>CM053769.1:578537020-578568058 GCA_028658325.1 Potorous gilbertii | reverse complement strand
TCTTACTTTTTTTCCCTTTTCTGGGCATTTTCCCAGCCAGTTACTTGATTTCTGAGAGTCCTCTCCACCCCCTGGCCTAGATCTGCCCAGCTAGTGCTTGGGGTCTGAGATTCAAATGCTGCTCCCCAGCCTCAGGGCTTTTGGCAGCAGGCCTGACTGCTCTTCAGTGGGAGCTTATCTGCTGGTTCTCAGGTGGGGGCAGGGCCGCCTCTCAGGCTCAGTTCCCTCAGGGGGTTTATGCAGAGATCTTTTGTAATGGAGCTGGGGTGGAGCTCCTGCCTGCTCTGCGGGCCTCTGGCCAAGTGGCCTCTGCCTCAGCCGCAGCCGCAGCCTCAGCCTCCCGAGGGAGTCCGAGTTCCGGAGATACCCCACTCCCCTCTCAGCCCATCTCTCTCACTGACCTGTGTGTCTGTGGGTGGAGGGATCTTCCCGGCCTCCAGAGATTACGGTCCCGGAAGCCTGCTGGGCTCTGCTCACTCCTTTCAGGGCCGCGCAGCCAGGGCGGGGGAGGGGAGCGCTCTCGTGCGGGGTACCTTTGTGGTCGGTTTTTCAGGGCTCTCTGGAACGGAAATCTCCTTCACTGTGTTGCTGCGCGGCTTCTGCTGTTCCAGAATTTGTCAGGTGTTCTTTTTACGGGAAATCTATGGGCTGTGGATTCGGAGCTAGTAAATGTGAGTCTTTCTACTCCGCCATCTTGGCTCTGCCCCCTCATCTCTATTTTTTAGAATGGGGTGGGGGGGGGGGTTTTTGGCAAAGTAGAAAGATGGACCTGCTCTAGCTCTGCCCCCATAGCCCATAAAACACCTGTAAAAAATCACTGTAAACAAATTCTAGAGCAACAGAAACCACAAAACGACAGAGTGAAAGAGATTTTCAGCCCAAGACAGCCTGGAAGGCTGACAGGAAAAGTCTATTGGACTGGGCTCAGAGCACAATGCAGCCTAGCCTACATGGACAAGACTGGAGTAGGCTTTAGGGCATGGAATCAAGAGTAGTAGCTGCAGTTTTCAGACTTCTCACCCCACAAAGGCCAAAAATAGCTTCAAAAGTCAGTGAGAAAAGCTCTTTCACCTGCATGAGAGGGGAACTAGGTCTGGTCCTAGCCCTAGGGCAGTGGCAGTCAATGTTGCAGTGTCCACTTTTGGAGCCCTCAGCCTAAAGACCCTGAGGGAATCAACCAGCTGATCTAGGTCTCAGTACTGAGTGCTGGTTCTGGTGTGAGGAGGAGCATTGATGTGGTGGAGCTATTGTTCAATCTTGGAAGAACTAATAATTTGTAAATCTGTAGATCCCTGGAGTCTATCCTCCACTTGACAAAGGACACAAAAGTCAAGAAACTGGCTGGGAAAATGCCCAAAAAAGGGGAAAAAAAGTAAGACTATAGAATTACTTTCTTGGTGAACCGGTATTTTCTTCCATCTTTTTGGATGAGGAATAACAAAGCATACCATCAAAGGAAGACACCAAAAAAAAAGAAAAAAAATCTACATCCAAAACCTCCCAAAAAAATATGCAAAGGTCTCTGGTCATGGAAAAGCTCAAGAAGGATTTTGAAAATCAAGTAAGAGGGGTGAAGGAAAAACTGAGAAGAGAAATGAGAGCGATGCAAGAAAAATCACAAAAGTTTGCTAAAGGAGATCCAAAAAAATGCTGAAGAAAACAACGCCTTTAAAAATAGAATAACCCAAATGGCAAAAGAGGTCCAAAAAGCCAATGAGGAGAAGAATAGTTTAAAAAGCTGAATTGACCACATGGAAAAAGAGGTTCAAAAGCTCACCAAAGAAAAGAATTCTTTAAAAATTAGAATGGACCAGATGGAAGCTAATGATTTCATGAGAAACCAAGAAATTATAAAACAAAACCAAAAGAATGAAGGAAGAAAAAAAAAAAAGAAGACAATACAGCTCCAGGAGAGACAATTTAAAAACTATGGTGTTACCTGAAAGCCATTATGAAAAAGAGAGCCTAGACATCATCTCTCAAGAAATTATCAAGGAAAATTGCCCTGATATTCTAGAACCTGAGGGTAAAATAGAAATGGAAGGAATTCCAGTGATCACCTCCTGAAAGAGATCCCAAAAAGAATATTGTAGTCAAATTCCAGAGTTTCTAGGTCAAGGAGAAAATATCACAAGAAACCAGAAAGAAACAATTCAAGCATAGTGGAAATACAATCAGGATAACACAGGATTTAGCAGCTTCTACACTAAGGGATCGAAGGGCTTGGAATATGATATTCCAGAGATCAAAGGAGACAGGATTAAAACCAAGAATGACCTACCCAGCAGAACTGAATGTAATAATACTTCAGGGAGAAAAACAGAATTTCAATGAAATAAAGGACTTCCAAGCATTCTTGCTGAAAAGACCAGAGCTGAATAGAAAATCTGACTTTTAAATACAAGAATCAAGAGAAAGATGAAAAGGTAAACAGAAAAGAGAAGCCTTAAGGAACTCATTAAAGTTGAACTATTTACATTCCTTCAAGGAAAGATGTTATTTGTAACCCATGAGACCTTTTTCAGTATTAGGGTAGTTAGAGGGAATATGTATATGTAGGTGTGTATGGGTATGTATGTGTATATTATATGTGTGTAAGTATGTATATGTACATGTGTGTATGTATATGTATGTATATATGTGCACATACACATACATAGACATAGAAGGCACAAAGTTGAATATGAAGGGAGAATACCTAAAAAAATAAAATTTACTGTTGAATGAAATGTACTAGGAATAACAGAAATGGAGAGGTAAATCATCTCACATACAAGAAGGAAGAAAGCTTCGGCAATGGAGGGGAAGAGGGGGGAGATGAAAGGAAAGTGAATCTTACTCTCAAGGGCTTTGGCTTAAGGAAGGAATAACATATACTCAATTGGATATGGAAATCTATTATGGAAGTGCTCTACACTGTTACATTGTAAGACCTATACTGAATTGCATGTTTTCTCAATGAGGGTGGGTGGGGAGTGAGGGAGAGAATATGGGACTCAAAGCTTTAAAAGTTAAAAATTGTTTTAACATGCAACTGGAAATTAAACTATACAGGCAACAGAGTATATAAATTTTGCCCTACAGAAAAATAGAGGGGAAGGGGGATGGAAGAAGGGTGGGAAACAGAAGGGAGGACAGACTGAAGGAAGGGGTGGATGGAGATGAATGCTGTCCTGGAGTGGGAGGGGGGTGGGGGGTGGGGTAGGATAGGGAGAGATGGGAAGAAAATTTTGAATTCAAATTCTTGTGGAAGTGAATGTTACAAACTAAAAAATAAACAAATTATATATTAAAAAAAAAAAGAACCTCTGGTATGCTTCACCTAGGAATCTATTCCTAAACCCCAAATTGCAGTGTTCTCTTTTTCAAATGATTTACATACTTACACATACTTTTAAATTTACATGCTGAATCCTTTCAGTGGGGCAGCTAGGTGGTGCTGAGAATATAGTACTAGTCCTGGAGTGAGAGGGATTTGAGTTTAAATGTGGAATCAGACACTTTTTTAGTTGTGTGATCTTAGGCAAGTCACTTAACCCCATTTGCCTTGGTTTCCTCATCTGTAAAATGAGCTGGAGAAGGAAATGGCAAACCACTCCCGTATTTTTGCCAAGAAAATGTCAGTCACAAAGAATCAACCACAACTAATTGGTCAAAAGAAAAAAAAAATACCTTCAGTAAAAAAAAAAGCTTCTTGAGGCCAAGGGCTCTACAATCCCTGAGGCATTCATTTAAACAGCAGTTCCCACATAGTGAAGACCTAAGAAATGCTTTTTGAATTTATTGCCACAGGATAGAATATCCACAATGGAGAAATCATTTATTTTTCAAAATGAGGGATCATGGTGGCTTTTGCATCTTTGGCCTTTGGGCTCACTATTTAAAAATTTAACTCAAGTTATAGTTAGCATATTGCTCTGTATAGCTGCAATAGAAAGAACTCTACAGCAGAGAGGTCTTCCAGGATCTTCAATTTAATTTATTTTACAGATCTCCAGCCAATCTCTCAGACTAAGCAGTGTAAATTCAGACAAAAATGTTGTTCAACATCAGGTCTGCACAAAGTGGGCTGCTTGTGGCACACCAAAGGATTTCCTCTACATACAAAGGATGTTTTTCTGCTACATTTTTCCAAGGGGTGCCACTGAAGTCCTTTAGTGTTCTGCAAGCGGTCCGTGGGCCCCAGGTTGTGCAGGCAGTTGCCCCATTGCAAATGCAGTACAGAAAATTATCTTGTACAAAGTGTAGGCCTGGCACAATCTAGCTCCAGTCTACATTTCCAACCATGTCACATCAATCCCCTCTTTATATATTTTACAGTCTAGTCAAACTAGACAATTAGTTGTTCCTGAATTCAGTGTACCACTACTAAGCCTCCATGTATTTGTACCAACCCTATCTATACCCAATGACTAGAATGCAAGGCCTTTTCATTTCTTCCTAAAAGAATTCTTATCTTCCTGCAAAGTTACTGTCCTCTCTTAAGAAATCTTTATAATGACTCACAATTGCTTATATCTACTCCCATTCTCAAATTTACCTCCAAGTACTTATTTGTATCTAAGTTGTACCGTCCCATATCCCACTCTCTCCCAGTTCAAAGGAAGAGAGCTAAGGAAGTTTTTTTGTCTTTGTGTCCAAAGCTTTCAATGTAGCAGAGATTTAATAAGCTTCTTCTGTCAACGTTTCTGAAGTTACCTTTTCTCAGAAATGAAAGTACAACCATCATTCATCAGCCCCTTTAACAACTCTTGTAGACCGCTCTTTAAACACCTAAACACTAAATATGATATGGGAGGAAGAAATGTCACTTAAGAAAATGAAATAAAACCCCCAGTGGCATCCTGAATACCAACCTCCAAATCCATCTACATCCAAATCCAAAACCTCTCATCAAAAAGTAGACTTGAATAAGCCAGTCCACATCCCAGATTTTAGGCAGCTGTGACAAGCACTAGTTCAGAAAGGTACACTAAAGTCACTACAGATCTTGAGCCTCAGTGCATCTAAGATCCAGGGGATAAAAGGTAGGGAATGGGGTTTACTTCCAGTGAGTAAAAAATTTAGCAATCTGATTCCATCCCACTTCTTCCAGATTGCCCTCTGCGTTTCACTTATTTCAATCTTTTCCTCTCTATTGCCTCATTTTCTATTACCTACAAAGATACCCATGTCTTCCCAATCCTGAAAAAAAAAAACCTTGACTTGAAGGCTATCATCTTATATCTTCATCCTATATCTCACCTAAGCCCTTCAAAAAGACTGTCTATAACAGGGGCCTCCAACTTTCTCTTCTCATAATCTCTTCCAGTTAAAATTTGAATTGCAACCTGATCTTTTCCACTGAAACTGCTCTTTCCAAGTTACTAATGATCTCTTAGTTGCCAAATCCAACGGCCTTTTCTCCATCCTCTTTCTCCTTGACCTCTCTGCAGTCTTTGATGATTATTCTCTCCTTCTTCAATCTCTCCTCTCTAGGTTTTCCTAATACCCACCTGACCATTCCTCAGTCTCCTTTGCTGGATCTTCTTCCAGATCCTGTCCTCCAGGGTTCTGTCCTGGGCTCCCTTCTCCCTCTTTACTACTTTACTTGGTAATTTCATCAATGTCTCTGAATTTAGTTACCATCTCTATGCTGATGATTTTCAAAATTTACCTGTCCTACGCCCCATCTCTGAAAAACTTCCAATTTCACATCTCCAGCTGCCTTTCAGACATCTTCAACTGGATGTTCAGCAGACATCTTAAACTATATCCAAAATGGAATTTGTTATTCTTTCCCCCTAAACTTTCCCCCCCTTTACCTTTTTACTGCAGAGGGCAATACCATCCTCCCAGTCCCTCTTGCTCACATCCTGGATTCCTCACTCTCTCTCACACCACGCCCCCATAATCAATCTTTTACACCAAGGCCTGTTGTACTTTACCTTTGCAACATCTCTCAAAAACACCCCCTTTTCTAAACTCTGACACTGCCACCACTTTGGGATAGGGCCTCATCATGTCAAATCAATTTGACTCAGATACCCTGCTGTTGGGTGCATCTGACCTCAAATTATGTTATATAGACTCATCTTACCCTACCACTGTCCCCCTCCCCCAAAGCCCAATAGCTTCCTGTTGCCTCTAGGAACAAATACAAAATGTTCCATTTGGCATTCACAGCCTACCTTTCCAGTTTTCTTATACTTTACTCCGAGGCATGTACTTTCTGATTCAGTGACACTGGCCATAAGGCTCTTCCATATCCACTCTGGCTGACTTCCCCGGCTTCCTTTAACTAAAATCTCACTTTCTCCAGAAAGACTTTTCTAACTCCCCTTAATTCCAAAGCCTCCTTCCATTAATGATTTCCTGCTGCTTTGCAAATATTTATTTGCGTGCGGTCTTCCTCATTAAATTGTACGCTCCTCGAGGGCAAGGATGGTCTTTTAAAATGTTTGTTGATTGAGGTTCCAGGAAGAATAAGAAACTTAAGTTCAGCACAGCCCGTAAAGACTTCATCATCACCTGATTATTCTCCCACTACTATCTCAGAAGTATAAAAGAAAAGATTAAGTCCCTCTGACGTCAAAGGCCGGAAGGGCTCCCAGGGAATTAGTGGTTAGCAGTGATGGGATCATAGAGGGTGGTGCCTGCATTAGTTATTTGTCATACAAATACCAGCTCTCTCAACTACTAGCATTTGTAGTTCTTCCTTGAGAGGCTAGATCTGAATTTAAGCCTTTCTGACTCCAGGCTAGGCATTCACATAGCATTTAGATGCTTATAAGCATTTATCAATCACTTATTAAGGACTAGAGAGGCACAATGCTAAGCGCTGAGGAAATAATTTGTAGCAGTTCAGTCAGGCCCAACTCTTCATGACCTATGGACCATACCGTCAATGGAATTTTTCTTGGAAAAAATGCTGGAGTAGTTTGACATTTCCTTCTCCAGTGGATTAGGTCAAAGAGAGGTTAAGTTACCCAGGGTCACGCAGCTAAGTCTTTGAAACTGGATTTGAACTCAAGTGAAAGAAAAGGCAAAAACAAAGCTTCCTGTTAAGAGGTTCACATTCTACTATTGCACTATAAGTACTGATGAACAGGAAGACTTCAGAGAGGTCTGGAAAGACTTATATGATCTGATGCTGAGTGAAAGGAGCAGAACCAGGAGAACTTTGTGCACAGCAATAATCACAGTGTGCAAGAGCTTTTCTGGTAGACTTGGAACTTCATTGCAATGCAAGGTCTTAAAGAAAATTCCCAAAGGTCTTTTAAGGCAAAATGCCTTCCATATCCAGAAAAAAAACTATGGAATTCAATCACAGAATGGAGCACATCATTTTTTTGTGTGTATTACTTTTTGGTTTGTTATATGATTTCTCCCATTCATTTTAATTCTTCCACGCAGTGTGACTATAGTGAAAATGTACTTAATAGAAATGTATGTGTAGAACCCATATAAAATTGTATACTATCTTGAGGAGGAAAGAGGGAGGAAGGGGGGGAAGGGAGGGGAAAAAAGGTAAGTTATATAGTAGTGATTGTAAAACACTGAAAGTAAATAAAATTAATTTTAAAAATTAAAAAAAAAACAGCTAACAAACACCTCTAAAAGAAGAAGAAGAAAAGAGTTCACATTCAAATGAGAGAGACAACATATACCAAGGTATTTAGACTATATCTAAGGAATAGATGGAAGGTAATCTCATAGGAGAAGGAAAGAAGAGAAACAACTAGAAGGAGCTTCCTGCAGCAGGTGGAATTGGAGCAGAGTCTTGAAGGAATCCAGAGAACCTAAGAAGCAAAGATGAGGATAAAGAGCTTTCCAGGAATCCGGGGACAGTCTCACTGCAGCCATGTGAATGTGATAAGTCAGTGAAGATTTCTCAGGCACCCAAGTCTAAAGTAAGGCAGACATAAGGCCTGAGTTTCAATTGATGAAAAAATCAGATGATATGGGGAAACCTAAGTTGTGAAATTGTCTGTTGCCCCTCTCCCCACTCTTGCTGAGTCCCACTCCCCTATTTCCGAAATAAAGACGCTCGCTCAGGCTCTTTACCAAAAAAGTAAGGGGGGGGGGGTTTTGTGGTTTTCTGCTATATAACCCTGCATCTGCTTCTGTGAAATGCTTCCCCTCCTCTAATCTGCTTGGAGGAGGGTGTAGTCTGGTTCTTGCAAGAACTGAATAAAGGACTTTCTGTTTACACTTTGAGATGCCTTTGAGCAGTCAATTTGAGTAGGGATCGCACCATCTCACACGCATGGAAATGGGAGATGGAGGGTTATGTGCCGAACAGTAAGTAGGCCAGTGAAGCTAGACCATAACGTGTATGGAGGGGAATACAGTGTAAGACTATAAAGGTAAGATAGGGCTACATTATAAAGGGCTTTCAATGCCATTTATTCAGGAGGTAATAGAAGGCTACTGAAACTCAAGTAGACATGGAAAATGTTCAGGGTTCAGCATTAGGAAGATTGCTTTAGCAGATGAATGGAGGATTCATAGGAGTGGGGAGAGATTTGAAAGCAAGGAAACCAATTTGAAGACCACTGACTATTGTAGTACAAGAAAGAAGCGACAAAAGAGCTCAATGGTAGGGTGGTATCTAAGTGGAAAGGACAGAAGTTGTAGAAGTGAAGAAGGTAGAATCAACAAGCCTGACTGGATCTGATTGGATGTGTGGGATAAGTCAGTCAGTCACTTAATAAACACTTATTAAGCGCCTACTACGTGCAGGCACTGTTAAAGTTCTGGCTACACATAAAAACATACAAATATTATATAATACAAAAAAACCCCACAATCAACAAACATAAAAGACAGTCCCTAATCTCAAAGGCCTCACAGTCTAATAGGAGACAACATGCGAACAAACATACGTACAAACAGAATAAACTGGAGACAATCTCAGAGATATTCAGTCATTTCAGTCAGGTCTGACTCTTCACGATTCCATTTTGGGTTTTCTTGGCAAAGATCCTGTAGTGGTTTGCCATTTCCTTCTCAATCTCATTTTACAAAACAGGAAACTGAGGCAAACAGGGTGAAGAGATTTGACCAGGGTCACACAGCTGCTAAGTGTCTGAGGCCAGATTTTAACTCACAAAAATGAGGATTGGGAAAGGTTTCTTGTATAGAGTGGAATTTTAGCTGGAACCTTAAAGTTAGGGAAGGGGTGTGTAAGGTATAAGAAGACTAGGGTGTGTAGAGAAAGGGGTCAGTGAGTGTGGGAGAAGGGAAGGTTATGAAGAGCTTGGAATGCAACAGAATTTTATATTTGATTCTGAAGGTGATATGGAGTTACTGAAGTTGACATAGGCAGACCTGTACTTTGCTTCAGTTTCTTCAACTGTGAAATGCAAATAATAAAAGCACTTACCTGACTGTGTTGCTGCAAGGATCAAATGAGATAGTATTTGTAAAGGGTTTAGCACAGTGCCTAATAATCTATTAATCAAGTGTCTACTATGTGACAAGCACCCCGTAAGTTAAACACTAGAAATACAAAAGGAGGCAAAAGCCAGGCCCTGCCTTCACAATCTAAAGGAGAGAGGGCGTTAAGAGGACATACAAAAATGCCATCTAATAAACCTACTTTCTCCTATCAGTAAGATCTTAAAATGAATGATTTAAATATATACTGAAAAATATTCCTCATGAAAGTATTAAAGAAAACAGGTTATTACAGAGATTATTTTTGCTTAGTTATACGAATGACAAAAAGGTATGGAGACTAAAAGTTCCCACTGTGTTTATACTTGAATTATTTTTTTAAAGCATTTGATTTTGGTAGAATAAAAGACACCTTAAGGTCTCTTTTTCAACTGATGTCTATCATGAATCAATCAAGGTTGCTAGACAGACAACAAATTGTGTTCAATAATGATCTGATAATCAGGGTTAGACATGGAACAAAACAAAGACAGAATTGCCAAAAGTCTTTAAGAGACTATCCTGCACATAGTTCAAGTGGAAGGAAAATTCCAAATACATAGTGCCAACCTCCAAATATTCTTCTTTGCAGGTGCTGATTTAAGCTAGCCTCAGAATAGTACAGGACATCCTCAATGAATTAAGTATACATTCAGTTGCATTTGAGTAGGAACAATTAATACAGGAAAATCAAATGGATGAATGCCCACTGTCCAGACTTATGAGCACCATGAGAAACTTGAGTTTCTCCATCTATGTATATTGGATAGACACGAAACATGGACAAATGAGCTGGGTCAGAAGTTAAGAGAAAGCCAGTGAACTAGATTAGATTGCATTTAGAAAATCGTGCATCTTTTTCAACACTCAAATTGCTCCCTAAAACAAAAACATCATTTTAACAGACACTCAACAGTAATTCTATATGGCTGCAAATTATAGAACACTGCAATCTTGGAAGGATTAAAATTACAACTCAGAAGGTGATGGAGAGATACACAATGGGCACAAATAGGTTGCCATATATTTAAAAGTATGACAAGTAAGTAATATGTAAAAGATAACACCGGAACATGTATGACTTCCGAAAAAGGTAATCACATTGCAAATAAAGAATAACAGGACACACTGAATCCTGCACTGGTAGACATGAAATGTAAATAGACCTAGAGGAAAGTCACGTTAAGATGGGTAGATCTTCTTAAATACTAAATGCATCTCAATAATAAAAACAGGATATTTCAAATTCCAATAAAGGAGATCATAACCCATCTATGCCTGCTCATTTTGTACAGCTTGCTCACATCCTACCACAATTTCCTCACAGAGAGTTAACACAATGTGGTAGATGAGTTCATTGCTTCCTTGTGACCTAGGAATACCAGTGGATCCCACGATCAATCTGCAGGTTATCCATACTCTCAACCAATTGTTCAACGTATCTTTTTTTTTCAAACTCACATGTCTTACTCAGATTCTCCATAATTTAGTTTCAATGTGTTGCAGCCTACTCATACCTATCACCAAGTGTCTCTCCACTGTCCTCTAGGTTATACCTATACTTTTTCCACTCCAGACCCCTTTTCGAGTTTTAGCAGCATTGGCACTGTATGGGCATAACATGATGGCATGCGCAGTACAAAGTATGCATGTCATCTGTTTAGAAACCAAGGTTGCAGTGAAGTTGTGGGATGCAACATGGATAAGCACTGTCAAAAACACCTCGGATGCATTTGATTTTGAATTAATTGTTGGTCACTGTGCGTTCAGAAATCTTTTACTGTTGCAAAAGTTTTCACAACCCCACATAGGGTTTTGACCCACAATCTAAGAAGTGCTGCAAGTCAGAGATTATAGGTGCTCCTTTCACCCATATACTACCACAAAGAACATTGGTGTTACAAAGATGGAACTTTGTTTTAAGAGTATGAGCTATTTTAAAAATTCTGAAACTTCCTAAATGGATTAATTCTGGAGCCAATTCATTGTCTCTTTAGTTTTTTAAAAATTCTGATCTTAAAACATCAAAAAAAGGCCTTTCCATAAACACAGAAGAACACAAAAAGAGGAATGCAAAAGAAATAGTAATCGCCTCCTTACATCATCTGTTTCTTTAAAAAAAGTACAAAATGAATTTCACACATTACTCTCAAAGCTGTCCTGCCCATCTGTACTTCCCTCTGAAGTTTCCTTTGCTCTCCTCTGTGAATTTTAAAAAATATTTCAATAAGACTTTTCTCTTTGGCATCATTTTACTCACTCTGTATCCCGCAATAAAAATCTGAAAGAAAAAAAGAGTCCTTATAACCATTAAATACATGCAGTTAAATGAATCCATATAGCGACCAGATCCAAAAATTTCCTCACCCTAAGTCCATCACCTTTCTGTCAGGAGCTGGGCAGCATACATCATCACAGATCTCTGAAGACATAATTGGTTACTGCTTTGATCAGAGTCCATGAGTCTTTTCTTTTGTTTTTTACAATATAGTTGTTAATTGTATAAAATTCTAAGTTTTGGTCACTTCACTCTACATCAGTTCCCACAATCCAGGATTCTCTGAAACCATCTTAAGTCATTTCTTATGGCTCAATATCATATCATTATATTCATATACCATATCCGTTCAGCAGCTCAGTTCTTTGACTTTCTCTTCCCATTTCTCTTCCCTACCCCCACTGTTCTTTAAGACCAGGAAATTTGTTTTTGCGCTTATCTCCCCAGCATTATCTTTCTTCTTAAACAAGCCACCATACCCTAACCTTCCTAGTTTCCCTGTTAGGTCTGATGTATTTCTCTTCCTTCCTGTATCTATTTCAGATAAGCTTCTTCTGACACTCACTCTCCGACCACCCCCACCTCCTATGTTGGTATATTTTTCTTCTCACATAACTTGATCACAAGTAAAAAGTTTCACCCTGCCCCCTTCCACCTTTTTACGGCAACGTGTTCTCCTAAACCTCTGCAAACCTACACAACAGAACCAATCTACCTCTGGTTTCAGTTTTTCCTATTTAAAATTCTCAGTGCTCTTTGAAGGTATTAAGGTTCTGAAGGAACATCTGTTCCAATACTTCCTCAGGGAACCCCTTCCAATTGCCGTGGGCTGCTCCATGAACAAGAGGCTCCAACTCTTAGCTCTGGACATTTTCTTGGGCTATTCCTCCATGCCTGCAAGACTCTCCCCTCCTCTGCTCCTCCACTGAATCAAATGACCAACTGACCTCCCTGGCAAATTCCGTTTAAAGGAAGCCTTGCCCAACCCTTCACATTTCCAGTGTATTTTCCTCATTAACTATATCCTGTTTATCCCATATATAGCTTGCTTTGTATATATTTGTTTGCAAGCTGTCTTCGCCATGTCACTGTAAGCTCCTTGAGGGCAGGGACTGTCTTTTTGCCTCTTTTTATATTTCCAGCACTTAATATAGGTCCTAGCACATAGCAGGTGTTTGAAAAATGTCTACTGATTGCTCAAATTTACTTTGCAAGATGTCTTGATCTATACTTTGCATTTCGAAGTTCCTACTCAGATTTTTGCATGTTCCTGAATGTGGTTCCTTAATGCTTGAACTGCTTCTTTTAGAATGCTTTCAGTACTCTTACCTGCTATGTTCAGGGTGCAAAGATGAAAGTTCAGCAAAATCATGGTCATCAAGAAATGAAGAGAGAAGATCTGTCCTTTTCTTTTAGATGCCCATGACTCAAGATGCTTGTCTTATTCTGCTTCATTTTCTCCTTCCGATTGTGAAGTACTAGTGGTGATCCCCACCTTACCCTTCAGAAGTTGAAGCCACATTGACCTGAAAGCCAGGATTTCAGGAAAGATGTGGCAATCAGATCACATGGCTTGGAAATCATGGAAAGACAGGATGCCTATAGTGGGTTTTGGACTTGGAGTTGAGACTATTTGCTTTATGTTTTCTGAAATAAATGAGTTTTTAATCAAAGCTAATGCAATTACCAGCAGTTAAATAGAACTGAGGTACAGGGAAGTTCCATTACACTTCAGGGAACTGAAGCATTGGCAGAGAGACTATACACTTTCCAATTCCCTTAAGGGTTCAGAAGAACCCTGGGGGTGGGAGGGTGTGAATTGTAAGATACTGACCATCAGGCAATAAGGACCAGGGTAGATTTACAAGGAGGGCCTGACAGGGGGTAAAACTGGGCCCTTTGTTTTTTGAAGAGTCCCTGGAGAAAGTCTCTGCACAGGATTTTTGATTTCAGATAACCCTAGACTAAGAGATCCTAGAGAAATCTGGAAAAACACTTTAGGCAGTAAACTAAAACTTTAGGCAGTAAACTCACTTTTTCCAGTGAGTGTTCTCTTGTAAGTCAGTTCCTTTGGGGTGATTCTGTAAACTTCATTTGTTGACTGATTGACTGATGCTTTTTGTATTATAGAGTTCTGTATATAAGTACAGATATATTGACACGTTCTCTATTACTGAGTTCTGTATAAGTATCGATAGTAACCTTAACATGCAAAATCTGCAATCACTAGATTGCCTCTGTCTAGTAGAAATGTTGCTACTTACTGTTCTTTCTTAAACCAAGCTAGACCGCTTACCCACAGGAAGGGCTTAGCAGTTTGTACACTTGTTTTATACTTCTGAAGCAGATTGTTCTTTGTCAAAACTAAAAACAAAACAAAATTTTAAAATAGGATGCTTCCAGTCTTTTTCCTTGGAGAGGAAGGTCTGATTTTTGACTAAGACAATTCTGGCACTTTTGTAATTTCTTTCAGGTGCTGCCAGTGCATTTATTCAATTTTTGCTTGGTCTCCAAGAGATCTGGACACGTCAATGTCCACAATGTTTTTTAATCACGATTTTTAGGGTGTCTAAACTGTCCTTGGCCTGTTTTTCAGGTCACTTTTAAAATGTGAAATCTTACTTTTTCTTCTATTTTTTTTTCAATTAACTTTGCTCTAATATTTCTTGCTGTCTCAAGAAGTCGTATATTTCTATTTGGTCAATTCTAGTGCTCATGGGCTCCCTTCCTGCATTAAAGTTTAGTACTTTCTCTTCCAAGCTACTTATTTCTTCTTCACAGTCTTCCCTTAAGAGCTTTTACTTTTCGGTGGGGCAGGGGGACGTAATCTCTTGCTTCATTTCAGTCCTTAAGAAAAATTCATTTTTTTTCCCCTTTAAGTGTCTACTTGCAGCTTTTATGGAGATACTCTTTCCGCTTTCATGGGAATCTCTAAACACAAAGTAAACTACACTGGTCAGCGTTTTGTTTGGCTCACTATTTACCAGCTTAAGTTCCTGAACTGGGGCTCTGTGCCAGGGCCAGAGATCTTTTCCTCCTGAGATTCTGGATGGGGTGGTGAGCCCTGCTTGGTCTTGCCTTGAGTGGACTGGGTTCTTGCACTGTCCTCCACCTCCAAGGAGTTAAGACCCTCTGGACCTTCAAGGTTCAGAGCACCAGATCTTCAATGCTCTCTCTGGCACTTCAGGACAATCCAAGGTGCCTAGGACCTCTGAAGTACCTAGGCTGTCCAGGTCTAACAGTTGCCCCTCCACAATGAACACTGCAATTTCTCAAAGCTTCCAAGTTGAAGAGGCTTTACTCCTGAGGCATCAAGATATAGGGCTTTGCTGGATACACATGTCCTACCTCTGATCACGTGGGAAGCCTATCAACATCTTGGAAGGGGCTGTTTGTGGCTTTGTTGGTAGCCTTTCCTATAGCCTATCTATAGTCTTCTGGCTGGCTTTTTCTTCACAGAAGGTGAGTAAGAAAAAGTAACTAGCTGCTCACTGGATATTCAGTCTTTATTAGTCTGTTGCAGTACTCAGATTTTTGCTGGAATAAGTGTGTGGACACTTACATGATCTGCCTTCATTCATTCATCTTGGCTGGAAGAAAGGCACAATTAATTTTCCTTTCCAATTGCAATGGCTGTCCAACACACACGCACGCACGCACACATGCGTTATAGACCATCTTTCCAAACACAATACCATAAGTCTTATTCACCTACTTGGTTTTTCATGGCTAGATAAAAGGATATCAAGTTCTTTTAAATGGCTACAGATCTCATTAAGTAGGTTTTGTAATATTCTGAGGCTGGATGCAATCAGTATAATATTATTGTAAACAGAAGAATCTGGAAGTCTGCACAATTTATAGGGAATCTCTCTTCTATTTGAACAATAAGCGAGATCTTCTACGTGGCATTGGCAAATATCATTGGCATGCCCCTCCGCTTTATGCTTTATTTGATATTAATGATAAAAAATATCAAAAGATTCTCTTTGTTGTCCTTTCCTACAAGAATCTTGAAAAATTTTGATTAATTTTAGTGTTTGCATTTAAGACTGCATTAGAAGACAGTCTTTAAACTAGAGTTTTTTCTACTGAATAAAATGCCTTTTTATGGAGAACAAAAAGCCCAGTAAGATACTGTATTCTCCACATCTTTAAATCCATTGTCTATCGGAAACAATTCCTTACACTGTGAATATTATTTACAAAATCCTGCCTGCTCCCTTTCAATGCTTTAAGAAAGGATGCCCTCGATGTGTGTGGATTATTCTCACATACTATGTAGGTGTTAAAGAAGAGACATAAGTCAGTAATTTTGATGTTCTTTTGATTTGGGTAGTAGTAATAAATTCTAATAACTTTTTCTCATCTTTAGCATTTTCTGGTTTTTAGTGTATGTTGAGACTCTATCCCTTAATACTAACACTGTACTGTTTCCTGAAGCACAGATTTCCTCTTCAGTCCAGCTGTTTTTCTCATCATTTTCTGGGTCAGTCATTTCTTCCTCCACATTAAGTGTATCTAGCGCTCTGACATTACAATCCAAATGTTAGACCTCTACTTTCTTGATCATGAAAATGGCATAAAAATCTTTGCAGAACATGAGTATCATTTGTCAATTACCTGCTGGAGCTCTTTTGGCTTTGTCCTTAAACAATCTCAGAAGACTGCTTTGCTTAGATGAATCTCTTGCAAAACTTTCTTTTAACTGGTTTTGCCCTCAACAGCTTTTCTGTATTTTATTAGGTAAAAATACTCATAAATCTTCCACCTTTCTTCATGATTTTAAAGATTATTTTATATTTTAATTGATATTGCCCTTGGCTGCTATCTCCTTCTGCTTGGCAATCAAGTCCAACGTTTGCTGGCGACAATTCTTTCTGTTTAGGATCTTTTTTTCTTCAACTGATGGAAGGAGGAGAAAGACAGATTATTAATTCGAAAAGTGTAAGGAATGCTGTTGAAGAACTTTCTCTACCAAAGTAAATCTATTTCTTCACTGCAACTTACAGTCCTGGAGATTTGCCTGAGACACCATGAGGTTAAGTTATTAGCTCCATGTCACACAACCACTATGTGAGTGGTAAAATCTGAATGTTCTTCCTGCCGCTCAGGGGCAGCTCTCTATTCCATGCTGCCTCTTTTGAAATTGATTTACACTACATAAAATTGTTATAATCATTGTCAACATCCTTCAATCCAACCATATTGCATTTTAGGCAAAATTTTAAAATTACCCTTTTCTCATTTTGTATTAAATTTCAACTCTCCTATAAAAAGCCAGTGAGCTTTCTGCACAAAGAGATTTGATTCAGTAATACTCACATCACTAATGAGCTATTTCTTGTCCATTAAAATATAAATTTCATTTTTTATTATGTTATTCCATACTATATTTCATTGCATAATTGTCGCTACCAAAATAATAGTCGCATCTTGTTTTTTCAGTCCAAAAATTGGTTTATAAACTTTCATCACAATTGTCACATAGTAAAATTATGTTCCTCGTGCCACTTAAAAAGTAAACAGAATAGCAATGTATTAACCACTGGAACATGGATATGCATTTATCTCTTGAGCAAAGTGAGCAGCAAGCCTAATAGAATTCTCAGCACACACGCACTGTCACTGTATTTCCAAAAGCTGACTTGCATGGTTTGTTCAGAGTGGGGTAGTTCTAACCGTAATGTCACTCAACTCAATGTAGAGCCGTAGGCACAAGTGGAGCAGGCAGACAGGAAAAGCCTCGCAATATGAAACGACAATCTTCCTGTCTAGCTAAACTGTACAGTTCATCTACCAGTGATACATTAACGCATGAAGCATTTCTTTCTGATTATGGATAAATATAAATATCCTACGAGATTTAAGCTGAAAGCTACTGTGTTTGCTATATGGCATGGAAACAGAGCTGCAGAAAGGTAGTTTTCAGTGAGTGAAAAGTTGGTGTTAGATGGACAGAAACTAAAAGACAAATAATACTACAATTTTTTAAAGCTTTACATACATAATGGTCGTACCCCAATTTTTGCAAAAAACTTGGCATAAAATCTGTGACAATTACACAATGGAATACAGTATTCATCAAGTCCAGCACATCTACATTCTTTTAAAATACAATCAATTATAGACATAAGGCATCTATACAGTCAACAAATCTTTGGACTTGCTCATTGCTCACTCTTGATCCATATTTTCAAATACATTTTTAATGGTCCTGGCACTGTTCCCATCTTTTCACTAAAGTCACTAAGTATTGAAGTTAATTTAATTTGAATTGTCCATGAAGGATTTGTGAAAGAAAATGTGTAAGTATCAGAAAAAATAAGAAGCCATGAATGGGCTGAAATGTTCACTATTAGAGTACCCTTATCAGTGTGATCACAGAATCACTGGGTCCAAGTATCAAGAGTTCACAGCTCATTAATTCCCCAATTCTTTGTGAAGAAAAGGACAGTGTTCATGTTGTCTTTGTATCCCTAAGGCCTAATACTTAATATCTGTTGAATTAATAAGCCCTAATATGCTCCATGATTTCACATGACACACATATTTCTCCTTACACAGGAGTTCTTGCTCCCTTCTTGCATATTTGTAGTGCTACAGTGGAATTTCATCTTTATCACCTCATTTTGTGCTTATAATTTCCTGTAACACAGGTAAAGTAGGCAGCATCATTCACCTATTATGACTAAGGAAACTAAAGCCCAGAAATATTACAGCAGACTTAAGATCAAAAATCAAGTTGGTAGCAGGAATAAGAAATGACCAAGTACAGCTTACTGCTACTTCTAATGTACTATTCTACCTCATGATGACGTACATGTATAAGACAATTAATTAGGGTTAGAAATGCAGGCTAAAATTATTTATCATTTGTATGAAGTTTTAACTGTCCTGTTTAAGAATTGAACTGGCATGCTTATCTCTCACTGGGACTATGCTCTAATTTAGACCTTTAATATACAGAAATAACTAATTCTTGAATCATGAATCATGAGGACTGGGCACTAACCTTAAGGGAAACATAAGAGTCAAAATGTTAAAATCAAGATTGTATGTACAAAAAAAAGAACCCAACCTTGCATTTACATCAAATTTTATTATTTTGTTTATGCTTAGATGTAGACAGTCTCCTCCCCAACTCCTTAAAAATAAGCTCCTTGAGGGCAAGGAATATGAATTTTACCTTAATTTTTTTAAAAAGAAGACAGCCAGTTATGAACAAAATTTGTCTTCTCCTGTATAAAACTCATAAAGTTTTGTCTTTGAGTACTCTGTCCTGTACCCTTTCATCACTTTCCATCACTTGCTTTGTCACATGCCCTACTGTTAAAAAGCCCAATTCAGGCTGAAAAAAAAATGAGAGAAAACTAATTCTTATGAAATAGTGGCTGGAAAAAGCTTCTAGCTCTCTCTCTTCCACAGTGATATTTGCACTCATGGTACAATATTTTTTAAAAAATAAAAAGTCTTCAAAATCCTAAGGAATGAAAAACTAATGGTAGACATTCAGTAAAATCAGTGCTGAGCATGAAAAGCTATCTGGGGACTGGTTTAGGGCCTTCCTAAGACTTCTCAAAACTCATCACACCTTATTCTTGCTGATTATAATGATATACTTGAGTAGACAAATTCTTCTGAAGAATAAAAGTAAAGAAATTCTACATTATGGCAACTGTGCAATTACAAGAAAAGAAAGCATACTTTTAATGAGGGTGTATAAAACTAATATCCACAGATTATGTGTCAAGGACTATGTGTCTTAGTTTTTGGTTTGGAAAATATACTCACTGTATACAAGAAACCCACAAATAGACACTCAGTATCCAAGAAATATCCAGTTCTATCTGGACAATTTGACAATCAGATGCAAAGGTCAATGCAATCAAAGGCAAATTCTTCAAAAGACATCAGAATTTTTGAAAGGATAAAGCACAAACAATTTAGCATAGAATGTTTCTCTCTAATCTTTCTGACATTTTAGAGCTTCTTTTCAATTAAATATTTATTGATATCTTTTGTTTTATACCACCTACATTTCCCTTCTCCCAGAAAGTCCTTATAACCAAGAAGGGAAAAAAATCAGCAAAACTAATACATGTTAAAGTCCTGACTTTATTTGCAGTGTTCTGATGTGGAAGCCTACCTCCTGATAACTTTAAATCCCAGCAAAATGGAAATGTATTGCACTTATAAAACTTTGACTAGTATTTTGTGGTAGTGAAGAACTAGAAACACATACCTATCACCTAAGGAATGGCTAGTCAAACTGTGATACATGAAGACAATGGAAAATTACCCAACAATGGATATGATAAACAATAATGAACTATAACAATGTATTCTTGTGAATTCAGAAAGCATAAGACATTCACTAATACAAAATGAAGTAAACAGAATCAAGAATTCTACGTCTGTGTACACATACGCATAAAAAGAACTAGTATATTTAATGCAATGTTAGTTATGACCAAGTTACTTCACCTCAGAGCCTTACTCTCCTCATCTGTAACAAGTAGTAATACCTGTACCGCCTTCATGGAATGCTAAAGACAGCGCTTCAGGTGAGTTATGGGTGTGGTTCCTGCCTTGTTGTTGTTCTTCGTCTCGGAAGAGAACCAAAATGGCATCCCCATTGTAAAGTGAAGTTTCAGTGTATCCAACCATGGCTGATCAGACCAATACACACTTGGAATGACCTGCCACTGGTTGGGCATAGATAGTCCATAGAAATTTTTGGGGTGGATACTCCAAATGTGCACATCCTACATTTACTTTGAGCTATTTCAATTCTGCTTTGCGCATAGAGCACAGCACCCTTTCTGATGTGGGTACGCCATGTTAAGCAGTCCTGTGCCAATATCTCCCATGTTGTACAGTCAAACCCAAAGTTCTTGAGAGAGACCTTGAGAGTGTCCTTGCATTGTTTCTTCTAGCCACCATGTGATCACCTGCACCATGTGAGTTCTCCATAAAATAATCTTTTTGGCAAGTGTGCATTTTGCATTCAAACAACATGGCCAGCTCGTGGGGGTTGCACTCTCTGAAACACAGTTTGAATACTTGACAGTTCAGCTCAAGCAAGGACTTCAGCGTTTGGTAGCTTATCCTGCCAGGTTATCCTCAGAATCTTGCTAAGACAGTTCAAATGGAAGTGATTCAGTTTCCTGGCATGGCACTGGTACACTATCCGTGTTTTGCAAGCATATAACAATGAGGTCAGCACAATGGCTCTGTAGATCTTCAGTTTGGTAGTCAGTCTAATACCTCTTCTCTCCCAAACTTTTCTTCGGAGCCTCCCAATCAGAGGAAGTCTTCACATGCTTGGGGTACACGCTCCCCTAACTCACCAAAGGATTTGAGACCCCCTGGCTACCCTCAACCTGGTTTAGCCCATGTGCTGCAACAGTTAACCAGGGTGTTGCCACTGTGCATGTTGCAGATTATTGGAGTCACAGATGAGAGTTGGATGGAAGAGGGGAACCCCGAAGGTGGAAAGAGCCCCAAAATGGGCTCAGCAGCCATCACACCAAAGTTATTAGCCTTCCCTAAACACACCCTACACCCCAGTTCTTGCCTTACAGAGACTCAAAAGAATAAGATAAAGTTCACAGTGAAATAAATAAATGCCACAGGATAGATAATGCACAAGAGGCAAAGAAGTCAAGCCAAATTGCTCTCAGATTCATTACTGACTTGATTTCTCCCAACTGAAATATTGGCATTTAAAAGATAAGTCTCAGGAATTACAAAAATTACTATATTGGAAGTTGCATTTCTCCTATATAGTTATACAGATGCTTCAAACATCCCCGTAAATCGAAAGCAATTTCTGTCATACCTATAATCACCCATCAATTCCCCACAGAAAGAGGAAATGTCAATGACCCAGTGGATATACTCTTCACTATCATTATCCTATAGAATCATAAAGAATCTGTTAAATGACCAATATCAAAAAAGAAAGGGGTGAACTCACCTCCAATGAGAAGGAAATTAAAACAATAATTATAAATTACTTTGCTCAACTTTATGCCCATAAATTTGACAATCTAAATGAGATGGATGAGTATTTTAAAAAATATAAATTGCCCAGATTAACAGAAGAGGAAATTGAATACTTAAATAACCCCACCTCAGAAAAAGAAATTGAACAAGCTATCAATGAACTCCCTAGGAAAAAATCTCCAGGACCAGAGAGATTTACAAGGCGAATTCTATCAAACATTTAAAGAACGGTTAATTCCAATACTATATAGACTATCTGGGAAAACTGGGGAAGGAGTCCTTCCAAATTCTTTTTATGATACCAATATGGTTTGGATACCTAAACCAGGAGGAGACAAAACAGAGAAAGAAAATTATAGACTAATTTCTCTAATGAATATAGATGCAAAAATTTTAAATAAGATTTTAGCAAAAAGAATACAGCAACTTATCATGAGAATAATACATTATGATCAGGTAGGATTCGTAAACTATTAGCATTATTGATCATATCAACAACAAAACTCACAGAAACCACATTATTATCTCAATAGATGCAGAAAAAGCTTTTGACAAAATACAATACCCATTCCTATTGAAAAACACTGGAGAGCACAGGAATAAAGGGAACTTTCCATAAAATAATAAGCAGTACCAACCTCAAACCTTTAGTAAGCATTACAAGCAATGGAGATAAACTAGATGCATCTCCAATAAGATCAGGGGTGAAAACAAGAATGCCCATCACCATAACTATTATTCAATATGGTACTAGAAATGTTAGCTGTAGCAATTAGACAAGATAAAGAAATTGAAGGAATAAGAACAGGCAAAGAAAAACTAAGTTATCACTCTTTGTAGATGATATGGTGATATACTTAGAGAATCCCAAAGATTCAAGTAAAAAAGTACGTGAAATAATAAACAACTTGGGCAAAGTTGCATGTTACAATAAACCTGCACAAATCTTCTGCATTTTTACATATTAGTAACAAAGCCCAACAGCAAGAGATAGAAAGAGAAATTCCATTTAGAGCTAGAGTAGACATTATAAAATATTTGAAAGTTTACCTACCAAAACAAACCCAGGGACTATATGAACACAATTACAAGACACTTTTCGCACAAATAAAGTTAGATCTAAGTAAGTGGAAAAACATGAATTACTTGTAGGTCAAGCCAACATAATAAAAATAACAATTCTACCTAAATTATTTTACTTATTTAGTGTCATACCAATTAAACTACCAGACAATTACTTTCTAGAGCTGGAAAAAATAACATCAAAATTCATCTGGAAGAACAAAAGCTCCAGAATATCAAGGGGACTAATGAAAAGAAAGGCTAGGGAAGGTGGCCTAGCCCTAACAGATCTCAAATTGTATTATAAAGCAGCAGTTATCAAAACCACTTAGTACTGGCGAAGAAACAGAGGGATAGACCAGTGGAACAGGGTAGGTACTCAAGAAACAGTAAGCAATCTACTGTTTGATAAACCCAAGGACCTCAGCTTCTGGGATAAGAACTTACTGTCTGACAAAAATTGCTGGGAAAACAGGGTAACCGTGTGGCAGAAACTAGGCAGAGACCAATGCCTGATGTCGTACACAAGAATAAAGTCCAAATGGGTATGTGATCTAGGTATAAAGATTGATAGTATGGATAAATTGGTGGAGCAAGGAATAGTGTATATATCAGATTTATGGAGAAGGGAAGAATTTTTGACTAAAGAAGAGATAGAAAGCATTATGAAGTGCAAGAAGGATAATTCTGATTACATTTAATTGAAAAGTTTTTGTATAACCAAACCCAATGCAACCAAGATTTGGAAGGATGCAGAAAACTGGGAAAGAATTTGTGTAGCTAGTGTCTGTGATAAAGGCCTCATTTCTAAAATATACAGAGAACTGAGTCAAATGTACAAAAATACAAGTCATTCCCCAATTGATAAATGGTCAAGGAATATGAACAGGCAATTTTCAGAGGAAGAAATTAAAGATATCTATAATCACAGGAAAAAATGCTCTAAATCACTTTTGATTAGAGCTGCAAATCAAAACAACTCTGAGGTACCACACTACACCTATCAGATTGGCAAACATGGCAGAAGAGTAAAGTGATAAATGTTGGAGAGGATGTGGGAAAGTTGGCACACTAATTCATTGCTGGTGGAGCTGTGAGCTCATCCAATCATTGTGGAAAGCAATTTGAAACTACGCCCAAAGGGCTACAAAAATGTGCATACCCTTTGACCCAGCAATAGTGCTTTTAGGACTGTATCCCCAAGAGATCACAAAAAGGAGAATGTACAAAAATATTTATAGCAGCACTCTTTGTAGTTACCAAAAAAATGGAAATCAAGGGGATACCCATCAACTGGGGAACAGTGGAATAAATTATGGTATATGAATGTAAAGGAATGCCATTGTGCCATAAGAAATGATGAACAAGAAGATTTCAGAGAGGCCTGCAAAGACTTATATGATCTGATGCTGAGTGAAAGAACCAGAACCAGGAGAACTTTGCGCATAGCAACGACCAGAGTGTGTTGGATCTTCACAGTAATGCAAGGACATAAAAAAAAAAATTTTTTCCAATGGTCTTCTAAGGCAAAATGCCTTCCACATTTAGAGAAAAATTTATGGAATTCAATCGCAGAATGTAGCAGATGTGTGTGTATGTGTGTGTGTGTGTGTATTATGTTTTGGTTTGTTATATGATTTCTCCCATTTATTTTAGCTCTTCTACACAGCATGACTATAGTGAAAATGTATTCAATAAGAATGTATGTGTAGATCCTACACAGAATTGTATGCAGTCTTGGGGAGGGAGGGGGGTGCTAAGGGGTAAAAATCTAAGTTTAATGGTAGTGATTGTAGAACATTAAAAAGAAAAGAAAAGAAAAGAAAAAAATAAATAAATGTTGGAAAGGATATGGAAGAGTTGGAATACTAATTCATTGTTGGTGGAGCTGTGAGCCACCCATTCTGGAGAGCAATTTGGAACTATGCCTGAAGAGCTACAAAAATATTAATACCTTTTGACCCAGCAATAGCGCTGCTAGGACTGTATCCCCAAGAGATCATAAAAATGGGAAAGGGTCCTACATGTACAAAAAAGGTTATAGCAGCACTCTTTGTGGTGGCCAAGAACTGGAAATCAAGGGGATGCCCATCAATTGGGGAATGGCTTAATAAACTGCGGTATATGAATGTAATGGTATACTATTGTGATATAAGAAATGATGAACAGGAAGACTTCACAGAGGCCTGGAAGGACTTATATGAACTGATGCTGAGTGAAAGGAGCAGAACCAGGAGAACTTTGTGCACAGCAATGACTAGAGTGTGCAAGAGTTTTGTCTGACAGACTTGGAAATTCATTGCCATGCAAGGACTTAAAAAAATTCCCAATGGTCTTTTAAGGCAAAATGCCTTCCACATACAGAGAAAGAACTATGGAACTCAATCGCAGAATGTAGCAGATCATTTTTTTGTGTGTATTACGTTTTGGTTTATTATATGATTTCTCCCATTCATCTTAATTCTTCTATGAAACATGACTATGGTGAAAATGTATTTAATAGGAATATATGTGTAGAACCTATATAAAATTGTATGCCATCTCAGGGAGGGAGGAGAAAAAAATCTAAGTTATATGGTAGTAATTGTAGAACACTGAATATAAATAAAATTAATTAAAAAAACAAGAAAATTTAAAAAAAAGAATATGTTAAATGCCCTTTGACCTAGCAAAACCACTTCTAGGGCTGTATCCCAAAGAGCTCATAAAAATGGGAAAAAGGACCCACATGTACAAAAATATTTACAGTAGCTCTTTTTGTGATGGCGAAGACCTGGAAATCAAGGGGGTGCCCAATGGCTGAACAAGTTGTAATATATGAATGTAATGGAATACTACTGTGCCATAAGGAATGATGAACAAGAAGACCAGAAAAACCTGAAAAGACTTGTATGAACTGATGGTAAGTGAAATGAGCAGAACCAGGAGGAACATTGTACGCAGCAACAGCCTGAGCCTTTCTCAGCAATGCAAGGTCCTAAAACAATTCCAAAGGACTCCTGATGGAAAATGCCATTCGCTAAAGATCTATAGAGTCTGAATGCAGAATGCAGCAGACTATTTTGTTTTGTTTTCTTTCACATGATTGGATATTCTCCCATTCCTGCTAATTCTTCTATACAACATGACTAGTATGAAAATATGTTTAATAGGAACGTATATGTACAGCCTATATCAGACTGCACGCTGTCTTGGGGAGGGGGAGAAGGAGACAGGAGGAGAAAATTTAAAATTTATGAAAATGAATGTTGAAAACTAAAAAAAAAAAAAAAAAAGCAGAAAGAGATAATGTTAAATTTGTCATGTTCCTGGACACAATATTCAAGTATCTAGAGGTTGAAGAATAATGGAAGGTATTTTTATTGCTCCCTCATCTGAAATGATAAATGGCAGGCCAAAACTAGGTAGACAAACTCCTTTTGTGTAACACCTAAACTGTTTATTTTTCAGTGTACTGATTCAAATTCACTAAATCTAAACATGAATCCACTATCTTCACTGTTTTCAATGACATGACTTTGTTTTGAGTGAGGGAGGGCTGTACAAGGTCACCAGCCTCACTCACTTCTCCTCCAGAGCCATATGAATCCAGTGACTAGATATTTATCAGGATGACTGGAGATGACCCAGGATGAGGCAAAGCTAGTGAATGTCAGGTGTCTGAGCTGAGATTTGAACTCAGGTCATCCTGACTCCTGCACTGGTGCTCTATCCACTGCACCACCTAGCTGCCCCACTGTTTTCAAAGTTATAAAGTGAAGAAAATCACTTGACTGCATAGCAGACCTGGGTGAGAGAGACTATGAATTTGTGATCCTGTTACTGATTCTGTAATGCACCTGTAAAGTGGGGATAGCAAAGTGGGCTACCTATGTTACAAAATGTTCATGAACAACAAAGTGCTTTGTAAATCTGAAGTCAATCTAATGAATCGATAAACAATTTAGTGAATGTATACTATCTGCCTGGCACTGTGCTTCTTAGCATACAAAGGCAGATTCTAACCTTTAGCAGTTCATATTTATTAAGAGGAATACAACATGTTCAGAGAGAAGCATGAAATATCAACAAAATAAATACTTGTTGTTCAGTCCTGTTTAACTGTTCTTGACCCTGTGGATCCAAGCACACCAATACTGTCCACGGGGTTTTCTTGACAAAGATATTGGAGTGGTTTGCCATTTTCTTTTTCAGAGAATTAAGGCAAACAGGGTTAAGTGACTTGCTAGTAAGTGTCTGAGATCAGATCTCCCAGACTCCAGGCTCAGGGAGCCATCCATTAAGCAACCCAGCTGCCTCATTATAAAGTATAAAGATACAATGACTTAAAATGTTAAATAAATGTAAACTATATTATTCAAAGGTGAAAATGAAATAGTATGGCAGTTGAGTGAGCTCACCACTTAGCATAAGCAAGCAAAACTTGATGTTACCTGAACTAAGAATTCCTCTTCCTACCTCAATGTCTTTGCATAGACTGTCTCTATGCCTAAAATCCACTCAACTCCTCACTTTTGTCTCTTAGAATCTTTAGCTTCTTTCAATGCTCATCACAGTTGTATAAGAAACGCTTTCTTGATTCTTGCCCATCCCCAGCTGTTGTTTTTTTTTTTATCTCATCCTTCAAACAGTATCAGATAACAAATAGCATCACTCCCCTTATAGAATGTAAGCTTTGATGGGGACTGGCTTTTGGCTTTAGATCCCTGTTACTTAGCAGAGTACCTTTTTCACAGCCGGTGCTTACAATGCTTGTTGAAGTACCGTAAGAATAAGCTCCCAAAGTTTCTCTAGGTTAAAAATATTCCTCTCTAATGGGTCAGAATTAAAACATCAGATGCTTTCCTCCCTAACACCCAAAGGACATACTAATTAATATCTCTCAACATTAAAGCAACTAAAGAACACTTCAATGCCTAAATAAGTAGTTTAATTTGTATTTTAACTATTTGCTTACCAAAAAAAGCACCCCTAATGCAGATCAAAAGGACCCTGGGGGTCATTCTGTTTCAAACTCCCACAAAAAGTTCCTATAAAACCATATACTTGGAATTTCCCCCCACTGTTTCAAATTAATTTAGAAAGCAAACCTTTCTTGGGTATCTCAGTTCATCAGTAAATAACAGATTACCCAGGAGAAGAAATAGGATCACCTTTAAACCTAAAAAATAATTCAAGCTTAAGGACAATTACAGATAAAAATAGAAGTGTGGCTTTACATAAAGCTGCCTGCAGCAGTCAAAAGCAGACAAGTTGTGAAACTCAGAACAAATAACAATAGGAAAACAGCGTTTTGAGCCCTTCAGGTTAATAAGAACTAGAAAAAGCTAGCCAAGCAAGGCTAGATCAGGTCAGTTCTCTGAAACATGGCCTTAAGGTTTGAGGAAAGAACTGAGGATTCACAAGGTAAGATCATAAATTAAGTCAGTCTTAAATTAACATACCAGTTCTTTGATGCTAACAGGAAATCCTTCCATGGAGAAAGACCAATAGCCTGCTATTTGGTTGTAACGAATATTGGAAAGCCACCAGTCAAAAATGACTCAAACAAATGCAAGATTAAGTAGATTGGTTGTTCCATTCTACCGTATAGCAGCTTAAAAGGTCAAGACATTCCTATTCGCTAAGCAAACAGTTTATCCAAAGGGCATCACAGATAATAAGACTAGTACAAATTCCCAAAAGTCTTTTTTACAAAGTGTGCTTTTGTCATCAGATTGCTCAGCAGGGTGCCCAGAGCGCCCCAGTCCAAATATATAGTCCCAAGAAGAAAAAAATGAATGACTCCCAAACCCAACCCTACTACAACCTTCCCAAGCAAATCTTACGTCAACTGCCAGGGCTGCTTAAAGCACTCAGGCAAGTGAAGTGTGAATAAATGTGCACTTCTTTCTCAGATCACACTCCCTTGTTTCTCCAGACAGCCCACATATCTAGCCAATTCCAAAGTTCTATCAGCTGCTTAACCAATGTGCCTGCCCACTACCCTTTTTGGAAATGGCTTTGGGGATTATGAGATTGTAATAAAATGAAAACACTTCCAAATAAACTGTGGGTGCCTTGCTTAAAGTAGTTTAATAAGCTGTAGGAGCCCCAGTACTGCCCATTTAAGACTCCTCCAGCTCTCTCTCATTCTCCAAAGACCAGAATATTAATAGACTGCCCAGGAAGGGCTATAAAACACTCAATACCTAACCATTTCCGGTACCTTGAAATGTTAATGCAGGGGGGGAAGGGGGAAGGGGGAAGGGGGAAGGAGAAGCACTTTCCTGTCAGCATGCTGCCTAGACCCAACGGACCAACATAGTTCCCTGCCTTCGTGGAATTTACCAATACAACAACTAAGTCCAAGAACAACTTTTACAATTAGAGAGCTTTCCCATATATTTCCCTTCCTCTTTCTCTCCTCCCCTCCCCCTTCCCTCTTCCTGAGGCTGGACTACAGACTTTGTTGGCACATACCAACTCCTGTTTATGAGTTCATTACCACCTCAAAGAGCTGCCTGGCCCCGTGCCAGGTCTTTCCAACCTTGAAATGGTTCTTCACTTGGTCTCCCACACTCCTCCCTCCTAAATTCGCAAGGTGAAGCTGAGTCTAACTTGTTGCCTTCCAGCTAGACCAAGTACCTATATGGACTGCACAGTCAGGAGGAATTAATGCCACCAATCAAAATCACCCAGTACTACTATAATCTCCTCCCACCCTCACAAAGTGGGGAAGAATATAAAGAATTTCCAACTGGAGATAAAAAGTAGCAGGGTCAAGGGTTCACAAAGAATACTGATAATCTTTTTTTTTTTAATCTCTAGCTAATTCCCTATATTACATTTTTTAAACCTTTAAACTAACCCACCTCAAATCCCCAATCCCACAACTATAAAATTGAGGAAGTTAGATTAAATGATCTCTACAGATCCTTCCAGCTCTAAATTCTATGAAATTACTAATCCATGCACTGCCATCGGCTATATTCAATACAGGAGTGAGCTACAATCCTCACTACATAACTAAAATAGGTCATAAAACACCGACTTCCCTCGTGCCAAATCCAACACCTTCCTAATTCTCCAATTTCTTCATGCTCCTTAATAAGCTCTCTAGTCTCTGCCACTGCTCATCAGTCCTTCTGGCTCTTCTTTCCTGCCTTGCCTGCACTGCTTGTTCCTCCTCCTCCAAGGCCCCCAGTCAACATTCCTCTCTGCACACTCCTTGTCCCAGTCACCATCTCACCTGCCCTGCAGAATTAGTCTAGATGACTTCCATAGCCCCAACCTTTCCCTTTGGCTACAGACTTTTATTTCCAGTTGCCTTTAGAAATCTCCACAAGCATACTCTTTCCATTCTTCAAATTCAACAAGCCCCGGGGGAGGAGCCAAGATGGCGCAGTAGAAAGCTACACATATGCTAGCTCCTAACCCAAAGCCCATAAAATACCTATAAAGAGGAACTCCCAATGAATTCTGGAGCAGTGGAAGCCACATAACAACAGAGTGGAGGAGATTTCTGTTCCACAGTGCCCTGAAAAACCGACACCAAAGGTCTGTCGTGCACCAAACCCAGAGCAGAGCCCAGCCTTGCCTTGGCAATGCAGCAGCGAGGGGACCAGATCTGAGCAGGCTTCAGGGACGGAATCCCCCGAGGCAGCACAGGTACCTCCACCCACAGGCTCCAAAGTTCAGCGAGAGGGTCTTTTCAGCTTGCTGAGAGGGGAGCGGGTTGTCTCCATAACTCAGGCAGCAGCAGACAGGAGCTCCCAAAGCAGGCAGGAGCTCAGATCCATTGTTGAAGGTCTCATCAGAAAGCCCCTGAGGGAACTGAGCCCTGTGAGGCAACCCTACCCCCACCCGAGCACCTGAACTTAATCTCACACTGAACAGCAGCCCCACTTTCATGAAAAGCCCTGAGGCTGGGAATCAGCATTTGAATCTCTGACCCCAGGCACTAGATGGGTGGAACTCAAGGTGAAGTGGGTGTGGTGAGGAAACTCAGAAGTCAAGTAACTAGCTGGGAAAAATATCCAGAAAAGGGAAAAAAAATAAGACCATAGAAGGTTACTTTCTTAGTGACCAGGTATCTCCTCCTATCCTTTCTGATGAGGAAGAACAATGCCTTACCATCAGGGAAAGACACAGAAGTCAAGGCTTCTATATCCCAAACATCCAAAATAAATATTCAATGGGCTCAGGCCATGGAAGAGCTCAAAAAGGATTTTGAAAATCAAGTTAGAGAGATGGAGGAAAAACTGGGAAGAGAAATGAGAGAGATG
>CM053769.1:578503788-578536520 GCA_028658325.1 Potorous gilbertii | reverse complement strand
CAAATGGGGAGAAAATTTTGGAACCCAAAATCTTGTGAAAATGAATGTAAAAAGTTAAATAAATTTATTTGAAGAAAAAAAAAAGAAACAAACAAACACTTACAAATCACATACCGTGTAACAAACTCTACACTAAGAACTTCAGAAATATCTCATTTAAGCCTCACAAAAACCCAGGGAGGTGGCTGCTATTACTACCTCCACTTTACAGCTGAAGAAACAGAGGCAGACAGAGGTTAACTGACATGTTCAGTGTTAAGTACTATTTACCAAGTAAATATCTGAGGCCAGATTTGAAGTCAATCTTCCCGACATCATTTCCAGCACTCTACACATACAAGTCCTGAAAATTTAGGCAACAAGCATGAAGAACTAGAGGTGCTAATGAAAAGAGGCAAATCTGAAGTTAGAGATGTCACGGTGATATTGTAAAGAGTGGGCTGAAACCCAAGTGTGGAATATGGCCGTAATCTGAAAGAATTACATGGGGGAAAGATGTAAAGTACCTACCAAGAAGGTATAATCATGAGAGGAAATCCAAGAATTAGGTGAAGGAGAAGGGAAGAATGATGGAGAGAAGTTAGGTAAAGATAAAAAGGGGAAGGAAAAGAAGTGATTTTGTAAACAGTGGAGACTATAGAACACCTGGATAGAAAGAAAAATAAAGACTGCAGAAAACAGATCATAAGCCTGGCACATGATTGAAACAATGATTTGGGATTTCAATTATCCAGACATTTTCTGGAGCTATCTCTTCTCAGATAAAAGTGGAGCAGCTAAAAACTTTTTGACTTGGATTAATGATAATTTCACTGTTTCAAAGGAAGAGAAATCAGTTGAAATTCTATTCTGTATCTTATTCTCATTAATAGGAAAACTGGTTGCTGAAGCAGAAATGATCACTTCCTACTAAAGTCTGTGATAAAACAGAGGAATAAAAGGAAACCCCAGTATGACATACATATTAGATTTTCCAAGACTAGATTTCAAAGGTTCGAAACAAGAATAAAGAAGACCCTAGAGAATAAAATTACACAAGTAAAGTCAGGCCAAAAGAGATGGGAAAATCAAGAATAAAATTCTGAAGACACACAATCTTGATGAGAAAAAAACAGACTTTTTCTAAAGAGAATGATGTAGATAAACAAAGAACTTACCAAACAACTTAGGCCACTGAATTTGACTTTTAAATTCTGCCAAAATTCTAGAACGGATTATTAAAGATAATAATGAATATCTGAAAAAGTAGAGATCAAAAGACTTAAACACAGCTCCATCAAGAAAATCTCATAAACTGATCTCTTTTCTCAGCCAGATTATGAAACTGCTAGATCAGGAAAATGATGTAAATAAAGTCAACCTAGATTTTAGCAACGGATCTGATAAAATAGCTCATAGCATTCTTGTGTGGAAAAAAGATGTGGTGCAATTAAATTTGTACGGAACCCGTTAAAAAGGATTCAAAGAGTAGTGATTAATGGCTTGATGTCAACTATGCCACAGTTCTACAGTAGAACACCTTAGGGATCTGTTCTTGGCTTGCAGTGGTTAACATCTTTTGTCAATGACTTTAGACCAAGGCATAAATGATATGCTTATTAAGTTAGCAGATGACAAAGTTGAGAGGGCCAGTTAACACCCCAGATGATAAGAGTCAAGATTCAAAAAGATGGTGACAAGTTAGTAAATTGGGCTGAATCCAGTAAGATAAAACTGAAAAAGGATAAACATTCACAATTTAAAAAAAAAAATTTCAAAAAGAAGAAAAAAGAGCGTGCAGAGAAAGGCAATCAGGACAATGAAGAGGTTTTGAAGTGGCAAAGAAGCAAATTTAGGCTTAATATCAAGAAAAACTTCCTAACAATTACAGGTATCTGCAAGTGAAATCAGCTGGCCTTGACAGGTAATGCACTCACATTCAGTGTAAATTTTCAAGCAACAGCTGGATGGCCACTTATCAGATAATGGGGCAGTAGGAATTATTTTTCAGGTATGATGTGGAAAAGGTAGTTAATCAGGTCTGTTTAAACTCCAAAGTCTGTGATACTTAGAATTCATCTGCCTATGTATTATGTATCATAAATACTCTCCCAGAAAAGCTTTAAGCATGAGCACAGAACATCATACAATTAATCAAGCCAGTGTGCAGCAAATAAAAAGAAAAAAATGAAATAATCCCTTCACTCAAAGACTTTCCATTCAACCAGGGCAACCAAAGGCTTATCAGAATAAGCTGGGAAATTCTTATAGTTGACTAGTTAGAGCAAAGGTCAAAATCAACACTAAAATTAGGAAAAGGAAAAGATGGTGCAAATAATTGTGACAGATTGAAAAAAATGAGGGAAAGCAAGGATATTTTATCCATTCATTCAACAAGCACTTATTAAGCATTTATGCATAAGCCACCTTATGAGATACTGGGATACAAAACCAAGGAGGAACCACTCCCTATCCTCAAGAAGCTTATATTTTACTAGGAGGCATATATACCATATTCAGAGATAAATATAATACAGGTGAAGCCAAGATGACCGAATAAAATCAGAGACATGCTTGAGCTCTCCCCCAAACCCCTCCAAATACCTGTAAAAAATGATTCTAAACAAATTCTAGAAACAAATCTCTAACCGAAGACAGCCTGGAACAGTGACAAGAAGGGTATATCACACTAGGCTGGGAGCAAAGTGCAGCCCAATGTGGGCCACGCCAGAATATATGAGGCTGAAGCAGGTCTAAGGAGACTGAATCACTGGCAGCTGCGATGGCTTCTAGACTTCTCAACCCACAAATGTCAAAGATAGCACAGAAGGTCAATGAGAAGACTCTGAAGGACCTGGGTGAGAGAGGAGCACAGTCCGGCCCCCAGCCCTGTAGTGGCAGAAGTAACCAGAGCTTCAGGCCCACAGACAGTGTGATGATCAAGCAGCTGATGAGAAGGGAATTGCAGGGACTGCTTTTCTAGTACTGAGGTGGGATTCTCTTGTTTTGTGCTTGGAGCTGGGTCGAAGTCCTGGGGTGAGGGGCCTGCTGGTGTGACAGAGCTTGTGGCTGCAGTGGAGAGGGAATCCTCACAGTTCCAAAGCAGAAAAGAGTGCTTGTGTTCAGTCACAGACCAGAGCACAGGCCAAGAAAGCAGTAAAATACCTCTCCTTTGATCATACCACCTTAGAAGAGCTGAAAATTTACAGGTCCCTAGAAGCATCTCTGAAAACAGCTGAACAAAACCCCTGAAGCTTGGGACAACACACTCAACCCCTAAGGGAAGCAGCAGAGTCTTACCTTGACAAAGAGTCATAAAGTCAAGTATTTGGCTGGAAAATGAGCAAACAGCATAAAAAATCAGACTACAGAATCTTACTTTGGTAACAAAGATCAAAACATATAACCAGAAGAAGACAAAGTCAAAGCTCTTACAATCAAAAGCCTCCAAGAAAAATATGAATTGGTCTCAGGCCATGGAAGAGCTCAAAAAGGATGTTGAAAATCAAGTAAGAGAAGTAGAGGAAAAATTGGGAAGAGAAATGAGAGCGATGCAAGAAAATCATGAAAAATGAGTCAGCAGCCTGCTAAAGAAGACTCCAAAAAAAAAATATTGAAGAAAATAACACCTTAAAAAATAGACCAACCCAAGTAGCAAAAGAAGTTCAAAAAGCCAATGAGAAGAATGCCTAAAAAAGCAGAACTGTTTGAATGGAAAATAAGTCCAAAAGCTCACTGAAGAAAATATTTCCTTAAAAATTAGGATAGAGCAAGTGGAAGCTAATGACTTTATGAGAAATCAAAAAATTATAAAACAGAAACAAAAGAATGAAAAAATTGAAGACAATGTGAAATATCTCACTGGAAAAACAACTGACCTGAAAATGGATCCAGGAGAGAATTTAAAAATTATTGAACTACCTGAAAATCATGATAAAAAAAAAAAGCCTAGACATTTTTCAAGAAATTATCAAGGAAAACTGCCCTGATATTCTAGAACCAGAAGGGTAAAATAGAAACTGAAAGAATCTATCAATTGCCTCTTGAAAGAGATACCAAAAGGAAAACTCCTAGGAATATTAGCCAAATTCCAGAGTTCCTAGGTGAAGGAGAAAATATTGCAAGCAGCCAGAAAGAAATAATTCAAGTATTGTGAAAATACAATCAGAATACCATAAGATCTAGCAGCTTCTATATCAAGGAATCAAAGGGCTTGGACTATGATAATAGAGGTCAAAGGAGCTAGGATTAAAATCAAGAATCACCAACCCAGCAAAACTGAGTATAATACTCCAGGGGAAAAAATGAAATGAAATAGAGGACTTTCAAGCATTCTTGATGAAAAAACCAGAGCTGAATAGAAAATTTGGCTTTCAAATACAAGAATTAAGAGAAGTATGAAAAGGTAAACAGGAAAAGATAAATCACAAGGGACTTAATAAAGTTGAAATGTTTACATTCCTACATGGAAAGATGATATTTGTAACTCATGAGACGTTTCTAAGTATGAGGGTAGGTGGGTGTTATACACATACACACACACACACAGAGACAGAGACAGAGAGACCAAGCACAGTGTGAGTTGAATATGAAGTATTGATATCTAAAAAATAAATGTAAGCAGAGAGAAATATATTTGGGAAGAGACAAGAAGAGATAGACTAGGGTAAATTATCTCACATAAAAGGGACAAGAAAAAGCTTTTACAATGGAGGGGAAGAGGGGGTAAGTGAGAGAGAATGAGTGAACCTTACTCTCATTAGATTTGGCTTAAAGGAGTGAATAACATACACACTCAACTGAGCATCTTACCCTTCAGGAAAATAGGGGGGAAGGGGATAAGGGGTAGTTGGGGGCGGGGAGGTGTGATAGAAGAGAGGGCACTGATGGGGGAGGAGGTAGTGAGAAGCAAACACTTTTGAAAAGGAACAAGGTTAAAGGAGAAAATAGAATAAATGGGGGGCAAGATAAGATGGAGGGAGTCTTTCACAAGAGACAATTATGGAAGTGTTTTGCATAATTACACATGTGTAACCGATATTGAATTGTTTACTTTCTCAATGAGGGGAGGACAGGAGAGAATTTGAGACTCCAAAGTTTTAAACAACAACTGGGAAATAAGATATACAGGCAAAGGGGTACAGAAATCTATCTTACTCTACAAGAAAGTAAGGGGCAATGAGATAAAGGGAGCGGAGCTGATAGAAGGGAAGGTAGACCAGAGGAAGGGGTAATCAGAATGCATGCCATCTTGAGGTGGGGGGAGGGAAGAGATGAGGAGAAAATCTGGAACTAATACACCAATTAATTTTTAATATACAATACAAAAATAAATGTACAAATTAAATATAAAATAATTTCAAGTTCGGCAAATTAACAACTGGAGACATCAGCAAAGACTTCTTTTGGAAGGTGGCACTAGAGCTGAGCCCTAAGAAACTTAGACTTCATTATCATCACTTCTTATAGTAGTTCAGCTTCACCAAAGTAAAAGGAGACCACCCCCCCCCCCCTCCAAAATACCTGAGTCAGTAAACACTTGACATCCTTAACAAGTAGAGAGAAATGGAAGTCCAGGGCAGTACAGGTTTGGAATACAAATGAATTGGTAAAATCACAAGCATTACAGGCTCATAAAACAGTAACAAGCAGTGAAAAGAGGAAGTTTTGTTTAAGATTTTAACAGAGCCAGATTATCCTAAGAGAATTCAGACATGAAACTAGCAGAAGGACAACAAATAAATGAAAAATGTAACAAATTTGTCTGCACTTCAATGCTTATCTGTCTTCAGGATCTAATGGAACAACTAGATTTTGAAGCCTAACATTTCAGTCTCCAGCGCAATATAGTGAGATTTAAAATGGCTCGTAAGAAGGAGTTGTTTTTGCTTGAATATGCCTATCTGCTACAAAGGAGGGTTTTCTATTTTGTTCTACTTTAATTAGAGGGGGCCCTAGAAGTGAAAAAGGAGGGGGACTAGTGATGAAAGAAATAAAAAAGAAAAAAAATAATTTTTTGAAAATGAAAAAAGGAGGTTAAAATGAAGATACAGAAATGCAGTCTAACCTCATAACTAACATGGTGGTTGTATTTTTTTTTAATGGACAAGCTGTTGGAAACAGAAACCAAGGATGCATGTTAACTGCCTCTTTTTTCTGTTCTTTGCACGTGAATATCCTGTTTAATAAGTATAGAGAAAAAAAACAAACAAAAAAACCTTTTTTAAGAAAGATTAATCTGGTAAGATCAACTAGACCAGATCAAAAATACATCAATGGATTTTTACAATGTATTTCCTCATGGAGGGAAAGATACCAAAATAATGAGGGAAAAATTACAAATGACAATATTACTCTAAAAACACTGATCCAAATTCCTGTTTTATTGTTTTTAAACAAAATAACATCTAGTATTTGTATAGTATTTTAAGGTTTACAAATAATTTCATATACTATCTCACTTGAGTGTCCTGACAACCCAGTGAAGTTTATTATCCTCATTTTACAAATGAGCCAAGTGAGGCCAACAGAGGTTAAGTGACTTGCTTAGGATATAACATCTGAAGCAAGATTCCAAACCAGATCTTCCTGACTCCAAGTCCAACAATTAACCCTAGCTACCATTATGACAATTTTTTATGAAAATGAAATACAAAGGTAACCTTAGGAAAAAATAAGGCGTAGAAAGACTTTTGTAAATGATTCTCTCAAGAAAATTAAACTTAGAAATTTTTAAAATGCAAACATTTTTGAAATGTTTTATTTATTCTACATTTCAATGTTATACACAAGTGTCCCTCTTCTCTAATGCAGAAACTGACATTCCTCTATCTGACCACAACTTTCCATTGCTCTTTCCCATGTTTTATCTTTCCTGAACCTATTCTTAAGACTTTCCTTCCCTCCAATCATCCCTACTTTCTCAGGACATTCCCTGACTTGATCTTCCTCCTTCGACAACCTCAACCCAGCAGGTAGGCCATCCAAACGCTATACAACTCTGCCCTAGTTCCAAGCCACTAAACCCAACCCCCCGCTTGGCCAAATGTCAGCCCTGGGTTATCCCCACAATCCCATGTTCTCCTCTCCTACTTAGCAGGCACTGAACAAAAAGAGATAATCTTACAACCTTGATGGCTGGGTACGTTAAAAATTCATCTTACCCAACCTCCTCTGGGCTCTCCTTTCATTACTATTATCTATGTCATTCCCCTCAGAAACTATTTCAAACTTTCTACATTCCTCCTGAAGTCAACCTCCCCCACAAAAAGGACATCTCTATCTTCCTCCTCTCTCTCAGCTGCTCCCTACATTACTGAAAACACCGAGGGGTCAATCGATGTGAGCTCCCTTTTTCTCCCATTCTCATCTCTAAACACCTTGATACCACTGCTTAGTCTCTTCTCATTTCCCCCAATCTCTGACAAAGTTAGAGCCCTTTTCCTTACCAAGGTCATCCTGCTACTTGTGTACTTGATAACTGCAATCCTCGAGCACTTTCCTCTTCTGGAATCTTCAACCTCTATCAACCTGTTTCTTCCTTAATGCTTTCCAACATGCCCAAGTTCTCCCATTCTTAAAAACACAAGCCTTCATTAGACCCTATCACTTGTCCCACAAACTACTGTCTGGCTATGGCTCTCAAAACTCCTAGAAAAAGTTGTCCTCATTGCTTCCTGAACTTATCCCACTCACTCCTCAACTCTCTGCAATCTGGTTTCAGACCTCATCACTCAACTGAAACTACTCTGTAAAGTTACTGATGATCTCTGTTGCTCAATTAGGTGATCTTTTCCAAGTCCTAATTCTTCTGCAACTGACGCAGCTGACTGACACCCTTTCCTCTGGAATATTCTTTTCTTCTATGGGTTTCTCACAGTTTGTCTCCTGTCTGACTGCATTTAAACCTTCCTCAGTTACTCTGAACTCCTCAGATTTGTTTATGCTCATGGCATGATAACTTAACATTCCACTACAATCACGTATCACTATTTGTTTAGTCACTTTACAATATGTACCTACTTTCTTTCTTTCAAGTTTTTTGCTAGATGATCTCTGAATCATGGAATATCAAGAAAAGTGCTACCATGAATATTTTGGTATATATGGGATCTTTATTTTTATCTATGATTTCTTTGGGTTAGCCTATCCCTGGGTCAAAGAATATGGCAATTTTAGCTACTTGTTTCATGTAATCCAAACTGTTTTCCCAGAATAACTGGACCAATTTACAGATACACTAACCGTGTTAAATTTTCTACTGAGAACTTGTTTATAAGAAGTGGCTCAAAGGATATTATGAAGGAACTCGAGGACTGGAAAAGATGACAGAGCAGAGTATGACAATTACAAAAGTGAGGAATAACAAATAAATAGCTTAATTGTTAAACTGCTGCCCTTAAAATGTGGTAAGACCCAGAGGAAGGCTTCTATCAACTTGGGTAAATTCTCTGCAGAAGACCAAGCGGAGAATATGGACAAGAACACATAACAAGTTTGAGAAGGCATGAATGGCACTGATGAGACCAGACACAGATGATTCACTGAAGTGAAAGGATGGGTCCATCAGAAAGAGCACTGATTTTTTTATTTACTTAATGTATGACCTACAACATACCACTTTACCTAGTCGGGCCATGGTTTCCTCATCTGTGAAATGAAGGGGGTGGATGCAATGATGAAGATCTCCCCCTAGCTCTTAATCTAGGATTCTAGGAACTGATTTAATGAAGGAGACTCAGTTTACACCCTAGTGGGTTGTGAAAAATCAAGCTGACTGAATACTGCGATTACTCACCCTTGACAACAATTTTATTTAATAACTTTGGTCCAAGAAAGTGACAATACAAACTCCATTATATACAACATGTAAGAGTTATCTGCCAAAAGTTGAAGGCTTATTTTCTTAAACAAGCTGACAGCATAAGGTCACAGGCACTGTGGATACATCCCTATTTAGAGCTTCCTGGATACTGGGTAACTATAACTATAAGGGAATCCCAGGTGTGTTACAACAATTTCTAATCTTACTCTTTAAGTTTCAAACCTTCAGCAACATCAAGAGGTGAACATAATAAATGGGAAATCAGTTTTTCTATCCAATCTACTGCTGCCTTTAGGATAGAGACTATGATTTTTGCCTTTCTTAGAATCTCTAGTGAACACATAGCAAGTACAAATATTAGTTTGCTGACTGACTCTTATCCAGTTCTGATTGTATCAAAGAAACATGTCAATTATGAAGTGGTACTCTCTGCTTAGTCAGTAAGGCACCTGCTTATAGAAGATCTTCAAAATGAAAAGCAACAACTAGCTGACTTGAAAGCAGAGCCAAAGAAAGGATTTAAGTGACAGATTCTAGCCAGCTTAGCAAATTACTATATGCCACCAGGACAACAATTCAGCTCAAAGCCAAAAGGTAACTGAAGAATTTTTTCAGGCATATAATCAAAACTGTGCTTTTCTAGTGGACATTTCATGTTGAAAATTGCACATCTCTACATCTAAGGAACAAGTGTTTATTTTATGTAGCTGCTAAGAGGTCCCAAAGTTTCACCACTTACTAAGTTGTGTGAACTCAGCAAAGTCACTATCTCTAAGCTTCACTTTCCTCAACTATGACAAAAATTGTTCTAAGCCAGTGGAAATGGCTATTTGCATACCTAATGCTCAAGCACAGAGTAAGTACTCAATAAATGTTTGTTGACTATTTAAATGAATAATAATAATATTAATAAAATAGTTTCAAAGACACCATGATAGATAAAAGGCCCGTCTTTGAATCAACAAGACTTGGATTCAAGTTCTATCTCTGACGTACTAAGCCACACAGCAAGTTATTTAACCATTCATAGTCCCAGACAACTCTTTCACAGACTACGTACTGCAGATGAGTTACCAATCTGCATTAGTGAAGGGAGTTTCCACACTTGGGAGTTCTGTACTATGATAAAAACAGACCTGGATCAAAATTTATACATAACTGCATTACCTCCTCAGTGTCACCTCCCCTCAACCATTCTGAACAGGGCATGAAATCCCTTTAGAAGGTTAAATGCAGTACTCCAAAAACAAAAATACATAAATGCAAAGGTGAAAAAAAAAAGGTGAGATGTAATGATCTCCCACTTCCATTTGCTCTCTCCACCCCATGGAACAATTCTCTATACAGAATTATAGAGGGAGTAAAAAAAATATCACCAGATTTTGAAAATTAATGAGTCTGAGGGGAAGAAGGAAAAAAATTCAAGATCCTTCAGACTACAGGTCCTCAGTCTCAAAGCCATAGAAGTGGAGGAAAGTAAGCTGGGAAATGTGGGCAAGCTGATTTACACCTAACCATACTTCTCAACCTTCTCACTTCATTGGCAATCAGAGGTAATGCAAACTCATATACAGGTGAACTGGAGATAAATTCCAGTCAAGGTCAGATCATATACAAAGTGTCTCAAAAGTCTTGGTGCAGTTTTAAGTAAACTAAAAAATAAATTAAAACTGCACTAAGATTTCTGGGATACCCTGTATTCATGCAATAGTCATCCAAGCTCCATTTCTTAAGAACAAAGCATCCCTTCATTTCCCTGGAACAAAGAGAGACACTAAGAATAAGAACAGATTAAAACAGGTAAATGACATAAAACAATGTAATGGGGGACAAGGGGAAGGGACAGAAGAAGCTATAGTAAAAGTCAAATTTTTTTGCTTTAAAAAATATGGAAATATGCATATAACAAGAATTTCCAACTTAAAACAGATGGCTCATTTAATTCAAATTATATATACTTGAATTTTGTAATACTAAACAACAATCCTTTGGCAAATTACAATTAGAATTTTTTACTCATAAGGTCTCCATTTAATGCTCTTTATTTCTCTGCTGTCCACACTCTGGAAAATGCTGTAAAAGTCTCTGGATGTATAAGGAATCTTTTTTTTTTTTTTTTAATGAGTCATCAGCTCAGAAGTCACATATACAAGGATTCTAATGCCAAGGTCTTCCACAAAGGGAGTTTCCCACATGCACAAGATGAAATCACAGATTCAGATTTTAGAAAAAGAAAAATACCTGCATTATGAAAGAATTAAACTGTACATCCTTCCCCAATCACAAATCTGCCTCTAATCTGCAAGATTTGAGGAAGTAGTAAAATGTAACAAGCTCTGTGAGGGCAGGAATTGTTTTCTGTTTTTGTATCCTAACTGCATTGCACATAAATGCTTAAATGAATTTAACTGAAAAACAATGAAATGTCTCCAAGACTGAGAAAAATTTCAGGCCAGCTAAGTAAGGACTAAAAAAACAAATTCTGATTCCTCTTGAAACTCAAAACAGAACACCAAGAGTTTGAAAATTATACTTTCTGACACTTACAGTTCACTTATTAATATGCTGAACTGAAATGAAAATGAAAGCCAGGATACAATGATCTTGTCAAAGCAGAACTACTTAAAAGTTCTTAAATATATTTTTTCTTCCACTCCTTTGTCTGAATCACACAGATGACCTCTACTTCAAAATCAACTGCAACTACATATATCTAGCTCCCTGAGGGGTAACTGTAACCCAGCAAATCTAAACTGGGCTAATAAATGACCCCAAACTTCTAAAGTTTCTAAATGGTTCCAAATCCTCTTTCCACAAATATGACAAAGAATGTCAACAGCTTCAAGATCTGTTAACTATTGTCCTACAGCCAACATGACAAGTTTCCCATTTGGGTAAGTGCTCTCAACCATAACTAAACTGTGTCAAAAGAAACCTTTTAAAACAATAATGTGAGCTGGCATCATCCTCATGCTAGTGCTACCAATCAGGACAGACCCAACGACACAACTGGGAAGTTAACTGGAGAAAAAAGCAATCTTCTGCTTTTTACTCTTAAATGCTCCTCCCCCCAGAGCTCTGAAATGCACATTCATTTTATACACATACACAGAGATATAACATATGCATTGTATGTGCATGTGCATGCATGCTCACACATACACAAGTAACTCTCGGCAGGAACCAAAAAGTCCAAACCTAACCCCATGGTTTTTAAGTGAGCAAGTCCAATTTCCTCTTTTGTAGCTCCTGACACATGCTGGCTGGGAGCCGTCTGGATTTTTTCTGCCTTGTTTCTGCACCAGAAGGCTCTGCACTGCAGGTCAGGAGATGATAAGGAAATGAACAGTGTAATTTCCAAGGCCTCTGAACGGGCCCTGTCAGCAGCTCTGGAGGCAGGTTACTCAAGCATGGCTTGAAGAGTGAAAACCACAGAGGAGAGGAGTCAGAGAGCCAGCAGTAGCAAGAACTCAGCTGTGTACATAACCACCACCTCCAGCCTAAAAACCCAGGCCCTGGGAGTTGTGTTAGCAGAGGCCCTGATACCCCAAATGGCCAGCACACAAGTTCACACCAGGGAAGGTGGATTAAAGGCCTCTGCCTAGGGCTTTCCCATGCATTCATGTGTGGAAGCAAAAACACTTATTGCTCTTCCAAACTTCATTAGACAGCAAATGCTGGCAATCCCAGAGCAACAATGCATCCAACAGCACCAGCCAAAAAGGAAACCTAGTTCACATGGTAACTGTAACCCAGCAAGCTATTGGAAATGTTCTGTGGAGCCATTTTTATCATCTTAATTTTTACTCTCTTGGGCTATTCATAACCCCAAAAGACGAGATCACTCACAGATTTTTCAATGCAGATTTGGAAATTTTTCTGTGGCCAGTGCTCTAAAAGTTGAAGACAATGAGCTTAACCCTTGTTTAACAGTCGTCATCATGAATCTTACTGTTAATAGGCACATTAATGCACTGATTCAAATACACTTCAGATCAAACCTGGTATTTCCCCTCCCCCTCCAACCTAACTACAGAGTAAATACATGATGTAACATTCATAAGGCCAACAGCAAAGTTGAGGGGGAGGACACCGGGACAACACACCACACCAAATGGCATTATACTGGTATGATATATGAAAGAAGAGAAGGAAGGAAACAAGCACTTATTAAGTAAGCACAGAGCTAAGTGGTAGGGGATACAAATACAAACCAAAAGAAAATTCATCTCTGCCCTCAAGGAGCTTATATGGCCGGGGGAGGGGGGGGGGGGGGGACCCGGAGAAGGAAAAGACACAAAAGGAAAGGGAAAAACCTGAGAGAGCCTAAGAGGAGGAAACATAGCCTGGGCCCCTGAGGAAGAACTCACCAATTAGGGAAAGGGGGCTGGCCTTAGAGTAGTATGTTCCCAGGTCAGGAGGTCCCAGGGTCTGAGGAAAGTTCCAGAAAGAGATAGCATGGCTTTTAAGTCCAGAAACTAGAAATGAGAGGGGAAAGACAGACCTCTGAGCCAATAAAACCAGGGATTAAAACGTGCCTCGGACATAAAGTGGATGTGGGATCCTGGACAAATCACTTAACATCTCCATACCTCTAGAGGGGAAGGAAGAGGGAGGAGGGAGGAGGGGAAAGGAGAGAGAGAAATCCACATTAAAAGCAGACTCTCTCTCCAACAGTTCAAGGATAATTAAGTACCCAGTACACATCAAGGCATTAACTACTAATGTTGAAAAAACACTAACACTCCAAGACTTCTTCCTTGTTTACTGACAAACTACTGTATCAAGGTAGAGAAGAGAGTATTTGTTACTCACCTAATAATGGTCCTGACAATCTGGACAGTTTCTGAGTCCAACAGAATACTGGAAGGAATCTGCCAAGTAGTTTGGCTTTCGTTATGTAAATGTGATGCATTACAAAGTCACATGCAAAGCATTGTTCTGTACAAACCATCTCACTGGGACCCAAAAAGCTTCAACTCAAAACTGCCCAGCTGAATTGAACAGATTCACAGGAAATAAAAAACAGGCTGAAGTATCTATGGGATAGCAAGAAGGCCTGGGCCTGTGATTTCATTAACATCAGTAACTCCCACTGAGGAAATTTTCTCTACCAAGACAAGTCTGCATCTTCTTTGTTAATTTACAGTCTTAAAGAGATGCCTAGAGCAATTAAGTGATTTGTTCAGGGACAGAGTCAAGAAACATTTATTAAAAGTCTACTACGAGGCAGGTACAATGAATGCTAAGCACTAGGTATACAAAGAAATGCAAAAGACAGTTTCTATCCTCAAGGGGCTCATGTTCTTATGTGGGAAACAAGCAAGCAACTAAGTATATATGAGATAATGAACAGAGAAGGAGACAGAATTAAGAGGGCTCACAGAGAAAGGCTTCCTGAAGAAGGTGGAATTTTAGCGGGAACTTCAGACAAGTAAAAGGTAGAGATGAGGAAGGAGACCATTCCAAGCACAGGGGAAAGCTGGGGAAAATGCCAAGAGGAGTGTTTCGTGCAAGAAACATCAAGGAAGCCAGTATCGCTGAACCCCAGAAGAAGGGGAGGTGAAGATATACAGGGGACAAGATTGGACAAGTGAGTGAGGAAGACCAGGTTATGAAGGACTTTAAACACCAAGCAGAGGATTTTATATTTGCTGCTGAGGTAATAGTGAGCCACTGGAGTTAATTCAACAGTGAGGTGGTATAGTGAGAGCAGTGCTTTAGGAAGATCACTTTGGTGACTGAGTGAGGAGAGATTTGAGACAGGAAAGACCAACCAGTGGGGCTTAACAACCAGGTAGAAGATGATGAGGGCCTGCAGTAGGGGAGTACCCATATCAGGGGAGCAGAGGGCATATGTGAGAGATGTTACAAAGGTAAATTAGGCCTTCAAAACAGACCGGATTGGGGGATGAGGCAAAGAAAGGAAGCAAGGATGACTTAGTCTGGGTGACTAGGAGGACAGTGGAGTCCTCACCAAAACAGTCAAAAAAGAGGAGAGTTAGGAGGGAAAGACATGAATTGTTCCACTTATGTTGAGTTTAAGGTGTCTACTGGGACATCCAGTTTGAAATGTTCAATAAGCAATTGGAGAGGGAAGTCTAGAAGCCAGCAGAGAGTTAAGGCCAGTATAAAGATAACAACCTATGAGGGATGATGAGATCATTTAAGTGAAATGACACAGAGTTTAAGAACGCAAAGGACAGAGTTGTTACGTATCAGAAGCAGAACCTGAACGCAGATCTTTCCCACTTTAAAGCCAGTTTTCTATACACTAAGACATTTTATCCCATAAGACTTTCTATCTCATTAGACAGTTTGGCAATTTGAAAGCTGTTCCTTTGCCTTTCTTTGTGTCCCTAGCACTTAGTATATAGTTCCTAGTATAAAGTAGCTGTTTAGTAAACACTTGCTGACTAAGACGTAGTACCCTCTCTTTGGCATCATGGGATATCTAGGTACCAACGTTTAATTTCATTTGTAAAAATAATTTTTCACTCTTGCTCATCTCTTCCAGCAGTGCATACCCAACCTGTGCTTTTCTCGGAGGGCTTCCTTGGAGATGTTTCTTCTGAGTTTGTTTCTTGAGCATCCCCATCATCATACTAGCTCTTTAGGGTGGGATTCTTTTTTTGTTTGCCCTTTCTTCCAGCCTACTTTCTGACCTAGGATGTGATATTCTGGCTGGGATTTGCCACAGTTCTGGAAGAAGGTCTGAGCTGGTCCTGTTGTAACACATCATTAGAGGAATCCAGGGACACGCTGAGGACCTGGCATACTTTGCTTTCAGTGCTCTCCAAATGATTTGATCCAGGACAAAGTCTGATCACTGTCCCCATGGTCTGAGTCCTACAGATTCCTGACTTGGGTTTGGACCTGTCTGAGCAACAGGAGAATGCTGCCAGATTCAGCCCCAATCAGCCAGTTGGAAAGCTCTATTGGTCTAATGACAGAATTGTTGGCTCCCCCTTTGGTCTGGAATTCCTGTTCTGGTTATTCCTCTGCAGGCTGAATTAGATATTGGAACTGAAACGACACTGCTTCTACAGTCTAAACCACAATGCTGCTTCTTGCTTCGGAACTTTCCCCTTTCTTGGTACACTACCCAGAACCCCCTACACCTCTCAGACTGTCACTCCTAGAAACTAGGTTCTTCTCTCAGTCCACCCCGGATCTATGATCCAGAACTGCACAACTGAGAGACAATACTGATAGTTGGCTCCTGGCCCAGTTGCTGTGCTCTAGAATAGGTGTCATGCTGTCTCAGGGGTTTGGGAATTCTTCTTGCCTCAGTGTACAGCACATATTCCCTGGGAACTAGAGTGCTCCCAGGGCAGCATGCCACTGGCCTGTCCCCTATGCCAACTTGGGCTAGACAAATGACTTGGGTGACCATGCCTTTCTCTGGATTTTCCCCATCAAGATTCAGTCTAGTGCATTTCTTAGATCTGTTCTGGAGGAGGTTTTGGGGAAATAAGCTCCCTGTCCTACTTCCTATCACTCCACCATTTTGCCTCGGTCTCAAGCAATACATATCTAAGAAAACCCTTAGGTGGAGAATACATAAAGATCTCATTAGCATAGTTTAAAATGTAAAAAGAATCCCTGAGGCTCAGTATAGTAGAGGAAAACCAGAGGATTCATTCAAATTTTCATTAGGTAATTTATTTAAAAACTGCAGCCAGCGCTAATAAAGTTTCAAAGTTTTTTTTTTCAAAGTTTCATCTCTATGTACAGAGAAACGTATAATCCCGGGACTAGGCTTGGAATTGTCACTAAGTAGCACTCTACAAGTAAACCAAGTTAACCTCTCATTTGTAAAATGAGACTGGACTCATCACCCAAGTCTTTTTTAGCTCCAAAATTCTAAGATGATCTGATTCTAAGACCCAACCTCGATGGAAAGAACTAGTGAATAAGGGAAACTCAGATGGATGGGTGCTTGTTTATCTACACAAGTACCTTCCCCAAAAGCACAACTCAGTTCCATATAGGGAATTCAGAGGCTTTTTTTTTCCACAAAAGAAAATAAAGTACTCTAACAACATATGACTCTAAGAAATAATGCAGAATGGTGCCACCAAAATCTAAGAGATTAATCAGGAAGTAGGGAGAATGGGAGGGAAATTTTGGACAGGGTACAACCTGTGAGACAAGTTCAGCTTGGCTAACTGTTTTGTACACCCCCATGAGCTAAGAATGGTTTTCACATTTTTAAATAGTAGGGAAAGAAAATCAAAAGTACATTTTTTGATGTGAAAATTATATGAAATGCAAATTTTAATGTCCATAAGTAAAGTTTTAATGAAACATAGCCATTTGTTTACATATTGTCTACGGCTGCTTTCCCACCACAACAGCATCGCTGAGTAGGCACAACAGAAACCTTATACAGTCCTCTCCTTACTTTGCAGGGCTGCTCAGCACACCACAAACAGCAATAATGTTGTCCTAAGGTTATAACTCAATAGTATTTTGAGTGCCACGTGTGCTGACCACTGTTCCATGACCTTTTTTAAAATCATCAGCATATAGCCAAGAAAAGTGGACTTTGAATGTTGTGCTTTTAAGGCACAGCATGTACGCTATTTTGTCATCAAGCTGGATGACAAAAGCATTGTATTTATTGTGAAATGACACTAAAACAGTCCTAAATGAACATAATTTTTGTCTTGCTGCTGGACTTGATGACTATGGAGGAGAAAATGAGGACGATGACTTTGTGAGGCTCTTAAATGCAATTCACTCACAAGTCATCACCCTTGTGATGTCACTGATCCACTTCAAGAATGAAGGAAGTACAATATTCCAGTGACATTACCAGACTAAGCATTCATCAAAATATCCCCAACTCGAAGGAAAGCAATAGGTCAGAAATATTGGAAAATGTTATATCTTCACACAGCAGAACTTCTTGACGAAAACAGAAAACGAGACTGCAACCAAAGTAAGTTTCTAAGTGGCTTGTTAGCCAAGAAAGGAAAGTCATCTATAATAGATGACAACTTAATTAAACTGTGTTTGATTGCAGTAGCCAAATAAACATGTCCAGAAAAAAATTAACTTGTTTAAGAATACTAGCCTTTTGGTTCATACGTTCGTGGACTGATACCACTACTTGGCTGTATCTATCTGCATGAAAAGACATTTTCAAAGATAAATTATGTAAAATATCATTACATATCAGCATTAACAGATGGAAAAAGAATGCATTCTTCTTATTAGTACTCCTTATTACAGTAAGTCATACAATTGCTATTAAATTTCAACTTCTGTTAATAAACATTTTGTGGAAATCCGCTTTTTCTCGTTATATAAGGTACATAAGGTACATCTACCAAATATACTTGATTTTACGTCTTGCCCACACAAAGCCTAAAATATTTACCATCTGGCCCTTTACAGAAAAGGTCTGCAAACTCCTGTACCAGACACAAAGCTGATCTCTCTTGGGCAACTTGAAGGCAGTAAAATAAGAAGCCTGAGCCAAAAAACATAAGCCAAGGGAAACAGGACAGAAGTGAAAAGGAGAGTTCAAAAATGGCACAAAAAAAGATATAGAAATACAAATGGAATTTTCAGAAGGCTGAAAAGCAAAAATAAGCCAAAAGGGGTAGATGAAGGCTTTCTTCATTAATCTATGGTTCTAAATTTCCAAGTCCTTTACTCACCAGATTGTTGTGGCTACTTTATATGATTTGAGGAAAAGGTAACACTTCTCAAAGCCTCCTAGCACCTGGCCCTGACATATCTAGGACACATAGATCACTGCTGTCTGTGCTTTGTAAACAGTTTTTTGTGTTTTGTTTTGGTTTTTTTTGGCCTGTCAGAATGGCAGCAGGAGCACAAGTAAAGGATAGGGAGGCATGCACCCTGCCCCCAATAAAACAACCTATCAATCAAAGCCAAGCCAAGTGAATAGGAAAGAGTCTGAAGGTCTCTCTTGTTTATTCCTTAACATTCCCTTCCCCTACACCTCCTTGGCGGGCAATCAGTTTTTAAAACAGTGGCATTCACTAACAGCTAAGGCTAGCAGTGACTGCCAGAAATCACACTTGATCATTCTTATATTCCAGGGAAGGGGAAGTATTTCTGGAAGCATATGAATACATGTGTGTATATGTACAGACATACACATACAGGTAACTGTTTTTTAATCAACATTTTCTAAAAGAAGTTTAAACCTATGGCATATAGAAAAATGCTTTTGTTCATTCACTGACCACGATAGAGGTACAGATGCCTTGAGGAGGGCTAGGGTAGAGGCATTAGAAATGGTGGTGGGGCAAGTAGTCCGAACACTGCACCTCAGCAGTGCAGATGAGGTACTTCTACCCCATATTCTCTCTTTCCTGCCTCTCAAAGCGAAATAGTAACATTTGGGACTAGTCATGATGCATGCATATAATCCAAGCTACCAGGAAAACTGAGAGTGTTCGGATCTCTTGAGCTTTTCTGAGATGCAGTGGTCTATGCTGATAAACACTAACATGGGAGGAGAGTTACCCCCAGTACATCTAAACAGTTCAAGCCAGGGCTTCAGAGCCTGTCGGTAGTAGGATCAGGCCCATGCGTAGCCACTAAACTTCCAGCCTGGGGAAAAAGGAGAAATCCAATCTCAGAACTTAAAAAACAATTAATAATCATAACCTAGCCAGCCTAGATACTCGGCCTAGCAAATCATATTGAGGTATGAGTTTTTCCTCTTTATTACTTAAATGAAAAGTTCCTGGTTCACACTGTCCAATTCCAGAACTAAACTAAGCCTTAGGGACTCTGATACATTACCCCCTAAGATGGGCTGCCTGAGTATACCAAAAACAGCCCTGGCTTCCAAATGGACACTCTTATCTTGAAGACCTTGGGGGATAAGGTGAGGTTTAGAACTTCAAAGAGACTCTCAAAATTTTTCCAGTAAGCTATCTTACCAACCAAAAAAAATATCTAAGTTTCTATTATGTGCACAGCACTGTGCCAGCTCTTTGTCATATGGAAGCAGCTCTCCACTACCTACTTCTTGGCTTTTCTCTCATGTGTTCCTCAACTTCTGACTGTGTTCCAGCCCTGCTTTCCTTCTCCTGTGCCAGAAATGCTCTCACTCCTTGTACTTTTGTGTTTATCTCCATAGCAACTTCTTCATATTTATTTAAATAATTGTTTAGCTAAAAGCCGGAGAAGCTTGCGAAAAGCCACCTCCAACTGCAGACACCCAGCCTGAATTGAGGAAGAGGTCACTTGCTCATCATGGTGATGCCAGACTGCAGCTAACCATTAGCCTCCAAAGCTCTCTCTAACAATTGCATCCTTCTTCCAGAAACTGAAGTCTAGCTGCTCTGTGTTCCATTTCCCCTACGCTGGCCCTTCCCCAAATCCTCACCTTAACCTTGTTCTCATAGGCTCACTGAAAAACTAGGCACTTTCATTACTGGCTATATTAGCAAAAGCTAAATCTCTCTGGCACAAGGAATGTCATTAGCTGGATGTACAGCTGCTCTCGGACCCACTCCTGGACAGCAGCTTCCTGCTTGGAGCCTTTCATACACTGACCTTAGACCAACTCTGCAAGTATTACACAGGTGCTCATCAGAAACTCTTTGTCAGCAAAGTGATCCAAGTTGAAAGGAAGATGGGGGCCCTTTTCAGTACTGGGAGAACTGGTCTCTGCAACTCTTCCAGAAGTAATTTAGAACATGTGGGACAAGAGTTTCCTGACTAACAAGATCACAGTAGGAGTATAGCCAGCTACACAGAACAGACAAGTGAGTCTAGGACAAAAATAAGCACTTCCTCCACTTCTGGGACATTCCAACACAATAAAAACCATGTGGCCCTAGAGAAAAGCGTAAAACGCAAGTATAGCCGACAAATAATGCTGGTACTCAGGCTGGAAAAGAATGAGGTACACTGAAGCATCTGCACAGCACAAATTATACCTCAACCATTGCATATGCCACTGAAAAGTATCATTACTGAGAGAAACTCATAGTGCTACTATCAGAGAGGTTCAAATACTGACAACTTATATTGGTCTGGGCCTCTAGCAAAAGAAGGGTAGTGCCCACTGGACTCCAGGTAATAAAAGGGCACCGACCACTACGACATAACGTATCCAACATCTATTTATTATACACATATTGAAATAAGCATAGCCTTCTGAAGCTGATGTAATCACAGAGAAACCAACTCAGACTGCATCTGCTTGGATCTGCTGAAAGCACAAGGTGAACAGGGCACAGAACAGGGAAGCAGGAGTCAATGGCACACAACTTTCTTCTTGTTTTTTGCAGTAAATTGTAAGGTATAGGATCAGCCTGACCCCCAAACTCAGATGTCCTCTTTGTGAACTGGGTCCCTCCCTCCCAGATCTTCCCAGGATTATAGGCTCATCTCCCAAGCCACCTGGAAGGAAAAGAAACCCTCCTTTGGAAGTTATTAAGTAATGCCAAGGGAAGAAGGGATTCCAGAATGGGGCATATTTGGCCAGGAACCAAATTTTTTCACTGTGCAAAAAGAAAAAGCTCTCTCTGGGGCACTAACATTGTTATTGCCATTTGTAGATCCTCCCAAAACCTAACCCCTTCATAGCACACCGATGTGTCCGTAATCAACACAGAGTGCTAATATTTTCTGGCCTTTCAGGTCCCCTGTTCCCAATCTTCTTTTTGAATGTTGCTATAAACAGAACCCATATCCTGGTCTCCACAAAACTTTTGGCCTTGTTGAAATCCACATTTTCAATCCATACATACATCTAATCCAAGTCCAACTCCGACTCTGGTCCTTTCCTACAGCTTATGTGAGAGAAGAAATTGGATCTCATTTAAGGTTTGATACCAGCTTCTAGCATCAAACACCTGAGGCTTGACTCCAGAACATAAAGGAATGTTCTCCAATTCAGCCAAAAGGAATTATATTCTGGAAAGTAACTAGGTCCAAGAAGAGAAATTCTGTTCCTAAAATGCTCATGCTATCTAAAGAACTCACAGAGAATCCCACAACTTGGAACAAAATCACACCATCACTCCCAGCCACTCTGACCTTTTAGTGGCCATTAACCATAAACAAATAAATGGACTTCTCAGGGTTTGGCAGTCAGTATAACGCAGGCCACCACATGTGAATAATTCTTACCTTTTCAGACTTGACTTTCTTCAGTGGACGGCACTCACTCTCCCCTTCCTCTGGCTCCTGCTTAACTCCCAAAGGGTTGAGTGCTGTCCCAGGTTCAATGGCTATACTCCCAAGTGGTTCTGCAGTTCCAGTGTCCACCCCTGCACTTCCATCATACTGGTTGCCCCGTCCTCCCAGGGCAAGAGGCTGAAGAACCCCAGAATCCTTCTCCGAACAAGTCCCCATTCCCTCATTTCTCTCCTTCTTGCTCTTCGATGAGTTACTCTCCTTCTCCTTCTTAGAGCTTGCCACATTTCTGGATGCTTTAGCAGCCTTCTCTGAACCCTTGGGGGCAATAGCAGTTACCAGACTTCCCGCATTAGCACTGTCCCCTGAGCGTCCCTGAGTTTCTTTCTTACCAGATGCCCCTTCACTTGCTGTGAACAAGGAAGCCCCTGGGGTAGGCTTTCCACTGTCCTTGCCACTCTTACTCCTTTTTGATTTTGATTTGCCTTCCTTCCCTTGTGGTCCTGGCACTGGGGTCACAAACTTGATGTTGTCCGGCAGTGTGGCCACAGCATTGGGGGCCGGTAGCCCCACCTCTTTCGAGCCTGACATCTCCAGTTTCTGCTGGTCCTTCTCCAGGTCAGCGTCCAGGTCAATGATGAGATTCCCTACTCCAATGTCCCACTCATCCCCACTGTCGTACGTTTCAACTGGGTTTGCATCTACTCCTTTCCCTCCGGAGGCTCCACTGCTCAAGGACATCTTAGAGTCAACGTCCCACTTCGAGATTCAAGCCTCTTCCTTGCCCCCAGCTTTCCGATTTTCAGCTGTAGCTATTTTCTCAGATCTATAACAATCTTCAGGATATGCCCAGTGGACAACATCATTGCTAGAAGAGAGAAAACAAAAAGAGTTGTTTAAAAAAACTAAAACCTGCCACAAGTCTCCATATGGAAAGGACCCTTCCTAAGGGAGCATTTTATATATGAAGATAGACAAGACAAAAAAACAGGTTAACTTTGTATTTCTCATTCAAGTCATACTCTAAGCCCTGTGGTAAAATCAACACCCACACTACTTCCCCAGGGAGAATACAGCATTTTCAACTGCTTAATTTGATTCTGTGATAAATCTTACATTCAACGTCCTTTGGTATTAGCTCCCTCCATCTCAGAGAGTCTCAATACTACTATCCCTGCGAGCTGGCAACTCTCCCTCATCAATACAGGCCCCAGCAGGTCACAGCTCATGGAGCTATCAAGACATTATTCCTACCCTTATGCTCTCACTACCTCATGCTCACTTATTTGAGCCTCTACATCATCTACATTATTCTCCTTTCTGCATTCGTATCTCCAGCACATAGAACAACGTCTGATACACAGCAGGTGCTTAATAGATACTTGCTGGTTGGCTGATTTGGCTACCTAAAGCCCAGTTAAATGTTTTTAGGTTCTTCTACTAGCAGAGCAGATCTCAACTACAAATGTTCCCCAAGACTTACTCACAAATAACATGGGAAAAAAATGCAAGTAACTACAAAAAAAATACCTGACACCAAGAGTACGGGCTGGCAAGCTTCAAGGAATATACCTTAAGAAAGGATTCAGCCAATCAGTTTCTGTTAATAGGAATTTAAAACAGTACTGCCTCCATGGAAGCATTATTCACACTTCCTTAATTCCTCGTGCCTCAATCCTATATTCTACAGTGAGATCTCTGAGACAAGAAACATTGTCATCAGACAAGCAAGAAAAATTCTCTCTCACTCTCTCTCTCTCACACACACACACACACACTCTCTCTCTCTCTATCTCTCTCTCTCTCTCTCTCTCTCTCTCAACCTCAACAAGAGAACAGACTGTGAAAAAACGTAACTATAAGGAAGCTGTCCCAAGGAAGCTAGATAGCTGTCCAGAAATCCAACATGACCAGGATACATGTTTGCGAGCAGGCTTTTAAGGCCAGAAGAGAATTCATAGAAATAGAGGCTCTTCTTAACTGCTATTATCTTCCTATGATGTTGAATTTGTAAGATGTATCATGAGTAATACTTTCCAACTTTTCTAAAATTCAACTTCCCAATTCCAACAGGATTGGCTACTTAGTAGTGATTCTAGTGGTACACTCCAAAGATAGAAACACTACCGTAAAAATGCCAAGGACTCTTTAATCAGCCTGTCAGTGGAAAATCACACTATTCCCCATCTGCTCTCTGCAGCATCCCTGGCTCTATACAGCTAATAATCAAGTCTCTGACAGGTCACCCCAGGAGGTGTGGCAACATGCTGGAAATGAAAAGCACTAACCTCTTTCATCAACAGCAGAGAAAGTGCTGAATCAGGAGAACCAACGCCCTACAAAATCTGTAAGTCACCTTACACTTACAATGCTATCGTACAGATTTTCCTCCCTTCCTTGTTCACTTTCCCACAGACTAACCATAATCCACTTTCGGTCTTGGAATGCGCACAACCCCAGTGAGCTACCTGACTCTGGGGTCCTCTCCCCGTTATGCTTTGTCCCTACAGCTGAGATCACTGAAAAGCTGTTCTCTGTCTAGATGTGCCTATGTACAATGATCACTCTACTCTCCCTTCACATCCCAAAGCACTTACTCCTGTCTATATGAAGTGATCCATCACAACACCAAAAGCTTGAAACTGTTATCCTAGCACTCATTCTGAAAGTCAGTTTTTATGCCTAAATAGCTTGCAATTTGAAATCACTACCACCAGTACACTCATGAGCCCCCTGTATCTGGACAATGCATTTTCCCAGATGATGCCATGGAACATGGCAACATCAATATCAGAAGGCATGCATTCCATAACCAAGGATTCTCAGTGAGTGTTCCAACTGAGAAACTTTCCATTTACTCATTCCACATATGCCCAGAAGGCACAGATATCAAATTACATGTCCAAATATGAGTAATTTCATTTGGGGGGGGTGGGGAGTTGCTTCTTCTCTACCTATAGTTCTTTACCTTCCTACTAAGTTCAAGTAAGTCACTTAACCTCAGACTCAATTTCCTCCTCTATGAAATATGGATTGGGATACTTGCACTTCATACATCAAAGGATAACTCTGAGGAAAAGCATTTTGTAATCTATAAAGTGGAAGGTACATGAGATAGTTATGGAAGAAGAGTTTGAAGAAGGAGATTATTAACTTTTTGTATGTGTTGGAGTCCTTTGAAAGTGGTGAAGCCTATAGACACCCCTTCTCAGAATAGTGTTTTTAAATTCATATAATATATGGGATTACAAATCAAGCCAACTAAATAGAAACCCAACTGTGAAAAGAAAAAATGTGAAAATCACCCAAATTCATGGACCCCCTTGAAATCTACACACAGACTCCCCGGGAATCCATTGACCTGATGTTAAGAACCTCCAGTTTAAAGTGTCTCACTCTTCGTTAATCCAATCATTATAGTGTCTATGTAACCACAGATAATAGCAAACTCTATGTTTCAGTTTCCTCATCTGCAAAATGGAGATGACAGTCATACCATCTATTTCACAGGTATAAAGTAACCATGGCAATCTTCACACAAGGCTATGAGGGCAAATGTTACAAATCATAAAAAAAAAATTCTATAATCAATTCTTATTTTTGGAGAAATTCAAAAAGAGATTCTCTCTACTTGGTCTCTTTGAGGAACTGTCTAAATATAAAAATCCTATGCCTCCACCCTATTTCTTACAAGCTGTGACTTGTTAGCTGGCTAGCATTTACATATCACTCTAAAGTTTACAAAATACTTTTACACATATCTCATTTGACAGAAACCAGGTACAATGGAAGGAAGAAACTTTATTATGTAGGCATTGTACAGAATCTAAATAGAGAGAGACTGAGACGGGGGATGGAGGACGGGGAGGGGGGGTGGGGGGAAAAAGTGAGAGAACATGTTCCCCTATTCAGGATCTCATAGCTTATATTTTTTTCTAGGCAAGCAAAATGGCGTAGCAGATATAGCCCTGGACTAGACATCAGAAAGGCTAAGATCTAGTCCACACTCTGCCACTGGAGATCAATATGACCTTACGCAAATTATTTCAATGCATCTCAATTTCTCTTGGAATCTTAGCATTTTGGCTTCTCCATATAGTGGCAATGTCTTACCCTTCCTAAACTCATGGAAAGGAAAGGAAGAGTGAAATTACACAGCCAAAGAGAATAAAACAACGCAAACCTGAGTTTGTGTCATTAGCCTCACAAAGCTCTGGTTCTAAAACTGAATCTTTTGAGAAAATACAGACTGTGCGTATGATCCCTGCTACTGAGCACACTGGTTTTTCCAAAGAAAAAAAAGAGATGGGCTTTGTAAATTTGATCTTACAAAAGCAAATGGCAGGTGGCCGACATTCAGCGAAGTACTGCCAAAGAAAACCAACACTAGTCCTTTCCTCTCTCAAACTCTGTGCTATCTTTCAAATATGACCTACAGATGAATTTCATCACCTCTTCATTTTACAGTTACTCTTAACCTCAAGGCGTTAGCCATAAAATCATGAGTCAATTAAGATGCAAGTTCAACTTAGCTTCAAATCACTTGAAACTTAGAGGTAAGGGCGAGAATAACCAAAGCTGGAGGGGTTTTTTTTGAGTACCTAGAATCTGTCTTCTAAATTTGGTATGTTGAGGAGGGGGGAAGAAATCCCTACATCCTGTTTGACAGCAAATCTCCTCTTGCAAACTATATTTCTTCTGCAAGGCTTGATAACCCTGTAAACTGTCAAAGAACCACTGGAATATAACTGTCTTTTGTTCAATTTATACTATTCTAAACTCATCTACTAAGTGAGCTTCAGCTGAGTCACCTTGACAGAGCGAAACAACACAGACCCTATCAAGTTGGATTTGGGTTCAAATCCCCACAGCTACGTTTAAGATTTTTGTAGCCTTGGATAAATTACTTAAGTTCTTAGGTTTTCAGTTTCCTCATATACACTAAAATGAAGGGAGTTTGACTAGCGGGCCTTTAAAGGTCTAAGATCCTTTGACCAGATTGGTGAGGGGTATAATATAGATGTAAGTCATTCTTTGTGACTTTAAGCTACACAGCTGGAAGAACAGGCCCTTCCCTCTCCACAGGCCACACTTCAGCAGACCTCACCAACGGAGGAAATTTCCACAGGCAACACCATCAAGAAACAATCACTTTCCCAACAGGTCCCTCCCTTAATTACTTTCATTAATTACTGTAACAAAAGGAACTGAATCATCTCAACTACCTCAGTTAACAGCTTAGACCCACAAAGGGGGATATGCCCATTTAAAAGAACAGATGCAGTTCAGCTTTCTTGCATTTGAAAGGAAGACTCACCCATTTGTATCATTTAAGGACAAGGTGATAAGAAAATGGCTTCCACAAGTCACAGTGTGGGTCAAACCCCCTAGAATAATGCATATATCTAGTTCAGTGGTCTACATATGCTATCATTCTTCAGCAAAAAAAAGGATTATGAGGCCTGATTTGCTTCATATAACTGCCAACACAAGGGGGGAGGGATGGAGTGGAGGTAGAAGAGCAGTTTTGCAACCCTGTGACAAGCAAACATAATTTTTGTTCAGTTTAATACATAAGCATTTACAGCATGCAAAAATGGACCCACCACAAGCACTCTCATAGGGAGAAATTCATATATCTTTGTCTCCTTTGCTAGATCCTCCCTATCATACTCTCTAACCGTGAGTATTCCTCAGAATTCCTGTAGGTTATGTCCTGGGTGTTTTCTCTTCTCCCTCTATACTAGGTGATTGCACCAATTCTGAAAGATTTAATTACCATCTCATTTAATTATCTTTCTGGTCCCAATCTCTCCTCTGACCTCCAACTTCACATCTCCAACTGCCTTTCAGACATCCTGGATTGTCCAGTAGGCACACCTTAAATTCACTATGCCCACAGTGGAATTCATTATCTTTTCCCCTCAATTCTCTCTCCCTACCTCTTCCCTGTTAGAGGGAAACACAGTCCTCCCCGTCCCACAGGCTCAAACCCAAGTGTCATCCTGGATTCCTCACCATCACTCACTCTACTCCCCCATATACAATCTGGTGCTAAGGCCTGTCAATTTCATCTTTGCAGCATCTCTCAAAAACACCCACTTCTCTCTGACACTGCTACCACTCTAGTGCAGAACTCACTTCACACCCAGGTTACTGTAATAGCTTGATGGTGGGTTGGCCTGCCTTAAGTCTCTCCCCACTCCAAACCACCTTCCAGCCACCAAAGTGATACAGTATTCTTAAACTGCAGGTCCAGTTATGTTACCCTACCCCTCACACCCCCTCTTGGCCCACTCCATCTCCCATTCCAATGACTTCCTATTCCCTCAAAATGCTCGGCTCGGCATTCACAGCCCTTCATAGCCTAGCTCCTCCTACCTTTCCAGATTTCTTATACTTTACTTCCCAGAATGCATTCTTCTATCCAGTGACACAAGCCTCCTGGGTGTTCCAAGAACAAGACACGCCATCTCTCAGCTCTGGGCATTCTCTCTGGCTATCCTCCACTGGTAGTTGGTAGAAGGTCTCCCTTCTCCACTCAGGCTACTGACCAACCTGGCTTCCTTTTGTTGTTGTTATATCCATTTAGTTGTGTCCAACTCTTCCTGAGACCATTTGGGGTTTTCCTGGCAAAAATACTGGAATGGTTTGCCATTTACTTCTCCATCTCATTTTACAGATGAGGAATTGAGGCAAACAAGGTTAAGTGACTTGCCCTGGGTCACACAGCTAGTGTCTGAGGCCCCATTTCCTCCTGATTCCAGGATCAGAGTTCTATCCAATGTGTCACTTACTCACAGAAGCCTGTAAGGCTCTCTATTCTCCACTCCAACTACTGACCTCCCAGGCTTCCTTTAGGTCCCAACTAAAATTCCAGCTTCTACAGGAAGCTTTCCCCAACCACTCAATTCAAATCCCTTTCCTACGTCTCCTTTATATAGTTTGTTTTGTATATATTTGTTTGCCTATTGTCTCATCTTAAACTACTCAAGGGCAGGGACTGTCTTTTGCCTCTTTTTATATCCTCATTGCTTAGCACAGAGCCTGATACATAGTAGGAGCTTAATAAATGTTTACCAATTGATTGAAAGACATTTATTTTTAAAAAATAAAGACACTAAGGCTTTTCTACCAGTGGGCCAAGAAACAAAGGTTAATTTTCATCTAGAATGAGCAATTTAAAGATAGGTGCAGACCCTGCATATAGATCATGTACAAAAGATGCCTAACTTCGTGATTTAATATAGAGTAGACTCATACATAAATGCTTTGAATTCCAGGAAAGGAGTGATTTCTAATTCATTCTTCACTCAAACATCTGTTAAAAGCATGTTACTTTTTTTAAGTTGTATTAATGGTTTTTGTTACTACTTCACAATCATTTCTGGTTATATACCATACCATCCCTACAATGATGCCTCCTTTATAACAAAGAAAAACAATTGGTTAATGTGAGAAGCATGTTTGCTCTAGAAAGAACAATACTTGCTGTGAAGCCAGAAAAGTTCTCTTTACATTTATTTTACATTCGTTCCAAATAAATGGGAAACTTCGTAAAGGAGTACGCTTGCTCAGACAAATGCAAAGCGTTTATGCTGTTCCCAATTCGAATTTCCCCCTTGCTCTCCATTAGCTAGATGAAACCTCCTAAACAGCCCACTTCATGTTGTCTTACTTAAACAGTTCATTTAAGCATGTGTACAAGTTTCTGACCTCTTAATCAAAAGCCTAGCTCTTCTAGGTCACAGCTCTGATTAGAGCCAGTTACCCCTGACTTACATCCTGTAATCACTCAAATCTGGGAGTAGTTATAATCCTGTGGAAACAGAATTCCTTCTTTTGTTTCTCACAAGTAATAACCTATACAGCGGCTCATCTGACAACATATGCAATATACTACCACAGTTATCCTATAACTTTCCTCTCCATTAAAAGCTTATACACTCCTTGAGAAAGTCTTCTATACCAGTTGCTTCCACTTCCTCCTGCTTCTCATTCTTTTAAAACCTCTGTAATGTCTTCCTATTTCATCATTCATTCAGCTATCCACTCCAAATTTACTAATGATCTCAGTTTCCAAATCTAATGGACTTTATTCAATCCCCATCCTTAACATCTATGCAGCATTTGACACTTGTTCATTCTCTCCTCCTCTCTTTCTACGCACTTCTGGAGACCAGAAGCAGAGGGATTAATTGGGTCAGAGCCACAGTCAAGGCAGAAGTGATAAGGACCTACAAAAGGATAGTGACTATAAGTGTGAGAGACTTTCTGGATATACCACAAATTAAAACTCAGCACCTGATTGACTATGAGGTTGAGGGAGAGAAAAGTAAAGAATAACCTTTGACAAAGGGCTAGAACTAGGGGAGAAGATCATTGAGAGCACAGAACTAGAGCTAGAAGGGACCTCAGAGGTATCTAGCCTGACCCCTGCATACTACAGACAAGAAGGTAAGTCCCAGGAAGGTTAAAAGCTAGATGTAGGACTTGAACCTAGGTGTTCCGACCCCACTACTTTCAGTCCTAAAACTGACTGGATATAATAAGGGGGAAATTAATGGGCATTTAATATTCACTAAATTGATACATTCCTATTATTAAAAGCATAATTGGAAACGACAGGGAAAAATCAGTCACCCCCAATTCAGAAAAGCTGACCTATACTGAGTTTTCTTAGGACCTCATAGGTAGATGATTCTGCAAAAAAGTTGTTTTGTTTTTCTTTTGTGATCCCATAACAAGCATCTGAAAGATCATTGCCTTCTTTCAAATTTGAACCAGTTTCTCTAATCACTTATTTAAGAACCCAAGTCAATAAATACTTTCATACTAGACATTCTGCCTGTTCACTTCATCTAGATATTCTGTGTGTGATAGTGGATTCACAGAACTGTGACATCAAATATGAAAACGGGAAAATACACACCCATCCAACACACCTTCTAAAGATCCACTATTACAGAATTTCAAAATTCATATTATCCAAATCCCATACACACACACACGTGTGTGTATGTACAGCATTTCTTGAGTTAACAATTTCTATGCATTTATTTACTACACAACATAATTTAACTTTGCATGTGGTTACCTAAAATTTATTTCCTTTAAGCTTCTATGGTGTAATTTTAAGACGTGGTGAAGAAGTCTGTATTCACCTATCTACATGCCTCAGGATATTAGAGAATCTAATCTCATTTCTTCTTTGTAGTCCTCCTAAACTGAAAAAAAAAATTCTTTAATCTTCTCAAAAGGTAGCCCTTCAATCCACCTGATCATTAGTTCTTTAATTTTTTTCTAGCTCCCAATCACAACTGCACAAAGTGCTCTAGAAGTTGATAAACCATAGTTTTATGCAAGGACAGTCTATTCTTTTTTGTTTGTTTCTAATACCTTTCCTAGTAGCAACAAACATCTTGACAAAAGATAACCATCTTGAAAAAACACTTTGGATAAATTTCTAGGAACAATTTATAATTCCTAAGTTAGCAGCTCACATCATCCTATACCCATAGTTTAAATTCTTCCTCTCCCCTCAACCCAGATTCATCAATTACCCATGATGAAATGGCATCTGCCATTTTTTTCTATTCACAAAGTTTCTCAAAATATTCCTTAGTAAATACACAATAGCTTGAACTGCCTAGCACATACTCACAACGCCTAGCACAAGAAAATTCGGAGCTGGAATGGACCCCAGACATCATCCAAGTCCTCACTTTGCAAACTATTTGGCCTGAGTTACACAAGCTGGGAACCCATCAAAGATTTTAAACCCAGACCCTCTCACTCCAAAATAACAGGTTCTTTCCATTATACTACATGGCCTACACCAAATGAACGCCTAGATTTCCTTTTGTAAATAAATGGGACCATTCAAAAGACCCCTTGGCTCAATTTCCAACTAGTCCCTTTACCTCCCTGTTTCTTCAGCTGTCACCTACAAAAATTCCCATTAAATCTCTGATTCTCTGATCCTTACCATTTATTTGTCTACTGACCTCATTTCCTATCTATAACACAACATTTGCCCACAACTAAGACAAACTTATCCACTGCTATCAAGTATGGTATATTGGGAAGAACCCTAGATACTCCTGTTAGATTCTTCATGGGCAATATTATTTTAGATCTGTTTTGTCCATGTCTATATATACATAAAGGCCACCTCCTCTTAGAAAATAAGCTCCCTGGGGGCGGAGCCAAGATGGCGGAGTAGAAAGACTCACCTATGCTAGGTCCGAACCCACAGCCCATAGATTCCCTCTAAAAAGAACTCCTGACAAATTCTGGAACAGTGGAAGCTGCGCAGAAACACAGTGAAGGAGATTTCCGTTGCAGAGAACCCTGAAAAACCGACCGCAAAGGTACCCCGGGCGGGAGCCGAGTCCTGTCCTGCTGAGCGCTCCCGTCCCCCTGCCCCAGCCCCGGAGCTCTACCCAGCCACGCGACACTGAGAGGAGCCAGCAGACCCAAGCAGGCATCGCGGACCTGAATCTCCGGGCGGCCGCGAAGGTCCCTCCACCCACAGACGCACAGGTCAGTGAGAGAGACCGGCTGAGAGGGGAGCGGGGGGGGGGGGGGGGATCTCCGGGACTCGGACCCCCTCGGGAGGCTGCAGCCGCAGAGGCAGAGGCAGAGGCCGCTCAGGCAGGACCTCCACCCCAGCTCCATTACAAAAGATCTCTGCATAAACCCCCTGAGGGAACTGAGCCTGAGAGGCGGCCCTGCCCCCACCTGAGAACCAGCAGATAAGCCCCCATTGAAGAGCACTCAGGCCTGCCGC
>CM053769.1:578442408-578503288 GCA_028658325.1 Potorous gilbertii | reverse complement strand
CACAAATGGGGAGAAAATTTTGGAACCCAAAATCTTGTGAAAATGAATGTAAAAAGTTAAATAAATTTATTTAAAATTTAAAGAAAAAAAAAAGAAAATAAGCTCCCTGAAGATCGCCCCACTTTTTGTCTCCACTATTAGCACAATGCCCTGGACATAGAGTAAGCACAATTGCTTCTTCACTGACTAACTAGGCACTTAATAAATATGTATTCATCTAGGGGCGCAGCCTACACTGCACTCACAAGTATGACGCTGGATAAATCATAAAGCTAATGGATTCAGAGCTTGAAGGAACCATAAAGATCATTTTGTCCAACGTTCATTTTACAAAAGAGAAAACTAGAACCCAGAAAGGGCTATGTGCCAAAATGACAGGGGAGCAGGAATTTGAAACCCTCTGACCCCATATCCATTGTTCTTTCCACTTCAAGACACTGGATTGAAGTTTGAGGAGTGCTGGCCAAAGGGCCTCTGTTATTCATTTGTGGGATTCCTTCCTGCTCTAAAGTCTCATCAATTTGCATGAAACCTTGTCAAAGACATTTAAAATTAAATAATGTCAACTCAGTTAAATATTTGTTAAGCATCGATGGTCACATCACTATGCTAAGCACTGGAAGAGTTAGTCCTTGTCCTAATGGAGTGGTTCTCCTTTATTCATATAATAGTTGGAAACAAATTCCCTTCTAGAAACCATACTTTTTGTGTGTCTTTTCCCACAAAGATTATTGCTGCTTAAATGAGGAGCATATGGAATGGTCTTGTCCTTTAGTATAGATTTAGTATGAGAGAGAGAGAGATGTAATATGGTATAACGGTTATAATCCTAGCCTTGAAGTCAGTCAGGAATACCTGGATTTAAATCCTGCTTCAAAAAATAACTAGCTGGGCTGAACAAGTTGTGGTATATTAATGTAAAGGAATACTATTGTGCTATAAGAAATGAGGAGCAGGCAGACTTCAGAAAAACCTGGAAAGACGTGAACGAACGGGATGCCAAGTGGAGTGAGCAGAACCAGGATAACATTGCACACAGTAACAGCCACACTGTGGGATGACTAACTTTGATAGACTGAGCTCTTCTCAGCAATGCAAGGATCTAAGACAACGCCTGAAGACTCACAACAGAAAATGCCATCCACTTCCAGAGATTGCCATCCACTTCCAGAGAAAGAGCTTTGGAGTCTGAATGCAGATCCAAGCAGACTATTTGCTGTCCTTTTTTCTTGTTTCTTCTTTCTTGTGGTTCCTCCCATTGGTTCTAATTCTTCTTTACAACATGACTGATACTGATAGGAAAATATATCTAATATGAATGTATATTGTAGAGCCTATATCAGATTACTGTCTTGGGGAGGGTGAAGGGGAAGGGGGGGAAGAAAATTTGAAACTTATCTTATGGAGGTGAATGCTGAAAACTAAAAATAAATTAATTCTTAAATTAAAAAATGAATGTAACTTTTTAAAAAAATCTCAGTATCTTAGTTTTCCTCATCTGGAAAGAGGGGTCAGAATGATTTTATTATTTTACTTAATACAGGAGTGAAACTCAGCAGTCTATAGTCCTCACAGCCACTCAGAAGCTTGTAATCAAGTCGATCACGAAAAGTTCCAATTCTTCAGCCTGACAATTCAAAGGCTTTCTGGAATCTGGAACTACCTCATCTTCCCACCATTCTCGTAATATTCTCCCTGTACATTACACTACAGCCAAATTGAGTGACCTGCCTTTTCCATATCTATGTTCCACACTTTCCAATATCAACCCTCTTCACTTGAATTGCTAAGAAATAAAAATGATACCTACTCCTTAAGGGACTGCACTGAAAAAGCCGCTCTATTTTTTTCATCAAAAGATCTAGGCTCAAATCCTAGCTTCATCATTTACTATGTAACTTTGGAGTCTCAGCTTCCTCATCTGTAAAATAAGTTTGGACTAGGTGATTTTTGAGGTCCCTTCGGGCTTTTAAAATTATGATCCTGGCATATTGTGTCTCACTTGGTAATGATCTCTCCCCACTAGGTCTGGTTCTCCCCATACTCCTCAGCCTTACAAAGGACTCTGTAGCATGTCCTTTACTTGACTATAAACTCCACAAGGACAGGAACTATGTCTTATCTAAATTTTGCATTGCGCTCAGTACCTTGCACAAAATGTTGTAAATAACAGATAATTAAATATTTGCTGAATTGAAATGAATTCTTCAATCAATCACATGCCAAATCTGCTAATTTCTTGGGAGAACTATCTTTTATCACTCCAAAGCTGAAAGTTCTACCATTTCAATAATTTCACTTTTAAGTTGATTCAAAACCCATGGGGAGATCTTATTTTGTCATAGTGACTCATTTATATTTTCTTTATCCATTAAGACCAGAACAGAAGTTGTTATTAGCAATTAAAGCAATAATTTAAGTCAACAAGCATTTATTAAATACCTACTATGCGCCAGGCACTAGGGACACACAGAACAGCAAAAACAGTGTATGCTCTCAACTCAAGGAACGCACAACCTAATGTGGAAGACAACATGCAAACAAATACATACAAATTAGATATATGTAGGATGAATCAGAGAGAAATCTCAGAGGGAAAGGGGAAGATGGGAAAAGGCTTTGAGAACAAGGTGGGATTTGAACTGAGACTTGAAGGAACCCAGAAAACTGAGGTAAGATGACAGAAAATTTAAAGCATGGGAGACAGTCAGCAAAAATGCATGGAGACAGCAAAAAAACGGTTTTTTGGAGAAACAGCAGGAAGGCCAGTGACCATGGAAGTGAGGAAGGTGTAAAAAAGCTGACAGAGTAGGATAGAGCCAGGTGATAAAGGGCTTTAAAAAGCAAAAACAGCAGACAGCCTAATAGACTTGGAGTCAAGAAGCCCTGTGTCTGAAAATATGTCTCACACACTTACAAACTTTTTGATTTAACCTCTATGATTCTCAGTTTCTTAATCTGTAAAATGCATGCAGGATAATGCCTGTATATGCTTACACAGGTAGGTAACTACATATTTTACAGCAAAAAAAAAATTTTTTCTGTAAAATGAGATAATGTATGTAAAGTGTTCTGCAAATCTCAAAGTGCTATATAAATGTCAGCTATTATTAATTGCAATCCATAGAAGGCAGAAATGTAAATCAGAATTATAAAACATAAAATGTGATGAGAAGGGAAAATTAAGTTGTTCAGTCATTTTCAGTTGTGTCTGCCTCTTCATGATCCCATTTTAGAGTTAAGACCCAATAACTAAATGCAATGATATAACCAAGGGATTATTTTCCTTGCTTTGCAAGTGAACTGTCATAACCCAGGAACTTTGATCACTACCAGCTAAGAACAGATCAGGCCAAAATAAAATTCCCCTTTTTTGACAGTGCCACTGGGCTGACATGTTAAGGGAGAACACTTCAGGTATAGCATATCACTATGATTTAGGAAGGTATCTGACAAAGTTTCTCATTATAACCTTTTGGACAAGATAGAGAAATGTGGGTTGGTTGGTAGGACATTCAGGCAAAGTCAAAATTGGTTGAAATGTATTCCGAAAGGAAGTTGATAAATTCTTTCAGTGAGTGTCACCAACAGACGTAAGTCTATGGTGTCTGGGTCTCTGCTCTGGACCTGCTGTTCAAAAACTGTAACGGGATTAGATGAAAGCACGGAGCCTTGAAATGTGCACCTCAAATCATTCCTGGTTCAGACATTTCTATAGGTTGTACCACATTTTACAGCTTTTCCTAACTGGGAAATCATTCCATTTTCTCCATGAACTGTTAATACATCAATTAGCAAGATGTGATAGGATAGAGATCCCCACCACCACCACTGGAGCATCGAAGTCCAGAGGTAAGGGACCTGTGGCAGATTTCCCATTCCTGATAGTCATTCTGATCCTTGACTGACATAGTAATACCACGAAATGTCGCTGGGTTTTTTGTGGAGTAATACTTTATTCCAATTTTCTTCACGTTTGTTCATAATTCGGCTTTTTCTAAAGATGACTATGACGGATGTTTTTGAAGTTTCCCTTTCCCAAAAGAATAGTGATCTTAATTGTGTTTTCAATCACTACTTTTTTAGTCATAGTTCACTCATAGATACTTTTTCCCCTATTTGAGCTGGCACATTTTAATATTTCCAATTACATGTAAAAATTTAATTTTTTTTTTTAATTTTGAGTTCCAAAGTTTCTCCCTTTCTCTCTAAACTCTCCCCTCACTAAAAAGGCAGCAAACAATTTGATATAAGTTATACATAAACAGCACAGATACTTATTCAATTATTGGGACAAAATGCAGACCATTCTTTGTGGATTTTGCCATCTGCCCTAGGAAGTAATTGTCCAAGCCAAAGCACCTACGCCTACAATTCCCTCCTAACAAAGCATACTGCCACCCTATATTTGTCCTATTATCATCCCTATCCAGACCGATCTTTTGCAGCTTCTCCTATCCTGCTGAACACTTTCAGTATGCAGGCTTATTCAAAGTGATTGCTTTTGTCACAGTTTGTTAAAGCATGTTTCAGTCCACAGGGATTCAACAGTACTTCCTCTGACCAAGACAATGCAGAGGTTAAGAAGCAAAGTAACTGCTAATATTTCAACCACAGAAATATTTTTTAAATTAATCAAATATTCAACATTTGAGTAAAGGCATTGGCTAGATCTTAAATCTAAGTGGCTAAAATTCAAACGACTACAGATGTTAACAGAGACAAGCTTTAACACATAGTAAGGAATATCTCTCCATCACTCATCAATAAATGTGGCAGCTAAAAGTGGGCAATGCTTATGTCCAGCAGCCACATTCTGACACATTATTCAACAAATATTTACTATGTACCATCTATGTGAAAGGTACTATGGAGAAAAAAAATTAGCAAAAAACCAAAAATTAAGATTCTAGTAAGAAAAATATGACAAACATGTATAATTAATACAAACCACTGACTAGGAATGGTTTTAAAAAATATAGTACATTGAATATGATCAAATGAATATATGAGTATAAAGCACCTCAAAAACCTGCAAGCGCTATACAAAAGTATACTACCATGGAACTCGAATCAAAGAAAGATTCATGGAGGAGTTAAAACACCAATTCCAAGAACAAGAAGGTGGGGAGGTACAAAAAGTGTTAGCTAAGATCAAGGTCTAGTTTGTCTGGAACATATGGGGTCCAGTCTGATATAAAGGAAAAAAACAGACATGGAACCAGGAGACCTAGGTTTATATACCAACTTCCAAGTTTTATCAGCTGTGTGTCCTTGAGCAAATCACTTAATCTTTCTCAGCCTCAGCTACTCAATCTGTAAAACCAGGATAATACTTGAATTTAACTAACTCACAGAATTAAGGGGAAGACACTTTGTAAACTTTTAAAGCACTTTGTAAATGTGAGGTATCATTATTATTTCTGACAGGAAGTAGCACAAAACACACCCAGGAAGCTAGGCTGAAATCAATTACAGAGGGCCTCAAGTGCCTGCCTAATTTTAGACTTTACTCAAGAGGCAATCGTGAGCCACGAAGTCTTTTAGCAATGGAAATCTATCCAGAAGACTGTACTAGGGTGTAGCCTGTACTAGAGCAGAAAGAGAATGGAGGGTAAACAGCTAGTAAGTTGTTACATTAATCTAGGCAAGAGGTAATGAGGGCCTGAATGAGGATGGTAGCAAGTGAAGAGATGACAGGTTTCAGAGGGTTGCATAAGCCAGTCACCACAAGTGATCAGATGTGCAAAACGAGAATTAAAAAAAAGACAAAAGTGACTGAAGTTTCAAGACAGCAAAGCAGAGAATAGGGGTGCCATTAATTAACATGAAAAGGGGTGAAACAAAATAGGAGTTTTGGAATAAAAGAATATAAATTCACTACTGAACATTCTGAGCTAAAAGTTTTGGTGAGACATTCAATAGGAGATAGATAGTAGACATTTGGAAATATGAGTATGGAGCTCAGAGGAGAGGCAAGGGCAATAATAAAAATTTGGAAGCAATCTATGTAGAGATTATAAATGAAGCAGTTCACCAAGAAGAGAATTTTATGTATTATGAATAAATGTACATATGTTAATCTGAAAGAAGTCTAGTAGTCAGTGAGGTCATCTGTAAACTTGAAAAGCAACTTCTATAGACAGAAGGAAAAAGAAAGCCCCATTAATAAAATCTTAATAAATTAATGGATCATAAAAAATTGGATAAAATGAGAAGAAACTTCTTTTCTTCTCATTTTAGCAGGTTGGCAGTATAAAAGAAAGATGGGACAACAGATCGAAGCTGGGGAAAAATTACTGGAAGTTTTTTGTTTCTTTTCGCACAGGGAAGTATTGGTAGGTTAGAGATATTCAATCCAACTCAACCAGCATTCAAGTGCCAACTAGGTGAAATGAACTGTGCAAAGACAAAACAAAACAAAACACAGTCTCTAAATTCATAGAACTAAACAGTACTAGAAGTGGTGTTTAAGAAGGGACTTCTTTGCTTGGGAAGCTCCCAGAAGGCTATGAACATAACTAACACTTTAAAAGCCCTTATTTCACCTACTATCCCCTCAAGACATCTTTCTCTAGCTCTCGCCAATTTTTTTTTTTAACTATACTCCCTGTCTCCATGTCCTTTGCTCTCCTTTCACTCATTTCTCAATCTCTTATATTCTGATTTCTGATCTCACAATTAAACTGAAGCTTATACTCTGAAAAGTTCAAAATAACCTCTTAATTGCCTTCCAGACTTTTCCACAGCATTTAACACTACCAACCATCCTCCATGCCTGGATAATCACTCCTTGGGTTTCTATGACATTGCTCTCTCCTGGCCCTCCTATGTGTATATAGCTATCTCTCAGTCTCCTTCAATGAATAATCCTCTCTGTTCTTTCTCTTTTGTGTGTCGTCAAGGCTGTCCAGTGTCTTCCTTCCTTTTTGTCTGTCTTTACTTTCTCACTTTTTGACCTCTTCAACCTCCATAGATTTAACATCTCTGTAAATGACTCGGAGATCCATTTCTGGAACGCAAGTTAAAATTATTAACATGCTTATAAGACACTGTGAATTCAAAAGGCATCTCAAAGCCAACATGTTCATCTTTCTTCTCAGACCCTCCTCTCTTCCTATGTAACTTATTTCTGTTAAGCTCACCACCATCCTTTCAGATACCGTCTGAATCGTTGGAATCATCCTCAAGGCTTCACTCTCCCTCATTCTCCTCCCAGTCAATCAACTGCTAAACTGTATTGTTCTACAGTAATTTTTATTGCTTCTACCTCTCTCAAACATCTCCTTATGTCGACTCACAACCACCACCTTGTCCTTCTCATGAGGATTACTATAATAGCCTAATTAGTTCCCCTGCCTCAAATTCCTTCCCTCACCACTGAAGCTTTTACACAACTGCAAAGTGATAGTCACGTTGTCCTCTTGTTTGAGAAGCTCTAGAAGTTTCTCAAGACTTTAGGATAAAGTACAAACTGCTCTGTTGAACTTTTAAGTCCAGGCTTATTATGCAACACTCCCTTGTGTTCTTTAGCTTCCAGTCAGATAGTATGGTACAGCGATCAAAGCAATTGATCCTGGAGCTAGAAGATAATGAGTTCAAATCCCAACTCCAAAACTACCTAACCTAGGAGAACTTTGGAGAGTCATTTAACCTCTATTTACACATATATTTTCACCCAGATCTAGGGAATTCTTAGGGCTGACCACCTACTTCTTTCTCCCATACACACCTAGTATCTTCACAAAGCACTGCTCAGAAGTGAAATATAAAGCTGTTCCTAAGAAGTAAGTGGGGAAAGGCTCCCTAGAGTTTTAAGCTATCCCTCCAGAAAAGGACCACTTTCCCAGGGTGGATGATTGGGAATCCCTGTACTACAGTACTCTGCACCACATGGTATTTTTCTGGGATGAGTCTGAACTTAACTTCTTTCTTCCAATCCTTACACTTAATGGAAAAGAGCCCTCTTTTCCCCTCAGGCCTTGCTCACCTAGACACCTTCTCCCCTTAAAGAAACAAAGTTTTCCGCTAGAGTGTTATATGTGCATTTCAGCAGGGAAGCTCAAGCAGTCAGGTTCTCTGGATGCAAAGGCCAGGGCAATGTAAAGATGGTAACGAGGCCCTGGAGTAATAGCATCCCTGAAAAACAGGGATGGATAGAAGAGACCACAAAGAAAATTTGATATGAGGTCTATTGAATCACCACCATGGATCAGACCTACATGCTGGATTTATTGTCAGAATATTTGAATTGCATTTATGCTTCTGTTACTATTTATATACTATGATCTCAGACACTGTTGGGTCTCCCTAACTGTCCTTCCCTCAAAAGTCAAAACGAACAAATCTAAGTGAAAAGGCCTACCTCAAACACCACCTTGTCATGATAGTATAAGCCACTTTGAATTAATTTTTCATAAAACACAATACCTATCACATGTATGGCACTTGGGATAGCATAGTAAGTAGTGCAGTGAAAAAGAATACTACATTTGGAATAAAAGAATCTGAGCTCAAATTCTGGTTCTTCCACTTACAGGGTCATAGACTGAGCTAGAAAGCAACTTAGCAGCCACATAATATGTGAATTCTTAATCTTTTTTTTTTTTTTAGTATCATGGGCCTCCCCCTCTGCAGTCTAGTGAAAGCTATAGACCCCCTTCCTGGAATGATGTTTTTAAATTGATAAAATAAAATACATAGGACTGCAACGGAAACAAGTTTTATTGAAATACAGTTATCAAAAAATTTAAAAATCAACTTCACAATCTCCAAATTTAAGAAACCCTGATATAGTCAAATGCCCTCATTTAACACTGAGGTCCAAAGACCTGAAGTGACTTGCCCAAAGGCACTTTGGAGGAACTGACAGAGCCAGGATCCCAACTCAGTTCTCTCCCCATTAAGCCCCACTGCCTCTCACCAAGGCATTAACCATGTGACCCTGGACAAGCTCTCTAAATCCTTGAGATCACAATCTTCTCATGTGTCAAATGAAGGTGCTGGATTCAGATGACCCCTAAAGTGTCTTCTAGCTCTAATCTATACCTAAGGGACAACAGGACAAAGCTTGGTCAAGGGACTGACAGTTTAGCATTCTCTCCCAACCTGGAACAGGTCTTAGTAAAACAAACCAAAACTCTCTGGCTTCTATGACCTTTTCCTCCTTACAAAGAAGGCAGGTGAAAAGAACTCACTCTCAAAGAGCAGCAGGTCACAATTTACCTTGAATTGGCTCCTCAGGCATCTTCTCTAACCGTACAGACTTTACTACATCACAGAATCAAAGCTGGAAGAGATATTAAATATGTACATAATGTATGTACATATTTAAAACCATGCTTAAAGGAGTAATAACTTAGATTTAAAGATGAAAAATCGAACATCAGAATTTACTTGTCTCAAATAAATATTAAGAATATATAAATTCAAGTATGATGTATACCAAAGTATAAAAAGAAAGATAAAGTGAAATAGGATACCTCCTTTTATAGAAAGCACATTCAACCTAAAATGCTAGGTTTTCTCAGCATCAGTATGGAGGATAGAAAGTATCAGAAGCTATCAAAGACAAACTACTAACAAGACTTCATTTCTGTGGAAGGCAGGTAGTCTCCTTAAGAAGGTTTGACTAGAAACACTCAAGTTGATGTTAACTAAAACACAGTTTACAAGTTCTAACACTACCCCCCCCCACCCACCCCACCCCCCCACCCCCCCGCCGCCCAGCCACTGCAAACAGCAGAGACTGGGGCTGGCTCGCTGATTGATTGAGCTCGGCACAGTCCCCAGACTTCATCCAACCAAACAAAAAGATGGATCCTGGTTGCTACAGCTCATGCATATTAATTAGAGTACTTAGCTCCAGGGTAGTTGTAGAGTCTAGCCTAAATCCCGGTTCTCAGCTAGCATGGGGATAGTGGGAAAGGAAGGAAACAAGATAAATCAAGAACTAGAAGAGCTGAGAAAGAGATGGACAAAGAGGCACACAAGCAGGGAATTTAAAAGAGCAATTGCAGCATGCAAGCCAAACGGAGAGAAAGTTCTTCATTAGGTATAATAGATTTCACATATCATCTTTACACTGCTGAAATAGGTACTAGGACTTCTAAAACCACAGCTATGTATAGTTGGAAGGAAGCCAAAGCACCAGAAACAAACCAGAAAGTTCACTTTTTGAGCTAGTGAGCTAGGCACACACCTTGAATTTATATTTAAACAGAGCTATGAATAAGCCCTTCTACACTAAGGAATTATTCCAGAAAAGAGAGAAGAGCAGAAGCCGGGTCCATCACAGAGGTAGGCCTTTTCCTTTAGGTCTTTGAGAAGAAAAACTCATATCAAGTCCCAACTTAGACAATACTTACAAGCAACTAATGCCTAGGTAGTATTCGGGAAAAGTCCTGCTCAGTTGGAAGCTGGGTTACAGAGCCTCAGGGTCAGCCTCTGGTGCCTCCCAGACATGCTGGACTGCAATTTTCACCCTGATTAACTTCCAGGAATGCCAGCCAGAGAAGCAGCCAGAAGGAGAGAACACACACCAAAGTGTCCTCCCATTCAGCTTAACTCTTCAGTATTAACCAGAGACTACCTCTTTACATCAAAACAAGCCTGAACAGAGAAAGTATTGAGTGCCAGGATCCTTCAGGAAGTTCCTTGTGACACAGAGGACTTCTAATCTCAGGAAGGGAATGGATCACAGATAAGTATCAACCCAGAGAAGGGCTCAACATTACCTATATCATTACTAAGTAAGTTATTATGAACTTTTTAAAAAAAAGGTCCCAAGTCAAATGCTCATACCAACATCCTGGTCCTTATTCTCTCCCCAACCTATGAATAGCCTACATCCTACCCCACCAACAAACAACTCTAGAAAAAGGTCCATTTCCTAAACCTGAAAATCTCCCAAAGCCCACACATGCTCCCTTTTAACTCATTACATCTCATATAAAAATGTATTGAACTGTAGTTAAATAACATAAGAATTCTGCACAAAGAGTCCTCCTCCTTCGCAGGAAACCAAATACCTACTACAGAAAATTAGAGAAGAACAAACCACCTGAGGTCATTTTGTCTTCTCAGGATACCACTTCTCTTTCTTCCAATTTTCCTTCAGGTACCACCACTCTCAGACCCAAATGCTAAAAGGACCAATTCTAAAACCAAGTCAAATAGTGACAATGAAACTGCACACCACTTTCTACAGTTTGTTGCCAAGGTGCAAGGATACACACACATGGATACGGATACACACATACCCCCCCCCCACACACACACACACATATACACAGTGAAACTTCCTTCCAGTCAGACCTGCAGCACTACCACCTAGGAAAGCAGGTTGATATCTGCCAAGGGTCTTTAACAGGGCACACTTCTGCAAACATAATACAGACTATAACATTCTAACATGCCTTTTAATATGGAGGTACTGCCTGAGGAACTACAGGTCCCAGCATGCAATGTGGCCAAACTACCTAGATCAAAAAGAAGAATTAAAGGTGTGGCCTCATGTCCCCAGGGCTGCTGCAACTAGCCTGGACCACTTTCCAATTCCCTATCTCAGACTTGCCACAGGAGGTTTTCCACCAAGCTTTCCAAATTACTCATATTCCTGATTCAAATCTTGCTAAAAGCCTACAATATATTAGAACTTTCTAAAAGAAACCTTTTCCTTAAATCTGAGGTTGCTCACTGTTGTGTTTTTCCTTTCCTAATCTAGTCCTATCTAATCTAGCAGATAACAGCAAAACCCAATACATCAGGTTGCAAAACAAAGCAACAATATCTCTTTTTTGTGGGTCCATTAAAATCAGTAATCACACACACACACACACACACACACACACACACACACACACACACATACACAAATACAAGATATTTCAGTAACAGATGATGAATGTTTTAAGTGAATATTTCAATACAAGGAACATATACAAGGAACATTAATACCACAGTACCGCGGCAAATCAAACACAGGATTTTGGTATAAATGGGGGGAAAATTCATTCTTCTAACAGCCAATTAATGGCTATTATCAGAAGCCCCAAATCCCAATATTAATTTGGCATCTCCCACAAAAATCCTAACTTGGGGAATTATACACCTGGCTATGAAACCTTGCTTGAGAACTCTCTCAGAATTCCTGTGAACCTGCAAATTCTTGCAGTTACCCAACACAATTCCCATCTTCACTGTGCTCTTCAAGAGGGAATTTCACTAAAAGGATATGGTCTCAAACGTTATTTTTAACATTAAAAGGACAAAAACATTTACCAACTAATATACTTTGGACATACTAAAGCTGTTCAAAAGTATCAATTCAAAGCAAGTGTTCTACTAACTCAACAAAAATGGAGGCCTGCCCTCCCCACCCCCACCCCCAAGTAATCCGAAAGGGCCCCTGTAGGCTCAAAGAATCCAAATCAAAGAGACTCAAAGGCCTTGGGTCTGAACACCGAAGTTAAGTAATAAAACTTGCACATCATGGGGCAAATTCTTCCCTCAAACTGAAGTCTTTCCTCATTAATGATAACTCGTTTATATAGGATTTTTAATATTATCACTGTCCTCACAACAACTCTGTGAGATACAGGTCATTGAGTTTTGGTTTTTTCCACCATTTTGACTTGTGATTTCATCAATGCAGGGGACTCCTAGAGGAACGCCCTCCACCAGCACAGACTAGCAACTTCATCAAGGTCTAAAAAAAGAGCTAGGAAGTTATAAAGGACTTGCCCACAGTTCTATCTGAAGCAGAACTTGAACCCAGTTCTTCTGGACTCCAAGGCCAACTCTCTAGAGAGTCATTATACAACCTGCCTCTTGTGAGACAGTGGCATTAAGTTTTATTATCCCCATTTTACAGGAGAGGAAACTGAATCTCAGAGAGCTAATGATGCAACAGCTATTAAATGTCAGCACAAAGATTTGAATAGCGCAGGAATTGCTAATTTCAGTGTCCCTTCTATTTCATCATGATGCAACATGAGCTCTGGTTACCTTTCCTAGATCACTGGGGGTTTAAGGTAGGCCAGAGAAAAATATCTGTATAAATATACTCAATATATCACTGTATCTATAATTCATCTAGAAGGAAGAGACCAAGACACAGGCAATTCCAAACAGCAGTGCCCTGTGATAAAAGCAGAGCATAAGGTAGGTGTTCCTTCCAACAAGCCTAGTAGTGTACAGTATAAAGACAATTCATTCCTACTTATTTTAGCCTCAACCATTTCACCCTAATATCTGTTCTCCATATATACCTATCCTCATTCAAGCTTTAAATGACAGAAATCTTAAGGCTAGAAGAGATCTTAGAGATCTAGTCCAATCACCCCCTAGATAAGGAAATTAGACCCAGGCAGGTGTCTAGCTAATTAGGAAGATGGTGACTGGAACACAGACCTTCCAAATCCTAACCTAGTGTTCTTTCTACCATGCCACTAGATCCAAAGGGGATCTTCCTAAAAAGGATTCCCCTGCCTAGTCAGATAGTATCTTATACAAACCATAACTGAACCATGAAAAAAAAAATTCAGGCACAAAGAGATGAACAAAGGGTAGGGATAGGAAAGACCCCTGACTAATGAGAGAAAAGCAACATTTGTCCCCACAAAGATTTCCTAAAAACTTTCTACATTTTCCAGTTCTTTTTATTACCTATCACATGCTTCACTCTGCTGAGCAAAGCAAGAGTATAAACATGAATGTCTCATGGAAAAACATAACTTTGGCAAGAGGAATTCACAAAGAAACTTTCACAGATCAAGATGGACAAAAGTAGAAGGACTGGAGCATTCATTTTAGAATGTGAAGCGAAGCGTGCCATAGCCAGTGGCCAGAAAGGCCAACAGTAAGAAAGCAATGTCAGAAAATACCTGACTGCAGACTGTTCTCACTAACAAACCTAAGAGAAGCAAAAGAAAAGTTCCTGAGCTTACCCCTTGAGGGATGGACTAAATACGACCTCATAGGGATCTGCCATTTCTAGTTTCTAGGACTCTGATCTATGTACAAACTGCAGGAAAGGCATGAAAAATCAGCCCTGTTGGATCTGGAGGTCTGCCTTGACAAGATAGAAAGCTCATTCATATATCTGACTGTGCTCATGAGACTGCAGTTCAACTCCTGCTGTTGAGAGGAGGGGGAATACAGAAAAGGGTGAGAGGGAAGTCGTTGGAGGATCTGGGCTGTGACTATAATAGCTACAGTAATTAGTGTTTCCAAGCTACTAGTAGAGTCCTCAGAGCAGAGAACTAAGATGGGAGATGGGGGAAGGGAGAAAAACAAGAGGAAGCAAACTCCCAAGAATTATAGAAAAGGATATGGTAGCTCTAGGCAATGGCTTGGTATCCATGGGGAGGAAAACAAAACGGGAGTTGCTTTATCTAAGGAACACAAGGAGCTTAGTCTCTTCCAGCAGTGAGTGCCATACACTGGTTCCCACCAGGCTCCCATTTAGAATAATCCTGCAGACCAGCAGAGCCTGGGCAGACAGCACAGTACTAAAGCCCCAGGCTGCCCTGTCAATGACCCCAGTAGCAACCCATGGGGCCTGGCCCCAGAGAAAGGTGGGGGGAGGGTGTCTCAGAGTTGGCCTGCTGATCTGTCTTTCCCTGTTGGCCTGCTGATCTGTCTTTCCCTCAAGGTGTCTCTCTCTCTCTCTCTCTCTCTCATTTGGGCTGACAAACAGGCTAGGGCCTTGACTCTATAATCAGCAATGTGAAGGGGTCGGGAAGAGGTATTTTGGAAATCCAATAGAGGGCCAGATGTTTCCACCCAATTAAGCCTCTGTGTTTCCTCCATCAACAAACTACAGTTATACTGAGTTTCTTCTCTAGGAGGGTATAACAAAAGGCTAAAAAAACACCAAGCACAACTTGTTATAGCAACTCTATCAATATGCTCTTCGGCAATGACAATGCACACACCTGGGAAGCTTAAAATACCTTATTAATTTTTATTAAGAAAAATGATCATACACAAGAAAAATCTGGTGACTTGTGCTAATTCTTCAAATAATGAGGGAAAATTTCCCCAAAAGGATTAGGAAAATAGAAGTTTTTTTTAAAGTAAATATTTAATAAAGACATCTCTTTCAGATCATTCAGCCCGCCAATAATTGTTTGACTTTACCAAGCAGTCCTAAGCAAAGGGCAAAGGGCAAAGTGTTACAAAGGTATTATTCAGAAAGACTAAAAACAAAACAGTACAAAAAGCCTCAAGAGCTGCCACCATCAGGAGGATCGCATATTCAGTTGGAAAAATTAGCCCTTCTGCAACAGGGAAAAACTTTTTGGTTGCCTAATATCCAGGAGGTGAATTAAATTTCTTCCACAATGTTGAAAATACCGGTTTCTCTCCTTCCCACTTCCTTTCATTAAACAAATACTGGAAACCCTAAATTACCACCATTTCCTTCACATTTATGATACTCAGAAACTCAACTAAGCCTTCTAGGACACCTCTTGCATTCTGTCACTCAGTAATCTACTGGAAACTCAGTAGCCTGAGAATCTCCTTTTACTTTTATTAAATCATCATTCTATTCACACACCAGCATAATGCACTGAGAAATAGGAAAGAAAACACAATTTCATACATAAGGACTAAGCTGGAACACAGGAGATCAAGCATTTTCTTGCCACTCTGGCATATGATTCTTTTACCCACCTGCTCAATAATCCCTCCTCAGCTGCACAGCTGCTGCTAATTCCAGGAGCCCAGTGAGGCAGGTGCTTTGGTGAATTACCTGTTCCCTGGTGAAGATAGTGCTTCATGGCCCCCTTAGTGAGCCTAACACCTGCAAATCACATCCTAAGCAACTCATAACTTCTTCCTTTTCTATTCTAATAAACATTTTCCTGGAAACTCTAAGGAGCATATTCATAGTTCACTTGGTATTTTTGTAGGGAATTGACTGCCTCATTTTTAAGAGCCAAGTGGAAGAAAATTGGTTGTAAAGCCACAAACAACATGTCACCTAACATAAGGTGGCAGTGTTCCTAGAGTGGGCTCTGCCTGGCAGTATCCTTATGCATGATCAGTTGCCTACAAAGGAGGCAACAAATGGCTAGCTCTCACTGGAAAAAAGACAGCAACATAAAGCAACATAACACTGCTAGGCAAGAGAACAGAGGTGAACACACAGCAAATAGACAGGGGCTCTAGGAAGTTCTGCAGGACACCCACACTTTCTAGCTTGTATGGCGGAACTCAAGCATCAGTGCCAGCCAATCACCTAAATTAGAAACAGCACCTCTGCCTGACACAGCAATTAGCAAACCCATCAGCGAGCCATCTTCTATTCCACCCCCAGATTCCATCCAGATGCTGCCTAGTACGGAAGGCCCAATCTGTAACCAGAATGATCACAGAGTACACTGGAAACACATACACAGGTTCTATATGCACCTGTTTACCCATACAAAATAAACGCTAACCTCTACAGCTAATTCAGAAGGATAAACTTCCTACTAAAACAAAAAGGTACAAATTTCCCAAGTGTTCCCGAAACGGAAACATACATACTACAGAGTTAAAACTGAGACATTTATATGTTCTATATAATGAGTCCAAGTCTGAAATTTTAAAAACTAGTTAGAAAATACTAAGTAACTTGAGTCTTCTACTTCCACTGGCATCTGACAGGATTCGAAACATCTCCACAAAGAACTGGATGAGTCTGGCATTAGGAAATTCAGAAAGACCGAGATTCAAATCCAGCCTGACACTATTAATCACATAACATGCATCTGCAAAATGAAGAGGTCACACTAGACTACCTCTAAGGTTTCTTCTGGCTCCTAACTAATGATACTATGAAATCCAAATTAAGTTTTATATCAATTTGTCAATTTAAGTTAATATAAGACATTGAGACAGTGGGAAAGAGCCAGAGAATCTGAATTCAAAACACTGTTCTGCCATTTACTATTGTAGTGAACTCAGGCAAAGTCAAATTATCATCTCTGGGCTTCAATTTTCTCATCTCGTCAAATGCTGGTGGTGGAATAGAGAACCTGTACAGTCTCTTCCAGTTCTACATTTATGATAATGTTATCCACTTGGAAAGTCATATTACTTTGGTCTACAGAAAGGGGAGAACAAGGAGACAGATCTGTTTTATTCAATCTCTTACCAAACTACAATCCAGATCACAGGTGTCAAACACTGGCTAAAATGTAATTAGGAAATATTTTTCAAAATAAATATACAGTAAAACATAGACATTACATTTTAAAGCCAAATCAACATGTGTCCAGCAGTGATTCCTATGTAAAAAAAAAAAAGACTCCTATTTTCCATTTGAGCTTGACACCACTAGGTAAGAGGTTCATTTTTTTTTCTACTGTTTCTAGGGATTAGACCTACTCTTCTCAAAGTTTTTCCAATCCCTGTTAACAGAAAGATTTTCTTCAGTGCACAAATTGGAGAACCTTTTTCTATCACAAAAGAATTTTCTGAGGTGCTAATGATTTGTTGTTTGCAGAGTCAAGAAGAATGTAAATGTCATTTTGGTTAAGTCATGTGATTATAGGATCACTGATATAAAGCCAAAAAGGACCTCAAAGAACATTCAGCACAACTTTAACAAAGTTTTTCCTACAGATGAGGAAACTGAGCCCAAGGAGGTTAAGTTACTCATCCAAGGTCACAAAGGTAGTATCTGCAGTCGGATTTGAACGCAAACCTTCCAACTCCAAATGCTCTCTCTTTCTTCTTCACCATGCTATCCCTGTGGAATATTTACAGACTATTTAGTCTCACCCTCAAAGTTATTTCTCATGTTTGATTCCTCATCCATTAATGCCAACCAAATTTCAAATGTTTTGTTTCATGGTCACATTCTACAGTCTTCACTGATAAAAAATGGTCCTTATTCTGCACTTCCTTTTCTTACTTCGGTACTCCAAAGGGTTTTTGATTTCCATCAGCATGGACTACTTCAAACAACATAGATCACAACCTGCCATTCCTTAAGTCTTTCTGAGTTGCTGGGAGGAGGGGAGGGATGGAAATTCACCTAGCGGCCTACCTTCAGGGAGTGTGCTTACCTAAAACTCCAAGCTACTCTTTGGCACGCCCAGGACCTGTGGGGTGTCCACTTGTACTCAAAGTCTTTGCAAACTGGTGAGACAGGCGCTAAGGTTTCTCTAGGCCGGCACCGTCTCCAAGAAGCAGAACCCAAAGTCACCTCTATGAAATGGAGCAGTATCAAAGTACCAATTTAGTGGAAGCAATTAAAGTGGCCACTCCCTTAGTGAAAGTTTCATACCCACGTAGGAAAAGCCAGTGGCTTTTAAAAAAATTCTCATCCTCCTACTATTCATTAAGAAGTCATTACTAAGAAGGTACTGGGCCTCATTTGTATCTTAACCCTATCTATGCAGGTCCTCGATATGTCCACAAAAAACATCAGAGTTACAGGTCAAGCCCCAAGAGCCGGACTCTACGACTGGAAGGAAAGCACACATCTTTCGAGGGAGCCAGCTCCCTCTCCAAGGCACCCAGACGCTATCCACCACCTTGGGGGCAGCTAGCTGACAAGGCAAGCACCACACTGGCACCCCCTATTCTTCGGGAAAATGTGTGCCACAGAGCTGGGCATTGTTCCTGCCTCCAAAAGAAGAGCCTCTCTGTCTGGCTTCCTCCAATGGCCGAGTCCCAGTGCAGTCAAGGAAGAAAACGGCCCGGAGGAGCCTGGGAGATGGAGCCTATCCAAAGCGCTCGGCCCGGACTTGAACCGGTGACCTTCGCTGTGTACACAATAGGCGGCCAGAGGGCCCGGCTCATCTCCGAAGCAGCCGTCCTCGGCCCGGGGCCGCACTCCCAACAAAATGACACGCACCATTGTGCGGCGGCCCAGCACTCACCGCCCCTCACGGGCGCCCTCCCTCCCTCCAGACAAAGCCGCCCAGGCCGACCTCGGGCCGAGCCGGGCCGCCCGAGCTCCGGGCACATGGCTGCCGCGGCCCGGCTCTCGCCCCCATCTTGGCGGTTCTCGGTCGGTTGGGAGGCGGCCTCCCGGAGGACTGGATCTTCCGGGGCTTGTGCGGGGCCGTACCCGCCACGGCCCCGCTCTCCCCGCCCCGGGGGAGCCTCATGCCTAGGGGCTGAAGTGACTGTTTCACAAACACACATTAATTGGCCAGACGTGTCTCCTCCTCCTCCTCCTCCTCCTCAGCCCCGGGGGGGGAAGGCGAACCAGAGCCGAGCCCGGCCGGGACCCAGCCACGATCACACATAAAGAAGGGGAGGCATCGCGGGGCCGCCGGGGTCACGGGCCTCCGCCGGGGCATCCCTCCATCTTGGAGAAAAGGACACCCGCGGATGGGACCGAGGGCCGGGGGAGGCACACACCCACCACCTGACGCCCGCTCCCCCGCTCCCCGCCAGCACGCAGACCGCTCTGCCCGCCCCGTGCAGCCCATCGTCACCTCGGCTCCCGGCCAGCCCCTCCACGCGTGGAACTGCCCCCCTTCTCGAGGGCCCCTCTCGGCCCCCTGCCCGCGCCCGAGCCGCCCCCCTCCGCCAGCCCCCACTTCCTCCTCCGCCAGGCCCCGGGCCCCTCAGCGCCGCCCCCTCCCCCCACCCCCGCCCGGGCCCGGCCGCCCGCCCGCCCCCTCCCCCCGCCAGCTCCACACAAAGCTCCGGACTCACCGCGCGGCCGGTCCCGGGAGCCGCCACCTCCGCCCACCCGGGGCCCCCGGCGGTGGAGCCGCCGCCGCCGCTACGGGCCCCAGGCCGCCATCCGTGCCCGAAGCCCCTCCCCCCACCCCACCCCGGCTCCGGCTCTCCTCCTCTTCCCGGTTCCCTTCGCCCCGCCCGGCCTGGCCGGTGCCGCTGCGTCCGGGGGCCCGTGGGTCCCTCCTGCCGCCGCCGCCGTCGTCGTCGCCGCCGCCGCCGCCGCGATCCGGGACCCGGGACAACCAGAGCCGCTCGGAACACCCGGACACCGGACTCCCGGGCCCGCGGATCCGGATTCGTGGCCGGCGCGGAGAAACCCGGAGGAAAGAGATCCTGGGTACGGAGCGGGAGAGCGCTAGGGGGCGGGGAGTGAGGGCGGGGGGGGCGGGGGGGGAGGGAAACCCGGAACCCGGATGGAAGAGGCAAATCCTGGTCCCGGAACGCACCGCCACGCGGAGCCCGGATTGGAGAGCAGATTTCCTACGCGAGGAATCCCGGAAAACCCGGAGAGCAGAGTAGAGGCGGAGCGAGGAGTGCGAGGAAACCTGGAGTGAGGAACTCCTAAAAGCCCACTGCCTGGTCTCGGAAGGGAGGTCCGAGCTCAGGCCCTAGGACGACGTGGAGGCTCCGCCAGAAGCAGTCCTGGGCCAGGGAGGGCGTTAGCGCCTAGCACGGTGCCTGGAGCTTAGCCAGGGCTCACCGATGGCTCGGCAGCCCCAGGAGGAGGAGGGCAGCCCTGCGAGGGCCCAAGCCTGGGCACCTTGGCTGGGAGACCTGGGCTGAGCCTGAGCACCTGGCCTTCCAGCCTTCCTGGTGGAGCCTGCTTGCCTTAGCTTTAGAGTGGCCATAACAAAGCCTGCTGCTGTCTACATCCCTGCGCCAATTTCCACTTTTTCTCCCTGGTCCCAAAGGTGCTTCTTTCCTCTCTGCAACTCAAAATAACCCAAATTCCATCTTCCTAGTCTTTTATGCCTAAAACTGTTGCAATCTTGTCCTTTCCTAACCCCTCCTCCTATTTCTGGACCTCTTCATGACCTCTGAGGCTCCCTCCCCATTTTCCATATCAAATGGAAATTTATCTTTATCTTGGAGGCTCCCTACTCTTTACTATTTAACTAGGGACTGTATCTCTTATTGGATCCTAGCCTATTTTCCTCCTCTCTCCTGCCTCTGGGACCTCCCTTTCTTCCTTTATCTCTAGGTACTATTCAGTAGTCTCTCACACTCTGGATAACACGTGACTTGGAAATACAACCCGGAACCTGGAATGCCCCCAAAACTAGAACTGAGTTGGAAATTTTCATGACTCCCTTTTGGTTGTTTTTGGGCTACGGTGGAACAAATTTTATCCCTGGTAATAGCTACAGAGGGATGTGGTGCTATAATGTGCAGTCTGAATCAGTTGTTATAAGCACCAGATTTAGAAAAGTAATAATATTAGTTGATATTTATGTAGCATTTTAAGGTGCAGAAAAAGTCTTTCTTTACACAATTACGTTTAAGCTGGACAACTCTTGTGCAGCAGGTACTTTTATACACATAAGGGACTTAGGTCAGAAAAGTTAAATGACTTGCTCATGGTAACATTTGAAGTAACACTTTTGAACACGGCTTCTTAAACCAAATTCAACATTTTATCCACTATTCCACACTGAGAAAGAGAGAAAGTACTGAAGAGAGTGTCTCTCTAATCTTGGCCCAAATAGATTGAAGGCCGCAACATAAATAATAATAATCTTACATGATCATATTTACAGTGGGAAAGGATGTTAGAGGTCATCTAATCCCTTCCCCATTTTACAGATGCTCTAATCTGAATAACTGGCAAACCAGTTATTTTTCTTCGGGTAAGCTGTTCTTTGGTATGAAAATAGGCACTGACATCCACCATTTAAAGAAAGCTAAACTGATCTCTGGGGCTGAGAATACTGGACTTGTAATAAATATGGTTTTATCAAGACGTTAGGCATGAGATTAGGTGCTACATTAGTTACTAAGCAATAGAGCTCTCCTAAAAAAATGTCATTCAACAATTGAAAAAATTAAATGGAATTTGATCCTTCAGAGGACCAAGTAAAAGAGACATAAGTTTAACTGAAAAGGGAAAGAAATGGTGATCCCTACAGCAAAAGCTTCTAGCATAAATAAGTGTGAATCACTATAAGGTAATACTAGCTACCCTCAATTTTAAGGTACTTAGGTGTCCTATGTTACTTAAAGCATGCCTGGGTTTTAATTTGCTGCCCCCTGTAAGTCCTTTATTCCCCTCCCCCACTTCCCTCTTACACCTTTTGTTCCTTAGCCCCATTCCCTTTCTTTTCTTTGCAATGCTCAGCTCTTATTTAAAGAGTTCTATTTGCTTAATAAACCAGTCTTTTTTATTTCCACTTTCCAGGGGCATTTCCTGCCTGGTCTCATCCATTCCCCCCTGGGTTGGTCCTCTTTTCTTTGACCACATCTTTGAGACTTATTTCCTTATTTTCCCCATTCCTCTCCTCATTTTCCTCAAAATCTGGTCAATTAACTTTTCTGTGCCTTTGCTTTCCACCTGGATTGGGAAAGTGACAGGATTTCACGAACACTCAAGTTTTGCCCTTTGAGTAACGGGGCGTGCAAATACATGGATGTACACATACCCACAACAGTATCCCTACACAGCATTCTAGCCTTTTGAGGCCAGAAAGCTCTCCCACGTGTTAGTGGCTTTCTTAACTTCTGGAACTTGAGTGTTATGTGTATCTTCCAACAACCCCCACCAGCATTTTCGGAGGCTCAGAAGCAGCAAATACGCATTTGCCATTGCAATCCCAGGAAATATCAAAATCCTTTGGGCTCTCTTTTCTCCCCCGGTTCTAAAATGCTGAAGTTTACAGATCTTCAGTATAATAAGATGCTTTCTTTTTGTTGGCCATTCTCCAGATGGGCAGAACAGCCCCAAGATACTTGCTATATTTCTGGCTCAGGGGCTCTGGTAAGGCATATTTTAAAAGTCTTAAATATAATCCGCATAAACAGGGATTAATAAAAGAGGAGGCTAAAGGTAAAGGGATTTGTGAGTATAATTCATTTGTAATGGCCTAAAAAAAAAAAAATCAACCTTGGTACTCAAAATTTTTACACCTGCTCTCCTGTTGACTTTTTGAAGTTTCCGGCTGTTTCTGAGTTGAAAGACTGGGAGCAATCTACATCCTTTCTTCAAATGCTTTTCTTAGAACCAAATTTCTTTCCCCCTTCAGAACAGTTAACTCAAAGCCAAACTCTCTTGGGGCCTTAAGGGTAGCCTCCATTATCATGCATAGCCAACTTTGGACCATGCAAATAATTGTGGTTTAGGAACTGGAAGGAGGAGGGGAAGGAATAAACAAAATGAAATTAAATTTTAAACAAGAAAGAAAACTAGGCTGTCCCTCCAGATGCTAGAAGATTATTAAAACTGACCCAGTTATAGTCGAAAGGAGGCGCAATCACTTTGGCTGCAACTGAAAACCAACTCAGAAATGTCAAACTTCCCCCAGTCCAAATTATCCCTGAGTTACAAGGTCAGAGTGAAATGTTACAAAGCACTGAAAGACCACTCCAGGATGACTCTAGCACACAGGCTGCAAAGAATCAACACTATTATTGTAAATCATGTTCTTTTATCATGCAAGAGCTGAGTCATCTCTCCCAAGTTTCTCCTCCACTTCTTTCTCCTTCCTACCTTTCAATCTACCCTTCCACCCCAAACCCAAAATGGAATAAAACTCTATTACTATTGTATCTGTCTTTCTCCCTGCAACTGCCTCGTCTACCCAGCTTCTTACTTAGCATGTGGAAGAGCTGTATAACCAGACTTCTTAGCAACTTCTGATTACTTTTCTTGAGGCCGGCATTGGCCTTCTAAGTGGAGACATCAGCCCTTTCTGTACTCAAACAAAAAAGCAGAAAAACCTTACCTTCTCTGTGCATGTTTTGAGTAAAAAAACTAGACAAAATGCAGCATGTAATACAGGATGCCACAAAGATAGACTTGTTAATTGCTTAGTGAACTCAGTCTGGTATCATTTGCTAATAGCGCAGTTTGCATGAGGTCAGTAAATAATTTTTTTAGAAGTGCTATCCTCCTTACTTTTCCCATGCAGGTTAAACAACAAGAGAGCAAGGGCTATTCCATGTTCCCATCATGAGCTAATATGTGGTAGGTTTGCCTGGGAATCAGTTACACTCAGGCCATGTAGAACTGGTGCCTAGAGCTATGCAGCAAGCAGGGTTCACAGTTGAGTGAACATCAATGCATAATGAGTGTAGGCATTTCAATGCAAATAAACGCTGAATATGAAGGATTAAAGAAAGGGGAAATTAATCTTATTCATAACACAGAGTACTTTTTCCCTTTTTTTTCTTAAGTCATGCACACAACTCCTGGAAGGAGTCCAACTTCACCAGTGATGCCATAGCTTTATAAAAAGCAGAACATACATATTTTAAGGCTGTGACTTTCCTCAAGAAGCCAGGAACTGAGAATCTAACAGCTCCCTAGAACTATTTCAGAAACAAAATGTTTCCCTAAGTGGGGCCAGACCAACTAGTAATAATATTTTAGTTGTACCCCTTGCTTTTTCAAAGCACATAACTTTCCAGAGGGGAAGGGAATAAGCATTTATACACCACCTACCAAGGGCCAGGCTTTTTACAAATATCATACTTGATCCTCACAACCTATGAGGCAGATGCTGACATTATCCTCACTTTTCAGATGAGGAAGTTGAGACAAACAGAAATTAAATGACTTGCCCAGAATGACACAGCTAATAAGCGTCTGAGGCCAAATGTGAACTTAGATCATCCTGATTCCTGGCCAAGTCCTCTATGTACTAAGCTACCTAGCAGCCAAAGAGTAATCTGAGGATTTAGTTTCATTATTTGAGGACATTTGGATGAATTTGTTGAAGACATTTTTTCTTTATTGGAAATGTAGTAAGGAAGGGTGTCAGACTGTCAGGTCTATCACGCTATAGCAATCAGCTCCATAAGGCTTTGGCAGGGAGAGAAAAGAAGAAAGGGAGAGAAAGAAAGAGACAGTCCATGAGTGCCAGAATCAATTCAGGCTAATGACTAGCTGACTCACTTTTTGGATTGATCAGTTTAGAAAAAGGAGACAGAATTGGTGGTAATGACTTGCTTTGATAAATCCTCTTGTCCTATCCCAAGCCTTTTTTAGCCAGAGGCTCCTTTAAACATTTTGAGATTTGTCATCTACCCCTTGTAAACACAGTACCTGGCATATAGCAGATGCTTAATCAATACTTCCTGAATGACTTAGGAAAAAAAGAATCTTCCCTATCTAAGAAGACTTTTAAAATATTTATTTTCCTGAGAAACAAAATCTCCCAAATGGAACACAATTCAAAGCTAAGAAAAAGCCTTCTCATTTATGCCCTTCCATAACTTTTTGGGGAAAAAAAAACTGTCAAAGACTTGAAATTTTAAAATTATTTTTATAAAGAGTACATAAGGCTTAGCCCACTATGTGAAGAAAGCATCTTCCCTCCACCTTCTCTCCACACCCTCCCAAGAACTTAAGACAGTTTGTTAAGAGTTTATTTTCTGAGAGAGTCAATGCTTAAGTCCAGTCTGGGGATTTTTACTGCCTCCACTTCAAAGGAAGCACACAGCTCTGGATTCTCCACGAGCAAAATGTGGATTCTTTTTCTCAGTCAGACAGTGGTTTTCTGCTTCATTAACCCTTTCTTTGCTCCTTGATGGATCTTGGAATCTAGTTTCCCTGTAAAAGAGAATAAAGAAATCTCATTACTTTTAAACCGTATTTGCAATGCAAATCCATTGTAGACTCGCAGGTCTCCTAGTTGCCCTGTTCCTGTCACATTCAATTATCTTGCTTCAGGAGTCAGGCACTTCCAAACTCTACAATTCTATTGTACAGAAATTGAAGGAGGTTGAAGCATTGTGTAGGACGTACAAAAAAAAAAAATTCAGTGGGTATTTGCCAAAACAGATAAGAAGTGAAGTCTCTCTCATTTCACAGCTACTAAAAAAGAACCTATCACTTTTTCAGGGTGTCTGATGTGAGCACAACACACATATGTAATAAAGGAATGGCCCTTCACACAGTGGGATGCCCAAGCCTGAACCTGCTAACTGGCTAGGCATGATGCATGAATTTCCCCCACAGTGAGAGGAGCAGTTCTTCTCACCCTCAGAGCAGCCTCTGAGCTCAATAGGGGGAGTGACCTCAAACAGTAGAGCAGAAACTGCATGAATGCTCTACTGACAAAGGGCCCCTATCACTGGCTAAGAAGGGCAGAGTTCACAGGCTCTGGGATTCTTCTAAGTTTAAAATTCAGAAAAAAAAACCAAAAACCACCTTCCTGTCTCAGGTAATGTGTCACTGATGTAGCTAGGCACTAACCTCCATCTCTCCAACAAGCAACCTCCACAAGGCAACAACTCTTAGGAAAAACCACAGGTTCTAACTTAGCATCAGAAAGTCTTAGGGGTCCCCTTGTGACAACCATCTTAACTAAGTTCCTGTCTTTTTGTCCTGAAAATGGTGTTCTACTTACTTTCTCCTAGTCACATCCAGTTAAATAAGTCTTAACTTAATGAACTAGGGGGGAGGAGGGGAAGAAGGCTCAGCAGTATTTGACTAAAGGGGAAATCAAAGGCACCGCTTTCCTAGAGCATACAGGTATATTAAAATCCCTGAGACATGCACTGTTGCACGTCTATGTTCATTATCAAATAAAACAGCAGTGTGTGTTCGGCGCTACAAAGTGCACTGGATTAAAATCGGAACAGCTGTAGTCTATCTAACCCTACTTGTGCCCCTTAGTTGTGTGACCTCATTTAACTTCTCTACACCTCCAGTGTCATCATCTGTCAAATAAGGATGGTAATAAAAGCTCCACATACTTGGCATAGCTGTTGGGAAGTGATCAATGTGAACCTGATTTTGAAAAGTACAGAACGCAATACAAATCCCTAAGCATAATCAACTTCCCTGTTTAAGATGACTCCTCTAGAATCATCTGTTTTCTTCCTTCATCTTTTCTAGGGCAGAAGGAGGGACCGAAAAATTATTATACCCCAGGATGTTCAGAAAAAAACACTCCCTTCATGTGGAGGGAGAAAATATGATACCAGATACACAATTTGTATTTTTCACTTGTTATGTAAGCAAATAAAAATAGGAAAATTATCTTAGTTATGGAGGATGCTGTTTTCCATTTGAGAGTCTATCAAAATAATGTTTTCCTCAATTTAAAGACTGTAAAAAAGTAAAAAGAGATGGTGTGACCCAATGCAGAGATCTTGACCTCCAACACCCTGCTCTTATGACAAAAACAACCAAAAAACTAAAATGATCTGCCGAAGCCTGGGAATTTTGCATCTAAGACATGGTTTCAATTTTACCTCTAATTTACCACATCAACCTGGTCACATCATTTAACTGCTTTATATTGGGGATTCCACATCTTAAAAGTTAATTCAGTTCCTTTTTGGCAGAAGGATTTTCCCTAAAGCTTAACTGCCTTTAAGCACTTCACACAAAACATATTGTTTCAGTAAATTTCAAGCAGTTTATGAAGTCAAAAGTTGTGGTTAGTTCAATCACAGTAGAAAAAGCAACAAAGAGGGAAAATTTGGAAGTTCTCAATATAATCATTAGGTTTGGTGTTGGGATCATGAAACTGAAAGCTAATGAGGGTAGACTGGAGCAATCAAAGTTCTTGAAAGAAATTCTTGGAAGATTTGAGAACTGGTTAAGTTTTGGGGAAATGAACATAAATATGAATGAGGTTCCTTATTCAAAGTCAAAACTATCATGTGCTCTCCTTTGTATTTGAAGATGACTTTACCACCAGTAGAGCATGAAGATTGGAGATTTTTTTCTAACACCAGAAACCATAACTCTGAAACTTCACCTCTGCTGCTCTCTCTAGATACTTTAAATAAAATATAGTACATCAGTATTAAACATAACCTTAATCATGGTAGCTAAAAGTAAATGGTAGGACAGCAAATGGGGCAGATGTCTTTATTATCATTGCAAAGCAATACAAAGCATCCCTAACTTGTGGACCACAATGCAGTAACTTAATTATTTATAGCTCAAAGCATTTTCCTAGAGAAACAATGCTATAAAAAAAATGTTGCCCAAACTCTGCTCAAAGGGACTACTGGTGTTCTGTGTAATGTCTATAAAGTTTGCTTAAGAAAATATAAACAAATAATATTTTCCCCTCTATGTATTTATCACATACATTTTTCAAAATAAGTCACAATCTCCTCTATTTCTCCCCACATTTACCCATACTCACCTGTTGGTCATCCCCAAACCAATATTTATGGGTTCAGTCAATACGTTTCATCTTTGAAGTCTCAAAGTACACAGATTAATTTGGAAAAAGTTATTTTATAGGATGGATAGTTCTATGCCAAATCACAAAAGTCTATTTAACCCAAAATGTATCTAATAATATAAAGTGCTAGTATTAGTACAGTACTATTAACCACCACATAACAATGTTTCTCTTGAGAAATTTATTCAGAGTTCCAATGTAAGAGGCTGGGAAAAATCTTTCTTCTACCATTATGTTCTTAGGCACTTGTCTTCCCTGGTGACAGCAGTCAGAGGCAAAGGTTCCAGCGGAAGAGAAGTAAAGTATAATCCAGGGCCCAAGTGAGTGGCAAGAGGCCTAAAATTGACTATCACTAGAAACTCCCAAGGACACTTGTTACTTTTTTTATTCCACTGACTCCCCAAAATGATTTCATCTGCTTTTTTACTTTCTATGTCTATCAACCTTCTTCTCTTACCATCCATTCCTAAATTGAACAGACTTATAACTTGTTCCTAAACTGTCTGTCCCTGAATCATGGATACAATTAATTTTCTAAGTGTTTTTATTGCTAACAATAATTTAAAACAACAAGGAATAAAAAAAATGTTCTTTCACACCTGCCCCTCCAATCCATAAGGAAAGCCAAAATGCACAAAGGTGAAAATGGTATGTAACTGAACGCACCAAAAATCTGGTGTAAAATTCATCTCTCTCCCTTTCAGAACAGAAAGGAAAAAGAGGAGTCCCTGATCCAATTCTAATAAGGGAAGATGTACTTCTGAATGTCATTTTGGTCTTTCGAAGGTATTTCTCCAAAGAAACATTATTACACATGGTGGGAAACAGTACTACAATTCCATAGAGGATTAGAGACTAGGGTCCTGGTGACAAGGCCAATTTCAGTTTCATCCTCAGGGCATCAGCAATAGTGGCAACCAAGGAAGAAGGTGATGAATGAAGTTTCCCTAGCTAGCATTCCCCTTCCTTACCCCTCACTATGACCAGTCCTGCCGCTATGTACTCAGAAGATCATCCATACCATGGGACTGGCACTGCGTACAATGAAGTCAAAAGTGGAAATAGGGGCTAGGAATGAGAAGTCTGAAAGCAATGAGGTCTTAAGCAGGGAAGGTTTAGAAAAATATCAAGCTTTAGTGGGAAGAAAAGCAGCCCTTTTGGCCAACTCCTCCTTATGATAGCTGTCTGGAGTGGTAGTTCCCATGTAAGAAAGGAATGTAAGTAGGAACTATTTGTTTTCCTAAGGATCTCTGGAATGCATGCCCTTTGAATGATGGTCTTTTAACCTGACAATTATATGAATTAATTCGTTCACATATTCCAAACAGTCCATATGGAGATCAATGGAACACACCCATGAACTGGCTGGCTCAGTTCTGGAGTACAGTCTGTAATGATGACCAGAGCTTAGTTAACTGGTGTAGCACAAACCCCTAATGCTTCAGTACGACTTTCTAACCAATTGAGAAAGCAGTAACATGGTAATGAGAATAATGGTATTTGACATTTATATAATGATTCAAGTTTCACAAAGTAGTTTATATGTATCATCTCAGTTGATCAATAAATTAGTGATAATTTGTTGTTGTTCAGTGGTTTAGTCATGTTCAATTCTTCATGACCCCTTATTTCTTGACAAACATACTGGAATGGTTTGCTGTTTCCTTCTTCAGTGGAGTAATGCTAACAGATGTTAAGTGATTTGCCCAGGGTCACATAGCTAATGAGTGTATGAGGTCAGATTTGGACTCAGGTCTTCCTGACTCCAGGCCTGGCACGCTATCCACTGAGCTACCTAGCTGCTTCCTATAGTATAAACCATACTGACTAGTAAGTTGAACCGAGAGGATAGCTGGAGAAAACACGCAAATTTTTATCACATTTTCTTTGAGCTTTTAGGTGAAATTTATGTTGAAATGTCCAAAAGTAGAGAATGCTGAAGTACTGGATCAAAAAGGAAAGGCTGGGAGCTGAAGAAGCTGAAAATGGAAAACATAAATTAACAAGGATATATTGTATATGGAGTACTGCAATCACAAGAGAGGAAGAGATCACCCAGAGGTGGAAGAAGCAGAAGAACAAAAGATCCAAAAAATGCCCTCAGGAAAACACTGTCAAGTGGGAAATGTGAAAAAGGGATAACACTCATGCTCTGAAAGAACAATTAAATAAGAGGTCTTAAAAAGATCAGGGACAGAGAAAACACTGAGGAACAAAAAGTAATTTATCAAACTGCTTCAATTCTTTACTTTTAATGCTTTATTTTCCAGGCTGCTTGTAAATTGAGTACATAAGCAAATATATTCAGATCTCTTCTCTGGACTGAAGAATTGGCTTCTACTTGTTGGAAGAGTCATAAATGTCAATGTCTTAAGACATCTCTAGGAAAAGAGAATGTAAGCTATGTGATACTGAACTTAATATTAAGACAACTAGAAAACAATGGATATAATTCTATTAATTCCCTAAGTAATCACCAAATAGCACTAGGAGCAGGACAGGTTAAACAATCAGAATGCAAAGGTTTAGCAATGAAATGATATTGCAAATAAAATAGACTTACAGATTTTATGTTTTCCTTTGATAGGAAACTTCAGGATCATTTCTTGAGGATTTGTGCAGATAAAGACAAATGGAGAATCTGATTCTTGACCAAGGTCTGGGTACTGAAAAATATAAACATAAAAATCCAGAGAGTTGGATTAGATGGGACAATATTTAAAATTAACATTCTCTTAAAAAAACTCAAACTGTTCCACAGACGCTACCTCACCAATTCTGCTAACATGCTACAAAAACGGCAGGCAACAGGTAGTATATATTATCTCTCCATTTCATAGATAGGCAAGCAGAGAAAAACAAGGACAGAGCCAGGACACAAATGAGAATGAAACCATACTCTCTTCCAAAGAAGCAGTGCAAAATATACTTAGAAAGTATAAGGCCTTTCATTCTTGCATTTCCATCTATTATAGGAAATACACAAAACAATTTTATCAAAAGAATACTTGGCTTCTTCCCAGAAGACAAATCAGAATTGACTCTTATGAAAAAACAAGCAATCCAGAGTTGGGAATCTTTATTGTTGTTGTGCAGTCATTTAAGTTGTGTCTTGACTCTTCATGACCCCATTTGGGGATAATAGAGTGGTTTGCCATTTCCTTCTCCAGCTCATTTTGCAAATGAAGAAATGGAGGCAAACAGGATTGAGTGACTTGTCCAGGGTCACACAACTAGTAAGTGTCTGAGACTGGATTTGATTTGCAATCAGGTTTTCCTGACCTCAGGCTCAGCACTCTATCCACAGCACCACCTCGCTGCCTCTGGGAACCTTAGAGGTTTCCAACTATATTCATCTCCTGAAGTACCTTCTGGATTCAACTGAATAAAGCACTGGAAAGACTTAAGAAAATGAAAATATTTTAAGGAAATTTTACCAGAAAGAGTAAATAAAGCCCTTCTATCACTTAAAAGAAAGAAGATTCATTCTGAAAGATATGAACATGCAAAAATTTGTCACTTTGGATGTAGTCAAGTCTTGGTGAGGATGAAAAGATGCTCTGAAATATAACTGTGAAAGCTGTTTAGAATCCTGCTTCACATCACTGATCAGAATTAGATCTGTGTGAACAACCATGGTTCTTATTATTCCTTCTACTCTGGGAGTCACTTACACTAGAATAAAACTTCAATGATCACTCAATCACATGTTTCAAGGCAACAGCTGCAGTCAACAAAACATTTCTCTAGAGTTATCCTGGCATTTCATGATTGCCCATCTAGCCACAATATTCTTCTTGCCAAACTAAACCAGTAAAACTTACAAACATATAGGGAAGACCATGAGTAGAAAAGCCAATTCCTTAGTTGCCACCATCAGGTTTTCTATTTCTATACATTAATATTTAGTCATCTGAAATAAAATTCTACTTTTACTCACATGCCAAGATGTACCCACAGAAATACTCTGTTGCGATTCACAGATAACAACATCTGGCATTCATATAGCACTCCTTCCTATTACCTCATTTAAGCCTCACCACAGCCTTATAAGGGAGGTATTTCAGGTTTTGTTATTTTCATTTTTAAAGATAAGAAAACTGAGAGTCAGAGGCCCATAATTATTCTAAAGTACTAACGTGAAGATCTAAATCCAAGTCATTTCTGACTCTAAATTCTGCACTTCATGTACTACACCAGATGTGTCAAACTCAACAAACTCCACAAAACTCTGGAGTGGAATCCAGATTTAAATGTAATTCAGAAGTGTTTAATAATTAAAACTATAATGTGGTACAGATAATGCTAATGTGTGGTCTTCTAAGTTAATACACAGTCCAAAGTAATCTGTTTTCATTTGACACCACTACATTACCCCATGCTGCTTCTCAGCAAGAACTGCAAGAAAGTCGGTATTTTATAATCTGCTTTAGTAACTCTACTGCATGTGATAGATAAGCAATGTGCTGTAGGAGGTAGGAGGTTCTCTTGGTTACTGTGGGATCTGCCCACATATTATAGCTCTCAGCACAGAATGCTGCAGATCTTGCTCTGATAAGACCACAGCTTTCATTTAGCACAGCCTTATCATTGCATGGATCAGATGTTAAGCTGTGTGCAATTTGTATATGTACATGAAGCCCCTTTATCCTTTCAAAGCTCAGGATGGAGAAGGTTCTAGTATGAACTAAAAAAAAAAGTGAACTCTGCAGAAGGGCTGCTCTGAGAACTACTGTCAGCTGATTTGGCAAAAACATGAGCAGAAGTTCTTACTGACATCTTTAAACTTAACACCCCAGCAACTGAAGCCCCAGCAGCTCACAACTCCTCTTCAATTATCCTGCCCTCTCTCCTCTGGAGAGTGTCAAGGCCAGGAAGAGAATGCCAGCATTTCACAGTTCTGCTATTCTAAAACTAAAAGCCAGGCAGGACAAGAGGTTCAGGCTGAGTTAGTAGGAAGCTATGTAAATTATGTTCAGTGTTTGCCAGGGGAAACGGCTGATTGGACGGCCATTTCCTTCAGCAGCTTATGGGAGCTGTGAATCCTCTTACCTACGAGGAAGGGTAAAACTGTCCTTTTAAATCCTCTGAATGTGCAATGGCAGTTTTAATATTCTGGGTACTTCCAAACATGGCTGTGGCCTCACAATTACCTACATTAAAGCATACTCAACTAAACTGAACAGCAAAATTCAGTGTGGCAAATTGAAGTCAAGAGTGCACATACTGAAAATCAGAGGCTTCTGAGATAACATCTATGTATGAAAGAAGAGTCCATTCTACAATCTATTGCTGTCTTCAAACAAGGTGCAAACCTTTGCCTCTTGACAAGAAGCCAATATGAACCTATATTGGATGACTTCAGAGTATTGTCTCCTTGTATACTAACAAAACAAGAAAAATGACATAAAAAAAATTGAGACCTTGGCTTGAGGAAATAGGATATGAGAAATGGCATAGTGGGAGGTTTTCTATTTACTTTTTTGCCTTAAAGTGAAAATAAATATAGAATTCAACTTTCCTACTGCCCCCACCAAAGGAAGATATAGATGTATATTTCCTTTGCTTCCTCCACTGCGCACCTGTCTCTGTGGGGTGTTGGAAGAGAAGAAACAAAAATGCCACATAACAGAAGGGATGACAAAAACAGGGGCAAAAATACTGATAGAAGAGCACGGATTATTCTTCACCAAGAGACACATAAAGGAAAGTTACCTTGGCAGTCTCAAGCTTCTAAAAGAATACATTCTGTCCAACTGGGGCCTGTAGGCCCCAATAAATCAGCCCTAAAACCAGGGAGCAGAACACCACACTTCACGCCAGCCAGTGAGAGGCACACACAAAGCTACTCTTTGCCGGGGGAGTCATAAGACAAAAAACCAAAAAGATGTTTGGAGAAAGGAATACAGAACAATAACCAGGACAAGTCCAGAAGCACAGAACAGAGAAAGCAACAGACAGCTTAGGTAAGGGAGGTTCTGGGATTAAGCAACACAAAACAACAAGGGAAATTCAAGTACAGACACCTTGAAAAGTTGCTCCTGCTCTTTGATGTGTTGTGACTCCCATCACCTGGTTTCTAGCCTGATGACTGGGGGAGGGGGACCTACTCCTCTTTCATGCCTCATAAGTTTCACTGCTGTCTAACATAACAGGTAATTAAGTGCTAAACAGGCATTTTCTCCTCCTCACCAGGAGAAAATTGCTCACCAATCAGCTAGAAAAGATTTCTTTTGCCGTTTCTATAAGAGAGAAGAAATCCAGGGTTTTGGCAACTGTTACTGACCCATAGCCAAACTGGTATTTACACCAATTCTGGAAGCCTGGAAATTAGGTTAGGTCTTGTACCAAAGTGATCGATAATTCCAAGATACTGTGGTATAACCCCTCAGAAACAATCCCAAGTGCTCTGGAAGCATTACCCTTTCTCAGAGGCATAAGAAAACCTAAAACAATTACTCAGAAGAAATGCCATACAAAGGTAATGCATTTACTGGGAGGTTTTCTCGGATTAAACTATAGAGGATAAGTAATCATACTATGAAATCTGGTTTACTGAAAGCCAAGTCCAAGGAGACTAAATTGGTAAAACTCAGAAAGAGAATGAAGTTATTTTACTAAAGTAGACACGAGTACAACAAAACTAAAAAGAGAATGAACTCAACCTCACTCTTTTCTGTTTAATAATCCTCATTTCCATTATTCTTCAAAGAGCTCAAGGCATTCCTGACATATATGGCACCATTAGGACTCACTATCCGCTCTGGGGGGCAAAACTGTTTTTTCCCTACTTCAGAGCAGTACCTTTTCCTTCAGGACAAAATGACTGCCCTGTCATGACTAAAACTATCAAGTGATTTGGGATGGATAAAGATAAACTAAAGGTAAGCTGGAACAGAGCCTGGCAGCCACCTGGGCAGGCCTCCTGCCCCAGATAACTCATAGGAACGGCCAGTTCAAGGTGGCAACAAATATGTCACAGAGGAAAGAAGCTTAGGAGCAGATAACCAATAGGTGTCTGCTGTTCATGGGCACAGTGGCCATTCTAGAAGGAATGAAGACCCAAACTATACCGCTCTGCTATAATCTCTCCTCCTCCCTGCCTAAGTGATGTCCTCTGAATCCTCAACCTGTCAAAAGCAGTCACATACAGAAAGCATCAAGTACAGAAAATACAACTCTCACGGCAACTTCCATCCAGCAGAGTTCTATCCTATCTATCCTAGACACTTCATAGCAGTGGGACCCTGGACAAGTCACTTAACCTCTGCTACCTTGGTTTATGTAAAATGCAAATAATTATAGCACCATCATCCAAGGTTCTTGTGAGAATCAACTGAAATAATATCTGTAAAGTCTTAGCACAGTGCCTAGCCCAAAGTAAGCACTTCATCAATACCTGTTTCCCTCCTCCCTCCCTAATCCATGGTTAAAATTCTGAAAGCCAGAAGTAAATTTTTCTAATCAAGGACTCTACGCTAACATATTCTCAATAATGGACATAAGATCTACCTTGACAACAATACCAAAGTGCCCAAGGCTTTTCCCAATTTTGGATTAAGAAATATCAGAACCTGGCTCTTTAATAGTTCATTATCTAACTCACTCTCTTCCTCTCCACTGCAGCTCTTGCCCTGATACCAATCCCCTTCACCACAGGATTCTGAGCCATCCTTTATTAAAAAACTCAGAGGCCATTCTCCATGAGCTCCCTCTCTCTATATCACCTGAAGTAGAGGTGGCCTTTCTCCGTGAGGAGACTAATCCCTCTACCTATATCCTTGATCCTGTTCTCTCATCTCCTCTGGCAAACTGCCCTGTAATCATCCCACTGTCCTCTAATATTCAATCTCCCCTTTCACTGATTCCTTCCTGGCTGCCTACAAACATGACTAGGTCTTTGGCATCCTTAAAAACCCTTCACTTGACCCTGCCATACCCTCAAGCTCTCATCCTCCTCTTTTTTCATAGTGAGATTGCGAGAAAAAGCTAACTACTCTCCTAGGCTCTATTTCCTCTCCTCTTACTCACTCCTGACCCTTTGAAATCAGACTTTTGACCTCATCACTTTACTGACACTGCTCCCTCCAGAGTTTCCAATTATCTTTTAATTGTCAGATGCAGTAGACTTCTCTCAATACTCCTCCTCCTTAACCTCTCTGCAGCATTTGATACTGATGACTACTTTCTCCTTCTGCATATTCTATTCTCTTTGATTTTTATAACACTAATCTCTCCTGGTTCTCCTCCTATCTTCCTTTTTAGTTTCTTTTATTGGATCTCATGAATATCCCACTCACTAACTGTGAGAATACACTGACTCTCTCGGTGCTCCTCATCAGATCCCACAGATTCAATTATTCTGTCTATTGAGATGACTCACACATGCAGCCTGGTCTTTCTCCTGAACTCCAGTTCTACATCATCAAGTTCCCAGTGGATATTCTGGACTGTATGTACTCCAGGCATCTCAAATTCAGATGTCCAAATCTAAGTCATTATCTTCACCTCCCCATCACTGCCACCAACTCCTCTTCTGTCAAGGACACCACCACACCTCCAGTCACTTAGGCCCCAAAGTCTTAGAGTCATCCTCTTCACTCTACCTCATTCCTACTGCAAATTATTTGCCTACATCTTATTGAATCTACCTCCCCATATGCCTTCTACCTATTATCTGGTCTCCATTTGCTCAGTGATCTTCACAGTTCAAACCCTCAGCACCCTTCACCTTCATCTTGCAATAGCTTCATAACTGATCTCTCCCTTGTCTCAGGTCTCTCCCCTTTTTGATCGATCCTCCACACAGTGCCAAGGTGTTATTCCTAAGGCAGTAAGTAGTCTGACCATGTTCATCAAACTCCAATGGCTCTCTATTTCATCTTAGATCAAATACAAATACCTATTTAGACTCTAAAGCCCTTACAACCAAGCTCCGACCTAACTTTCCACCCCTATGAACTCCCCTTCATACACTGTGTGGTTCAACCTGATTAGCTTTCATACACATGGTACTTGGTCTCTGCAGTCTATACCCCATCTCCTGTAATACCTCTTAGAATCCCCAGATTCCTTCAAAGTTCATCTCAAATGCAGCCTACCATACAAGGCCTTTCCTCTTTTCCACAGCCACTAACCCACCACCCACCTCCATTACCTTGTATTTATTCTGTATAAATAGATATATTGTTTTCCCCTATGTAAACTGAACTCCTTGAAGGTAGGGCCTTCAATTTTTATCTCTGTAGTCCTAGCACCTAGAAGTGCCTGGCACACAGCAAGTACACTAATAAATGCATACTGACTAATTAATGAAAACTGCCTGAAAAAAAAGAAAAACCAAAATATTTCTGTTGCTTAATCGTGAAGGTTTCTAGTTCTTTCTGGACAATGAAATAGATAAAAGCTCTGTCACTTGAATCATTAAAACCCCAAGTAGTTTAATGCAGGTTCCTGTAAACTGAACTACGCAGGGTATGGAGGACTCTCGTAACCTTACGCAAATCAAATCTTGATGGCCTTGGTTTATTTATATATAAAAAAGGAATTTATGTTAATTTCATGGGGCAGTGGGGAAACTAGAAATAATGTATTCTTCAAATAAAAGCCAAATAGCACACTATTATGGAAATCAAATATTATATTTTACCCCCTCAAGAAGAAATACAATAAAAAACACCATGTTCTTCGGATATTTAAAAATGTGGATGGGTTATTCCTTAAGCCACATTCAAAAGGATTTCTGATTAAGACTGAAGATAACACTAAAGACAGTCAAACACTGATTCTGTTCATGCTTTCATGGGAACTCTGAGAATCCATTTAATCTCAGTGAAATAAGTTCCCAGTGAATTTTGAAAAATCCTTACATGAGGGTTTTTGCTGACACACAAGGTCTTCAGCTCATACTTTTTAAACACTGCTTTCATACCTCCTTTGGATTCTAGGACTATATGCTAAGAAGTCTTTTGGACAAAGTAGAAGAGACATTTTCATGTATTTTTAGATATCAGACATGAATCTAGTATCTAATTTTGCTAGGTTCAAATAATGTTTCCTTTATCTTTTAATTTCCTGCTCAGTCCTACAATGGTACCCTGATCTTTATATATAAACTCACTTTTATAAAAAACCTTTTATTCTAATTGAAGCTTGAATGCTGTCATAGAAAGGAATCCAAATAATAACCCTTTTCCTCACTGGACAACTGTCCTCCTACAACAGCAGAATCACCTTTACATAGATTTGGAGTCTTGATTATTATACTAGTCAGAAGGAAAAATGGAGTGAGTTCAGCAGCAGGCAAAGGATGGTAACTTCAGAGAAAAAGAATAATCAAGGATACCTGAGAGTTCAGACAGATAAGACTGGCCACTGGATGGAGTGATAAAAATAGTACATACAGACAAACACACAGAAACAAAAGCCACTAACCCAACTTTTTGTTTGAAAGTCTGTTGGGTCTAGACTAGACTATACGTGTAAGGAAAAAGCTCTGCTCACAACCACAGCTGCTAATGGTTATGGATTTGGCAATCAAAATGTCTTTTGTTAAAAAAAAAAAGTTAACTGCCTTACTATTGAGGTTACAAACCAAAGCCTTGATGCATTGTTACAGTCAACATCCTCCCTGCTGTTTTTGAGAGCTTACATCTGCTGTTGGCAGATAAAACGCTGGCAAACAGCATGGGTTTCTTCTAGGGGAATGCAAGAAAAGCTTTACTAGATAGCCATTCTTTCCCTTTCTCTCCACAGTCAAGCCCTTAAGGTCTCTCAGTTTCACTCCTACTCTGGTGAGGGTTGAGTACTTGCCACTGTTGAGAAGCCTGGAGAGATTCCTTTTGGCAGGGAACAACCATGGCAGCCACACTACCCATGGGGGATGAAAGGCAGATATGTTCTCAGTCTGGGGAAAAACATTTTATACACACATTTTAAAAGCCACTTACCCAGTATAGCCACACTTGACTTTAAAACTCCCACTAATAAAATCTCTCCTTGGATTTCAGGGAACTCAGACGATCATATTATGCCAAAGAACAGTTCGTGTGTACAATATTTTAACTTATCTAGGAAAGGCCAAGGCCACAAGACAGGGAAATAAATAACAGTGCTGGACTGAGGAAAGGAAAACGAATAAAACAAGAAGATTGACCAAAGTCATATAACAGATTAAGTTTCAAATCCCTGCTCTGGTATTAGTACGCCAACAATAATGATGACTATAACAGAAAATGTTTACATGGTACTCTAAAGTCTGCAAACTGCTTTCACAGACTATTTCATTTGATCGCGACAATAACTCAGTAAGGCGGATATTTATCTCTAGATAATAATGAGGATGAGGAAATAATAATAGACAAGGGAACTGAGGCATAGAGAGAGGGTATGAGACTTGTTCATGGTCACAGAGTTGTATGAGGTAGAATTTGATTCCATGTGTCTACCTAATGCTTTTCCTACCCTGTACCATGCTGCTTATCAGAAATGTCTAAGACAATGTCATACAATATAGTGATGAAAAACGGGCCTTTTAAGATAGTAGGGAATAGCAGGTTTATGAAATAAATTCCTAAGTGCTCCTTTCTCAGTTACTGAAATAAAAGGCATAACAGCCCTGCACTAGGTTTATTTACCTGACACCCCCACTTTTTCAAAGAAATAATAATAATAAACTACTATTTGCTGTCCATACCTTAAGGAACATTACTCCAAACAGACCCAGATAGACCATCTGGATGATCATAGCAGTTCACAAAGAACAAATAAAGATTCAAAACCAGAACTTAAAAAAAGAATTAAGATCCTTACACAATGAGGAAATCCATGATAAGACTGTCAGCTCCAAATACATTCAAGTACTGTGCGCTATAACAAAAGAAAAAAGTAGAAAGTTGACACTCAAGGAACTGGGTACTTGTTTTTGATGATGAAGAAAAGACTGTAAGCTTCTGACAATTTGGTATGATGCTAAAAATCAAGGGAATTCATAAAGAGCATTGCCAGTTTCTACAGCTGGGAAGAGACGGGAGAACTGCTGCAGGTCCAGAGGTGACTGATAGAGCCTTTAGGAGAGAAAATAGAGGGAACCTAAATATGATGAAAAGTGTTGATTTCACTGGGCACTTCTGAAGAGCCAAATGCTGTTATTATTTGGTATTTCTATTACTTCAAAAATACTTTATACTACTGAATCCAAGTCTTTCACCCCTTTCTGGATGATTTAGAGAGGCTAGAAAAAAAAAACAACTGGTATATGTGCTCTTATGTCTGTTGCCTTTAAGGGTGATTTGAGGGAAAGAAAGTATCTTCTCCAAAAATCAAAATCTTTAATTCTCTCTCTCAAATTCTCTGTCTCTCTCTCACAGACAAATACAAGGTAGCATCAGAAATCTGATGTGATTCTCTTTTAAAATGCAAATGAATTGGGATGGTATAATACTAAAATATTTCACACAAAGCCATTAGTGACTTTCCTCTATACTTGAAGAAGTGGAAGCAATGAAAAAATGAGAAAAAAATCAAAAAGGAAGTCATAACAGGCATTGGAGGTAGGGGGAGATATGAAGACAGATTGTGTTTACATCACAATTTTTCCTAGAGCTGGGCCCCACTCTTTAATGGAAAGAGTATAAGACAAGACAGAGAATAAATACTTGGGTGTGTATGTGTCTTGAATATAATGTTTACAAGCAAAAAGTGCAAAAAATAAGGTCAAGGAAAGAGATTGATGTGTGTTTGTCTTTTGTGGTCAAAGAAACCATGCCATCAGAGAAACAATGACATGACTTGCACTTGACTTTGTTTTGAGTGAGGGAAGGCTGTGCTGGTCACCAGCCTCACTTCTCCTCCAGAGCCATCTGAATCCAGTGACCAGATATTCATCAGGATGATTGGAGATGACCCAGGATGAGGTAATTGGGGTTAAGTGACTTGCCCAAGATCACATAGCTAGTTTGTGTCAAATGTCTGAGGTGAGATTTGAACTCAGGTCCTCCTGACTCCTGCACTGGTGCTCTATCCACTGCACCACTTAGCTTCCCTAAGGAAAGAGACATTATCATCAAACAGAAATAAAAGCATAGACACCTTAGAAGGAATGTTATTTTGGGGATGTAAAGAAAATAGTTTTTATCTTCTAAAACTAATTAGACAGGAGAAGCAGGGAAGGGATATAAAAAGAAAGGTAATAATTTAACAATGAACAAAGAGGAAAAAGCCTGGAAAGGGAAAAAGTTCCACTGAGAATCATTCAGTTAAAGAATGTTTCTTTACAAGTGATGACAGATGCTACACAGCTATTTCCAGAAGTACTTTAAGCATGGTCCAAGGATGAACTTCCCCATTTTGCACTTCTTCCAGAATGTTAGTTTATAAAACACTGATTCTAGATTTTAAGACTTTATCCTAAAGGTCTTCAGCTCCCTCTGCTGTTCACAAATGTCCTAATTTAGGTCAGACTTTACAGACAAAAGAACATATAAGTTAAAGTCAAGTCTTACATATATTGGCCATAACCATAAGCTTGGATTGCTTGTCTCAAGGGCATAAACAATTACATTTTATTTTCTAATAAGTTAATCAATTTGACAGTCATCCTTTTCAACAGAAAGAAAAACAGTTTTAAGGATAGGTCCTAACAAGGGTGACAGTCATCCTTTTCAACAGAAAGAAATGAAGTTTTAAGGATAGGTCCTAATGAGGGTGAGGAAGCAAAGTCTTGCCACATTTGTTCCCAGGATTTTGGTAGCAATGCTTTGTTTTCTTTTTCTCTCCAGGTACAGACTGATAGTGTTCCTTTTTCCAACAATGCAGACCTTCTGCATACCAGGAAATACAATGGCATGTAGTTAAGTTCTCTCAGTTCTGGCCTTTTTTTTTTATTCCCCAGTACCTCTTTCACTTAAGTTTTTCCACATCTCTCTAAATTCCATGATATTATCTAGGATCATAAGACTACGAGTAAGAATAGATGTTGGATTAACTGTCCACGCCCAACCATTCCCTCCCTTCTCCGCTTCTCATTTTACAGATGAGATAAAAATAATCTCTGAAGAGGTGAAATGATTTGTCAAGGAAACAGTTAAGTAACGTCCCGGATTAAGTCAGGTTCTCTGACCCCTAATTTAGTGTTCTTTTCATTTTTCACTACACTACTTTTTGCCATCCCAATTTGCAGGTTAGCTCCACCAGTACATTTTTAGGGAAACAAACCAAGCATCTTCCCACATAAGTATGCCCTACTCACCTGTTCCTTAAATTGCTCCTGAGACAAGCAATCATTCAGGTCCACACAACCAAGGAGACATCCTGATGGATAATCGCAGGGAAATTCCAAATCTAAATCAAGAAAATCAAAAATAATTATGTAAAATTCCCTCTTCTCTAACAGTGTCCTTCAGAAACTTGTTTTAAATTATGAGTGGATATTGCCAGGAAAAAAAGTTGACTAGTGGGTGGTACATGAAGCAGTATTCTCAGTATTGATTCCTTATTGCTGTTTTTCTGTGGAAAAAAATCAACTTCCAGGGCAAAAGTTAACTTACACCTACAAAATGCTACAATTATTTCATATTACCAAATATATTTTATGATTTGTGTCATAACAACTTATGTGAAACCTTTAGAATTTTTGTTTATGGAAAATGTATATGGTGGTGGGAAATGAATATTCTCAACATACATGTGAATGGGAAATAATATATGATGTGACTGTAATGATGGGCAATAAACCAAGTGGAAAAAAAATTATGAGTGGCTAACTTTTCCATGGGCAGTAAAGTGGCACTGTGGATAGAACAGCAGGCTTGGAGTCAGGAAGACTCATCTTCCTGGGTTCAAATATGGTTTCAGACACTGCTGTGTGACCCTGGGTAAGTCATTTAACCTTCTTTGCCTCAGTTTGCTCATCTGTAAAATGAGCTGGAGAAAGAAATGGCATAAACCACTCCGGTATCTCTGCCAAGAAAACACCAAATGGAGTCATGAAGAATCAAACACAACTGAAACAACTGAACAACAACAAACTTTTTCAGTGTTATTTTCTTACTGTGAAGAAACAAAAAATTTGATAAGTTTTTTATTTGGCACAATTCTTTTTTTTTTTAAAGGAAAATCTGTTGAGTTTCTCATTTTGTCTACCAAAACACATGCAGAGGTGGCAATGTTTTCCTTTTAAAAATTTTTGTTTCTATTAATATCTTGTTTTCATATTACTTACATTTTCTAATATTTCCCCCTTTTCCCTTCCCAGAGAGCTATCCCTTCTGACAAAAAGAAAAACCAAGAAAAAATGTCCAGTAAAATGAACCCATAGAAAAAGCCTAATATTATGTTCAGTGCACCATAGCCATAGTCTCTCTACAACTCTACAGGGGTTCTCAATGTATTCATTTTTTTTTTTATCATTTCATTGCATTGTTCTTTCCATTTTCATTGCTGTGGTAGTTGTGTACATGGCTTTGCTGGATCTCCCTATGCCACTTCAGTGGTAGCTGTGTGATCTTTGGTCACTGTGCCTTAGTTTCCTCATCTGCAAAGTGGTAGGAGGCTCGATTTGATGGATTCTAAGGTCCCTTTCAACTTCAAGTGAATGGCTCTGTTATCTCAATACTTCTCTGTATTCCTTACATCTGTTGCCTTCCACAGGCAGTAAGGCCACAGTACAGTGCATTCCTCAATTGTTTCTAGTTCTTTATTACTACAAAAAATGCTGCCACAAATATTTTTCTTGCACATGGGGCCTTTCTACTTATTATTGATCTCTCTGGAGTATATGACTAAGTCAGTGGAGCACTGGGTCAAAGGATACAGTCACTTTAGTCACTTTCTTAGTAAAATTCCAAATTGTTTTCAGAATGGCTGGATCAATTCACAGTTCCACGAAGAGTACATTAGTGTGCTTGTTTTTCCACATCAATAATTTTCCTTAAAATTATACTGTTTAACATACTGTTACTCTCGCATTCCAGCAGTCTTAGACACTGCTGACCCTCTGCCAACAAAGTAACAACGAATATTGAATAATTTACTTGTTATAAAGATAAAAGAGTCCTCAACTCAAGCAGGTTACATTTTATTGTCTCATAGCTTCATCTTTACCATTTAAAACCTGCTGAATTTCACTTGGTCAGAAACATCCCAATTTTTTTCAGCAACAGCCCACATTATCAGAAATCCATTTGTGCACCCCATATTAATCTTTTTTACTGATAACAATGGTGAAATATAGCTGGCAAGATATGCAAAAATATGAAGCAGCAACATAGAAGCAGTCCAAAATGTTTTCATGAACTTTATTCATATAAAAGTTCACAGCTAGTGCTAGTAATTAACCAGTTTTAATCAACTTGTTGAAAATAATGAAACTGAGTAGGTTAAACCACTCTGGAGCACTGCCAAGGGTATTGAGTCAAACAAAGTCCATCTAAATTTCTCACTCTAGGCTTAATGATGGTGGATCAGTCTTGATTTTGGCAATTTTGTGAAAGAAAATGTACTTTCTCAGAGAAAGAAACTCAAAACTGAACACAGAGCTAGACATTTCAGGCTATTAGAATCTATTAGTCTACTAGTAGATTCCTTCCAGCTAAATAGATGGAAGTTTTTCGCTAAAATCTCAGGCAGGATGCATTTGACCCGTGGATCATGCCTGATGTATAGTCCCTAAGACAAATGGAGATCTGATAATAAAGAAAGGTAAATATCAGAGTCTTTTCAAATGACCAATGAGTAGATACATTGATGAAAGGCTAGAATCATATCAATCATGGCATTTTCACCATAAATGAAGGCAGAAGACAAAAGGAAGTTACAGTTCCATGGAAGGATGGATCAGAGTTTCAACCTAGGAGAACCCAGCGATGGAGTTGCCCTTGCTGTGCATCCCAGAGCAACAAGAAGCCTCATTTTCTGGGCTCTTGGGTGACCACATGGCAGGGCTCCTGAGAAGAACCAACAAGGTGATCTCCAGGAAAATAAGGGCAATAGCTGCATACATGTCTGTTGCAAAGAAGAATGCGGAGCAATTCTAAAATTACTAATAAGACCCCCCCAAATTAAGTAAATATATACTTTAATACTTCATGACTTTAAAGGAAAGGTGGCTTTAAAAGAAGAAGATGAAAAATATAGCTCAGAAGTAAAAATTGAAAGAGCAAAAGTTGGTAAACTAGGATCATAGATTAGACAGAAATCTCATACTTTCAGAAGAGTTGGGACCTAAGATGTGATGAGCATCAATTAACATAAAAAATAAAGTTAATTACATTTTAATGATGAGGAAATGACTGATTAGCAACATAGAAGAAATTTGCAAGTCAGCTGTTTTGCATACAAAATGACCACTGGTGAAAAGACCAAAATCAATATCAGACTAAATGGGACAAATGATAAGCTATGGCATACAACTGACCTGTTTAAATGAGCTGCTGCTCCCAAAAATGAGGACTAGATGAAAGAACAAATATCGACATAGGCTAGTACCCTTCCTTAAGGACATTTAATTGATTTACATCAATCATCACAAGGTCAAAAAAAGAAGAAATGGTCTCACCTAGCAAATTGTTGTATTTCCCAGCAAGAAAAAAGATATGGAAGCCAGGGGGAACATCAATGTGGAAAATGAACTCATGTGTACACTCTTATAGAGGAAGATGGTAAATTAGGAACATCACTGCCTCATAAAATAGCATTATAGGGAAAAAATAAGTTTTCAGAAACCATGGTGAAAGACTTAATTAATTATGTCCATCTTAATGGCATTTAAGGATGAAATTTTAAGGACAGCAACAGGAAAAATAAATTTAAGGATTCTTATGGCAAACATCAGAGTACCTGATACATTAAATGAGGAAACAGAAATACCACTGAAGAAAACAAAGATGAGTAGAGTGACTGTTAAAGGTTTATGTATGAGGTAACACAATTTTTAACGCACTAAGGGATAGATTCTCAAGGTATCAGAAAGAGCAGAGGAAACAAAAGTCTTGGAAAAAATTGTGGACTTGTAAAAAAAAAAAGGTGTCTACCAGAAAACAAAGGTATCAACTCAAATGCCCATTTGTCCATATCTACAAAATTTTCTTAAAAATAATCTATACATGAATAAAGGGTATCATTGACAAGGGTATGAGAAGGGAAAAAATACATTTCTATAAAAGTTGTTATAAAGCTGATCACATATTTTACAGTCATGGAGCTGACTAAAAGACAGCAAGGAACAAGATGATTCCACAGCGCTTACTTTTTAGTGATGATAAAGATGCATTTGATTCAGTAAAGCAAACTACTGTCTTAAAGGTTCTCATCTAAAAAGATGGAAGAGATCCATCATATGTTAACAACAGGTAACCTTTATTATGTTGCCTACAATGCCAAGAGTTTTCCAATCATGTTATTTGATTCTCAACAATTCAGGAAAACTACTGTTATTACCATTTTATAGTTGAGAAAATGAGGCAAACAGAGGTTAAATCACTTGCCCTAAAGTGTCTGAGGCCAAATTTTAACTAAGGTCTTCCTGACTCTAGGTCCAGCACTCTGCTGTCCCTACGTCATTTTTTGGTGTGTGTGTTTTTTTGTTGGAGGAGAGAGGGAGGCAGTTGGGATTGACTTGCCCAGGGTCACAAAGATATTAAGTGTCTGAGGCTGAATTTGAACTCAAGTTCTCCTGATTCCAGGACTGGTACCACTGCGCCACCTAGCTGCCCCTACATTAAAATAAAACTTAAAATAAAATTTAAAGGATGTCATCAGAGAGATGTATGTCTGGAAAACGGTAGTCAGTCATGAATAAGAGTGAGGGATAACCAAAGGACAGATCTTATGCTTCACTGTTAACAGAACTAAAAAGTCCCCAGCATACTGTGCGGATCTCTCAGGAAGGTTCTAGAAGATGATACAGTGAAGATCCATGCAGAAGAGGGCATGAATGGATTGCTCTTTATATCTCTTCAGAAAGAATTCACATTGATGAGATCACAGATATATGGATATAGTACAGCTCTTACCTCCTTTTTTTTTTTTTTATGATAACCACATGAAGTGAGAAGTACAAAGGAAAATTGAGTCCAAAAGATTGCAATGGCATTTTCCAGAAACCAAAGCTACAGTGTCAGGAAATTATCACTTGTTTTCTAATACATATGTGAACTATTGCCTATTTGAGGGAGATCTTTCCAGTCCAAAGGACTATAGAATTCCCAACAGACAGTTTACTTTTACATTTGAAAATTAGGATTATCAGCTTTCTCACACACCAAAAGGATTCTCACAGATAACCAAGACTAACAATTATTTCTGGTGTCCAAAGGGAAAACTTTAAATTTCAATAATCTAACTCATAAAACAGTTGATCCTGATCTGCCTCAAAGAAAAGATAAACTTTCCTCCCATTCAGAAAAGAAATAATGAAAACAAATAAGAGTAAAGTAGAAATAAAATGAAACAGCTAATTCAATTTTTAGTTAACAATATCCATCTTTATGACATTCACACACAAGGAAAAAGTTACCTTTTCCCAGAAGAAGGCGGTATGTATCCTGAAGTTCTGAAATTTCTTGAGAGGAAGGTCTTTTGGCAGTTGCAGCTATCCATAGTCTTCCTCTGTGAGATGTATACCAGGTTCTGCCCTCCACCCTAAAAGGGATAAAAATTGGGCAGAAAGGAACTATTTCCAGTTTTATGGGGATTTCACAAGTTCTGAACAAAGATTATCTAGTTTGACTAAGATTTGTTCAACTACAGACTCCTACAAAGTCTTGAGTTGAGATAAAAATTTTGGTATAAAAATCATATAACATGTATAGTTTGTGAATACATTCTTATTCCACAATTCATTCTTGTTCTCATTTGTTCACATGGTTTCTGTATCACCCATAAATAAGCCTTCTTTTACAGGTAACCTCATTTCTCCATCGCATTTCAAATTACACAAGTCTTCCAGATATCTATAACCCTAACCCAAATGTTTCACTGTGCACAAAATAAAAGTCCTTCTTCTTGCATACTGCATCATTCCTCTTTTTTGTGTATTTTATCTTTGTGTTTTTTAATGGCTTTAAGGTTTTTTTCATATAATTGTATTTGCTCAAGTATCTTTCTTCCTCCTCCCTCCCAGAGAGGCATCCCAGATAACAAATCATCTCTTTTAGAGATACAAAAAGACAAAAGAGAGAAAAATATCAGTATTAACTATTCAATACATCAAAAAAGTGTGAAAATACATGCAATGTATCACACCAGTGACCTTTGAACCTCTGTAATAGAGAGTGTGGGTTCTTATCTCTTCTTTCAAGCTAGGCTTGTTCTTTTTTGCAACATTCACTTCTGATTACTTTTGTGGCGGTTCTTTCCGTACAACATTTTACACTGCTATAGTCATTGTGTATAATGTTTTCTTGGCTTGGTTTACTTCACGCTTCATCAGTTCATATAGACCTTTCCATACTTATCTATATTCATCACACATTTCTTACAGCACAGAAATATTCCATTATGTTCACATATCACAGCTTGTTTACCCATTTAGCAAGATGATGGACATCTACCTTGTTTTTAATTCTTTGCAATCACAAAAAGTGTTACTATAACATATTTTGGTGTACATGGTATCAATGACCTTCTTGGGGAATAAGCCTAATAACCAATCTCTGAGCCAAAGGGGAATAGACATTTTAGTAATTTTATTTGCATTGTTTCAAGCTACTTCCCAAAATAATTGTATTGATTCTCAGTTTTATCAATAATGTTACTAGAATGCATATCTTCCCACAACCCCTCCAACAGTGACCATTTCCATCTTTTATCATCTTTGGCAATTTGTAGGTTGTGAGGTATAACATCAAGGTTGTTTTAATTTGCATTATTAATTTCTCTTACTATTAGTGATCTGGAACATTCTTTAATGTGGTTGTTAATTGTTTATAATTCTTTTGAAAGCTATTTCTTCAAATCCTTTGACCACTTACCCTTTAGGGAATGGCTTTTGTTCTCTTATACATACACATATACATATACATACACACATGTATATGCATGTGTATATATTTTAGGTAACAAAACTTTATAAGAAAAATTTATTGAAAACATCTTTTGCTCTTCTTTAAATAATGAAAGGCTCACCTCCAACTGAAAGTAACTATTTCTCTAACTTTCCTGTACAATTCCTGATCCAAATCAAACTCCTACCTCTATGCATTTTTGTCATTATTTTATTTAAATAATTTATTTGATCTTTTGAAACATAACCATAAAAATAACATGATGTCTGTTATAGTGGTACAATTCCTGTGGACATTAAAAAAATTTTTTTTGATTGATATAAACATATTCTCCTTCAGGAAGAGAAAAATAGAATATGTTTATTTCCTATGCCATTCATATTCAAACATTTTACTAGTATGAAGGAATCACAAGGGTACATTTCTGCTTCACTTTAGCCAAATAGGATACGATATTTCTGACAGTACTGCCTAAACTATTATTTGACACAATTGGGATTAGGGTGAGTATGATGTTTTTGGTTTTCCACTATTAATAAAGTTTCTGTTTCTATTGTGAATACCAAATAGGGTCAAAGGTTGTGCCCCACAAACATGGCCAGTCAACCAGTGGGTGCTGCTTGTTCTGTTCTTTTCAGTTGTAAAAAAGTGGCTGAATTAGATCCAAAATAGAATGAACCGTAAACATTCTGCCTTCCTCAGCAAAGAACAAGCTGTTCTGTTATTTACACTGGGAAAGGAAGACACCCACGTTCCAGAGAATGAAATGTGTAAAACAGACTTCTGAAGGCCAAGGCAGTCTGGAAAATAGATGTAGACCCACCAATCCCTATCACAATACAAAGGAAAGATGAAACTTTTAGTCAAATGCATCTCCAGACATGCAACACCTAAAGAACTGAGGGTAAGGGTGACAGGGACATTATACTCTAACTTGGCAAGGAAATCACAACCATTATATTTTACTCTTGTCTTATGACCAATAGAGCAAAAATTGATCACTCTCACTTTCTGGGAAAGACTGCTGAAGCAGCATAATGGAAAGTAAGAATCAAAAGGACTAAACTCTAGTTCCCAGCTGTGCCACTCACTAGCTGTCTCGTCCTGGATATGTGTTTTCATTTCTGCATCTCTGTTTTTTCAGCTACCAAATGAGGATAATACAAATCTGACCAAACAACTCATATGGTTCTTGTAAGAATGAAATAATGATTATGAAGTGTTTCAATTAAATATTAAGAGAATAGTATAGGAAGTCAGGGTATCACCAATGAAATATAACCAAAGGATAACTTTAATATTGGGGTAAAGAAAGTCATAACAAACATCCATTTCCACTTAGTCTGCCAGAAGGCAGGTGAAGAAAGGTAACACAGGAATACCAAGGGGAGTCTGTAGGCAAGTCATTTAATCTGAGACTAGAAAAATGAAGGCATTGGACTAGATGACCACTTAGTTTCATGCCCATTCTAAATTCTATGACATATAGCCTCATTCTGTAATACCTTCAGCAAATCAGAGCTTTGTTTTTTAAAGAAAAAATATTCCAAATCTAATTTGTTTTCCTTTTGATTAAAACAAAAAATATAAAAATACACAAAATTGGGTCAATTTCTTAAGAAAAGAAAACAAACCAAACCTGAAAGCTGAAGTGACAGGAACAAGTGCACAGGGTGCTGCATTATATGCTACAAAAACAAAGGAGGATTTTTATGCCAGGATGGAAAAGGATTGTACTCCATGTCCTTCCACTGGTAGAATCTACCTGTGTGAGTTTCACTTTCTCCATCTGAAAGATGCAGAGAGCAATACCTAGAATTCACCTCACTGTGTTTAACAAGTCAGTCCAGGAATTGAAGTCCTTCCAAAGGAATTATGCAATGGACACTACTGGGGATCACAAATGGACTGACAGCAGAAAGACAGCTCTCAACCAGGTTTGATACCATGATTACATTCTCCTGGATGCCATATTACCTTTTAATGCCTCTGACAAGCAGTGAAGCCCAGGGCTGATGCATGCTGAGGCACCAACCATCATCAGAGATTTCCTGAAATTCTCGGTCTTGAATTCGAAGACGGCTCCTCTCTGAGCCGAGCTCCAAATCAGAACTTGCTGAGAAAAGAGTCTTCCTCTGTGGAGCTGAGCTTGACTGATCTACCCACTATTAAAAAAAAAAAGTCAAAGTATAAGGTTTAATTTAGTAACTGGAGGTGTGGTAGCCTCTGATGATCTTTATGGGAGTCAAAAAGTTAATAAAAAACTGGATACTTGCATAGAAATTACCAAGTCTCAACTCTAATAATAAAAAAAATCATACTGGGAAAAATTCCTAGAAATATCTGTCTTATTTTTGCCTTACAAGAACATGATGGAGATGGTATATACATAATGGAAGTACAAGAGTATGATATAAAAGCCCATCACTCTCTTTTCATTTTTAGGGGTAGTATATTTTATCAAAATGTCTGAGTCAGCTGCTGGAGTGGCTATTATAGGAGTTAATGCAAACCCTTCAGAAAGCAATATGGAAATATATGAGGAAATTTACAAATCAGATTATACCTTTTGATCCAATGATAGCATAACTAGGAGAATGGATGCATAAACAGTGGTATAATTAAGAAGATAAACTATTATTACACAATTAGAAATGACAAATACAACAGCCAAAATTCAGGGAAAAATACAAAGAAGAGTTCAGAAAGAAACACAAACTTTAACAAAATAATAGTTTTTAAAAACTATTAATAGTTTGGGGTTTATGGCTTTATGTATGATTCAAAATTTTTGATTGTCTGAATGCTTACATTTGTTATTAAGTTTAAAATCTTAAAATTATCCCCGCAAAGTCTCTGTCCTAGGACCCCTTCCTCTAAAGAACAGTACATCTCTAGGAAAATCAGGATTACTGGAGCCATTTCCATTTCCTATATATTAGAGCAATGAGACTACTGGTTCTGAGCAATCTCCCCAAGAAGTAAACCACTTAAATAAAGATTCAACATTCTGGCCCACATGTCCCTTCCTATGAAAAAAGACAAAGCAACACACTTACATTATAAGTGCTAAAACCAGAGAAAAATGCAGCAGCTGACCATCTGGTCTCATAGGTAACAAGTTATTTTTTAAAAAAATCTCCTCCTGCATTGCCAGACATGTGCTGAGGCCAACATCAGTCTACATAGAAAAGAAGGACCTAGAAGTCACTAGCAAAGGAAACTATCAAGTAATGGGACTTCCTCTACCAGTTTAAGTCAGTGTCTTTCTTCCTCTACAACTTAGATCTTAGCTATCTGGGGCACTGAGAAGTCAAGGGACAGGGTGACACAGTCAAAATCTATCAGTGATAACCCAGAACTTTATGGTTTCCAGGTCAGCTCTCTATTGATCAAGCAAGCAATAGGCCCTTCTTATGTAGCAGGAACTATGCTAGGGACAGGAAATACAAGCACAAAGAATAAAACAAGCCCTGCAATCAAGGAGGTAATATTCTAATGGAGACATCAAGTACATATAAAAATACAAAAAACATAAAGTGAATAAATACAAATATATACGAAATATTTAAACAAAAAACAGTTTAGGAGGAAGGACAGTTAGAGGGATTTAGAAAGAGCTTCATACAAAGATATCAAAGACATACATATAGCAAATAAAAAAACTAAAGCATAGTTACTCATATCTCTACTAAGATTAATAAGCCCTACTTCTCCTTAGGGAAATAAGATGATGATATAAATGAGGCACTCAGAACCACAAGACAAGCCCAGAGGAGGATGGGCAAGAGAAGAAAGCTATATGCCAACAATGAGAGTAAGGCAGCTGACATCAACAGTATAAGGAGACATTAGCAGCCCTCTCTCATTAGCAGCCAGCTGAGACATGTACTCACCAAAGGCGCAGGCTGGAGCAGATGTGGATTCACTAGAACTCCCCAGGGCTCTTCGGGAGATCCTTCTAGTTTTGTTGCAGACTTACTCAAGGCTCCTGAGTTAATAGCCTGGATTGTCTCCTCCAGTCTGTAATAACAAATATCAAAAGCACTAGGTAATCACTAACTGTAGCTGCTGCTCAGTCCCCCAGGTCTGTCTCAGTCTCTTCCTATTAACTTAGTCATGAGCTATCAACATACAGCCCTTCAACAGGGAAATCCAGACTCCTAGGGACCATCTGTCTTCTCTTCTCCCACTTTTCAAACCTTATCTCCATAGCCCCTAGTCAGTGTCAGTTACATACTAATCTAAGGACAGTTTAAAAAAATAAAAAAGGGCACTCCACAAATACCCATATAAATGGATAGTAGGATAACTACTGTCAAGGGTAAAATGAGAAGAGTATCTGGATTCCAAAGAATATGCCACTCTAGGCAAACTGGTTTATTTGTTCCAAGAACTCAACTTGACTTTTCACTTAATTTTGCCTTCTGGGAAAGCCATCCCACTACTTCAGAGATTTGAGTCCAAAACTCACTGACTTCAAATTTCACCTTCTCCATGAAGCCTTTCCAGACATTCTCAGCCTACAGCTTTTCCTTCTTCCTTACCTATATCACTAACATGATATTTATACTTTGTACTGTTAGACACCTATATTTATAGCTACATATACATATAATCACCTATACATGTATATCTTTTATATATATGTAAAAATTTTATATATCAGATATACATATTTATGAAAATATATATTATATAAATTTATATAATATTAATTATATAGATCATAAGCTATATAAATTATAAATTTATATAATTATATAAATCATATCAATTTATATAATATATAATATAAATTTATATATAATTTATTTATGGATATAATATCAATTTATATATTTATATATGATTTATTTATATATTTATATTATTTATATATAAAAATGTCATTATAAAGTAACAAATATGCACTAGTTGTACACACATATATATGAAGATGTGATTATAAAGTAATGAAACATGTAAAAGAGCATGTGGCTTATACAACTACTGTTATTGCTTTGTCTTCAAAAACTTAGACTCCATCTTTCTAACTAGCGTATAAAAAGAAACCACATTCTTCATTCTATCCCGGTGGGTGCTTAAAAACATGCCTTGATTATCAAAAAGCTTTCAGTTACAATGAAATATGACTGATCAGGTTGCTCATCTTTCTCAAACCTTTCCCTGAGCTGCCTACTCACTTATTGTGGTACTCTGTTAGGGAATTTTGTTCTTCTAGAATCTGCCTTCCTGCAAAGTCAATAGTAATCTTCTTAGAGAGGCGGGAGGCATGGCGCAGGTCTCGGAGTTCCTGCTCCTTCTTCTGCAGAGCTTCCCGCTCCACCTTGGACAGCCATTGGTTGGAATCTGTGGCAAAGTAGTCGGATTCATCATCAATGACTTGAGTCCTTCGAACACTAAGGCAAGAGAGAACACATGGCACCATGAGCATCTGTTAACAGAAAGGATATGATTTTGTGGGAACAGTCCAAAGGAATGCATTTATTACCATCACTTGTTTATTTACCATATATTATGGCATCCCAGTTTGACAACTGGAAGTATCATTACCTAAATTCTAAAACAAAAACAAAAGCCAGGTTCTTCTTTAAGTTGATGGTATCAGAAATTTTTGGCGCTAGAAAGGATGTTAGGGAACATACATTCTAATCCCTACATTTTACAGATGAAGAAGCTGAGCCCTAAAGAAGGAAAGTGATTCAGCTGATGTTATAGAATTAGCTAGAGTAGAATTACAGCTTAGTGATATATGCAGATTTAGCAGAAATACCAGCACCACAAAACTGGAAGCCTGAAATATTTAAACTTTATGGTAGTACTTCCCAAACTAAGTATGTGTATTATAGAAAGATGCCCATGTTATATTTTCTACTCTCCTTCTCAGACCTAAAATCTGGAAATCAATTTTCAGAAGCTGTCAAGAGAAAACCTTTAATTCCAGAAACTCTGTGCCACTTTGTTCCTTTGATTTTGACTCATTCACAATTTCTTAATCTTCCCTTAAAAATAAAGACAAAGGCCAGTCAGGCACCTTTCCAGTAAACTCTATTAATCTATTCCATACCTGGAGTCACCTAAGCCCCTCTGCACAGGACAATGGAGCAGTAATATCAGCGGCAAGAAACTTTCTCAGTCCCTACTTCTCAGGAAATACATTATGTCATACAGCACTGAATTATACTGTCAATGCAGAGAACTAGGTCTGACACCCACAGCTGCAATCCTAATAAAAGATGACAGTAAGTATGGAATGGAAGCATGATAACAGTCCTTCATAAAAGATTACACACACACAAAAAAATACTGCTCCCATAACGGATTTTAAAGTCAGAGGGAATAGTAAAGATGTTTTTCTGATTATTTCTCTGGTATTTTTGACAGATAACTTTGAATCTGAGCTGAAGTTTTCAGATGGACAATGCTGCTACTGCTGGCAAAAGACTACTAGGCCAGGTAGGACCAGGAAGAGACCCAAGCAGGATTTGCTCAGGGAATGGTGCAAATGACTCTAACAGATAGGTTACAAGTAGGCTGACTGCCTGAAGAGGGAAGAGTATACTCTCTACTATCAATTTAGTTTAAAATAAGCACTTTGCCAAAATAAAAGGAAGAGAGAGAAGCAAGAATTAACCACAAAACTAGAAATAAAAAAATTTGTCTCCAAGGAGACATGAGAACTGTCAGTGGGCCAAATAACAGCATAGGAGTCAAGAAGCCAATCTGCACAATTTGGTCTTTTTAATATTGAATCAGAGACCAAGATTCCAACCAGGATTCATGACTTCTAAGAGTACTGCTTTTTATCCCCCAATACCTCAAGGTCTCACAGAGTTCGGTCATTCTGTGTTAGTTTAGAAGTGAAACAACTTGGGAAATTCTGTTTGCTTCACTAGGATAAAATATAATCAACCCCAAATGATAAGTATAATCTGCTTTCTTTCAGGAACTCTGACATTTGTGAATAATAAAAAAGGTAAAAGAGCAGAAGGTCTACACTACATTAATATGAGTCAGAAACAAAACATCAACCATCTACATATGCCATGTGCCTAATTCCACTCTAATGAAAATTGTTTCATGGTCTATAGCCAGTTATTTGCGAAGTGACCGTATTCCATGAGATATCTGTACACAAAGATGGCCAGCACTGGTTTGCTTCTGTTTATTCACTAATATCAGCTGTTCCACCAAAATCATACCTGGTTCTGTCAAACTCTAGCAACTTGTCTTTATGCTTGACAGCCTTCTCCAGACCAGTCTTAATCCGAGATTCTTGATGAGGAAGCAGATCCTTGTTGAATATATCAACCTTACCAGAATTCTCTGTTCCTGTAAGGCAACAAGGAAAGCAATGGTGTCAATTAACACAAAAAAAACCAATCATCCCAGTTGACCCCACAGCAGAACATCAAGGGAACCTAATCACCTCTAGATGCCCAACAGAAGTCACTCCACTAAAAAAATCCAGAAATCAAATCCAGCTTTATGTACCCTTCTCTTAAAGGCATGAAGATCAAGAAGATACTAAAAAATTTAACAACGTGAAAATGCAGTTGAATATCATATAATTATGCAGAAATTTTGTTAAATATTTCGCTTTTGTTTTTTGAAAAGAACAATGAATAACAGAAAAAGGGGTACAGGTCAATGTCAGAAGAAAATGCCACAAAGATGCACTTTCCTAAAAAAGAACATGTATCCCAGTAAGACTAGCATTTGAAAAAGGTATGTGGAGGGGTGGAAGAAAAGGCATTTGCTCCAATGAAAAGCAGCATCTTTCCTTTCCCTTTATACTCTAAGCTTGCACAAAGTCTGACCAGTTCTCTCTTCTAAAAGGATTTTTCCTCTTTGAGAATGCCATTGTGCTTTGGATAAAAGCAAACAGGGTAGAAGAGTCACAAAGACAATGTGCTCATAATGCTGGCCTGTACAGGATGGCTGCTCAATAAAGTATGTTGAATGAATGAACGAACAACTTATGAATCACAAAAATAGCTCAGTTCCATCCTGCACACCTGGATGCACCACATGGACAATGATATAAGATTCATCCTTCACCAGAGCTACCATAAGATGACTGCAAACCTGCCATGAGCTTCTTCAGAAGCTTCTGGCTCTTGTTTGAATCTCGCTGCAGAATGTCCTGTTCTTCTCGAGTACACACCTACAGCATAAGAACATGGTAGCACAATTGAATTAACTTTTGCAATTTTCCTGATATAGCAAACAACTAACCTTAAACTACACAGAAGATATAGTTAAAACGTATATTCCACAATGTATGCGTTCAAATGACTTCTGCCCCTTTGAAGTAGTGACATTGGAAGGCTATGTGCTTGTATCACTGATGTGTTCATTGCTCAAAGCAATTTCTAAATTCCTTTTTTAGAACTGTTTTCAAAGTCAGTGCATGAACCACATAAGAAAATAAATCTCATAGTCACATACCCTTTGAGATCAAAACAGCATTTACCCATTTAATCACCAAACTTACTCAACAGACCAAAGGCCAAGTGACTTTTAATTTTAAAAACAAAACAAATTCACCCTGAAAATATTAAGCTTTCTAACCTCTGAAGATATTAAAAACAATTTGCCCCAGGCTCTGAACGCAATACCGATTAATTCCAAAAAAATGCTCTGAGCAAAGACAGTAATGCTGAAATAGGTTCTACCAAGGTAGCTAATTCTAAGGAAACCTAACATTGATGTGGTTCTATAACTTCTGTCGTGTTTTTCTGTACAAAATGACACGAACTTGTGTAGTTATGAAGTTTGAAGCTTCAAATTTTGAAGAATGGTTTTTAAATCCATCCTACAAACGAATGGAGAGGAGGCACTGAGGTGTCGCCAGGAGAGACAGCAAACAGAATCCACTAACAGGAGCGGGAACAAAAGGGCTCGGTGCGAACTTACACAGCCCCCTTCGCAGAGCAGTGCCAGCAGTGCTGGCGAGTGATCTCACGGCCCCTCCCACAGCCCAGCTACGTAAGCGCTACAAGAAAGGAAACAGTCATTCAGAAGCTTCCACAAGTTGACCAAGTAGCAGGGGCTTGTTTTCTAACTCCAAGTCCCGTTCTCCTTCTCCTACACCATGCTGCCGCCACCAAGGAAGAAGAATCCTACTAGATTCTTTGCCTTCAGGCATCCTACTTAAATTTACACTGATCAAGCCAAATGAAAAGCTGTGTTTATTAAGAATGCACTGTAAGTGTAATAAGAAAGGCTTAGTTAAAAAACAAAATTCTATGTTGAGCTTGGAAAAAGCTGCAACGAATCAGGCAAATCTGCTTTACATTATCCTGCTTCCTGAACTAGGAGATCCGTGAGACTGATAAGTAAACAATGCACTTCCCAGCAGCTGCCTCCCCTGCACACAAAGCTCTGCCAGGAGCTGCAGGGTGTTTTTCTAGAGAGAGAGAAGTCCACATGGGAAGAGGCTTAGCAACATTTCATAAAGAACTTTATTAGAAGACACTACATTTTTCCAATGAATTATTGAATATAGTTTCGTTCTCCAGGAAATAGGGGAAAATAGGAGGAAAGGAAAAGAAAGCTATCTTAATGTATGTCCTCCTCAAAGATGCCATATGCCACAGCTGCCACCCACCAGCAGGGACAGCAAATCAATAGGCATTGCCCTTCAGTCCCTTGTTAAGTCTTTGTGAGAAAGCCATCAGTTCCAAGTTCCTGAGGTCATTCTCCCAGAAACAGCTGACAAATATTTCAAAGCTCTACTAGTGAACTTCCCAGGGAGGAAGTCAGTGGCTATAGTGCTCTTAAGACTATATCACTGTGACACCAATGTAACTCTCCCTTGGGAAAAAGGAAGGTTAATACCTGCAAATTGCGACATACAATACTCCAACTCCTAATGCTGTAAAGTTCTCCAACTATAAAAGAATCCAATGAAGACTCTGATCTTTGAATAATCTGCTACTTGAAAAGTTTACAATGATCAACATCAGCACTGGGATAAAAAACTAGGGGAACTGGGTCAATCAAGTCCTTGCTATATTCTAAGACATTCTAGAACTGACTGAACAGAGGAGCAAAAAACCACACATAGGAAAAGACAGAGAGAAAGAAAGAGAGAGACTGACTCTCTAGGTCAACTTAGTCATAACGATATACATATAGCTCAATAAGACCAAAGCTGGAAGGAAATATTTACCAGAGATCCACAAAACAAACAGGGTCCAGATCCCTCTTGTTCACAGACAATTCGTCCACAGATCAGACAGTTGTTGATGAGCTTGTGCTTCTGGGCCAGACAATCACAAGGGTGTCGTCCTGGAAGGAGGACAGCAAGCTTGTCCTGTCCCTCTGTTGTATACAAGTTAACATACTTTGTCTTTTTCTTTGAGGAGTTGGTGATCTCCTGTGCCTAATTTTCAAACAGTAAAAAATAGCTTAATACCTAACCAAAGGCTATAATAGAAGTCAGGCAAAAAAAAACCAAACCGCTGCCCAATGAACTACTCCGAACCCCAACTCCTATCCATTTCTCAGAAACCGAAAATCACTTTCTATCAAATTCAACAAGAAAATAATTATCAAGTAGATAAGAAAGCTTCCTAAAACCAAAGGTTTGGGGAAGAGTAATTCTTACAGAAATGAGTTAATAAGTGCCTTTCACTGATAGTTCTCCCTAGGTTTATTGATGGATGGTAACATGAAAGTCAAAATTCTAAATTCTAAGTATTACTTTCTTCATGCACAGAACTAGATTCTCTTTAATGAGTTAAATAGGTGATCACTGAAAATGAACTCTATTAAAAGCAGATGATATCCATGGATATGAAAGACAAACATACAAATCAAAGGGAATGATGAACTTTGAAACACCTCTTCAGATCTATTGCATAGATCTCTGCAATAGACTTCTATGGAGGTCTCCACTATCATTATGATGTTATCCTTTTCATTTCTTTCCCTTTTAGGCCAGTAGTTTTGAAATCAAAATCTTTACCTTTAAAAATTAGATAAAACCTAAATTACTTCTGACTTTTGTGAATGTTATTATGTCAAAGAAAACTCTTTGGTGACTATAATGAGATGTGACACTTCCTATTCTCCAAAGTAGAAAGGCAAATTTAAGGGGTTTTTCTCTCTATTAAAAATTAAGCATAAAGATATCTTCCAGAAGACAATTGTATTCTCAGGGAGGTAAGACTGAAAATACTGTTTTAAACAAATTGACGTTTAACCATATTCACAGCACAAGGAGCAATATTTTTCAAAGAACAATATACATTAATAAGATCTTTACTTCTCAGGGATTTGCAAATTCCCTCCACACACACTGAGAAAATAAGTTGTACTTTCTTATCTACAGGCAGAAAACTGCGTTTTTGTCTCCATAAAAAACCAAGAAATTCAAGAAGCATTTATTAAGCACATACTATGTACAGGTCATTGTACTACTACTGATACAAAGGCCAAAAAAAAAAATCTCTGCCTAAGAGAAACTTACATTTCATTTCCACAAAATCAAATGCTTCTTTGGATAAGAGAGGACAATTTTCTATGACCTTCTGAATGGAGGAAGCACTCAATTATTTGAACCACTGAATAAAAATAAAGCAAGATCTGTTTTCACAGCTTCTCTCTATTTCATATTCATTTGCATATACTCTACAGATCTGATAAAAGAATAAGCAAGGGCAATGGAAGGAGGGAGCAACTTGAAGTCAACACTCTTGGGGAGGGACAGGATCAAAAGAGAGAATAGAAACAATGGGGGGCAGGATAGGATGGAGGGAAATATAGTTAGTCTTACACAACACGACTATTATGGAAGTCATTTGC
>CM053769.1:578411286-578441908 GCA_028658325.1 Potorous gilbertii | reverse complement strand
ACAAATGGGAAGAAAATTTTGGAACCCAAAATCTTGTGAAAATGAATGTAAAAAGTTAAATAAATTTATTTAAAAAAAAAAAGAATAAGGAGGCATAAATTCCCAGGTAAATAGTATTGTTCTCATTATTAGTATTTCTAAAAGCTATCAGATAATCTATATCCCAATATATCCCTGACCAATAATCCTCACTACTACCTCCCAACAAGCTTTAATTCTTTATTTAACTATTTTTGGTCTAATTTCTCTTCATATATATTTAACCCAGGTTTTAGGGTTTTCTTTTTCACTTGTGTGAGGCACTATGTTACTGTGAATTCTAAAACTAACAAATATTTCCATCTCTAATTAGTATACTTGGATATTTTCAGAAAGCCAACAAAGGCACATTTTTACTAAATAATTATTACGAACTCTAAACAACAAGACTTATTCAATACTATTTATATTTTTAAAATCAATTTCAAGATAACAAATATCCTTAACAACTTATCATAGGATTATAGATTTGGAGCTGGAAAGAACCCCGGAGCCTATTTTATCCAACACTCATTTGGCAGATGAGGAAACTGAGGCCCAGACAGATTAAAGTGACTTGCCCAAGATCTCACAGGGGATGTCAGAGGAACTACTTTAACCCAAGTCTTTCCATTTCCCTTACTGTTCTCTTTGTGTACTTATTGTGTATATGTTTTCCCTTTTATACAACTATAGTTAATATAAATACACAGATACGCACACACACACACACACACACGAAGAGTTCTACTGTTTCTATTTCTTGTATTATTTCATACAAGCTCTTTCCTATACTATTTTTTTGAAAGTATACTTTCCTATACTTTTTGAATATATAGAAGCTTTAAGGAATTTTAAATTCAGTCTAAGAGGAATGAAAGAAGCTTCCAAAACTATGTGGTATCCTTGAGGCAAATTATTGTCCCTTTTTTTGCTTACATTGCTTTTAGACAAATTGTCTACCAATTACAAAAATATAACCAAAGATAGAAATGTGGTACATTTCTAAAAACACTGCACAAAACCTTTATTTTCAAACCATCTAGTTCAACACATCCCTCATCCCTGATCAAGGATCTTCACTATTACCACCCAAGAAGTGGTCATTTAACCTTCACTTGAAGAGTTCTAGAGAAAGGGTGACAATCTGTTCCTCAAGCGGTCCAAAGATTGCTTTTGGAGAACTCTATTAGGAAGTTTTTCCTCATATCAAGTTGAAATTTGCTTGTTTGAAACTTTCATGAATTGCTCCTAGTTCTGTCCTCTGGGACTAAGCCATACAAATCTAACCCTCTTCTACAGGACAACCCCTTAAATAATGAAGACAGGCATTATGTACCCCATTGTCTTCTCTTCTCCAGGATAAAACATGCTTTCTTCTTTTAACCTTAAGGCATAGGAGTAACCCATTACCTCACCACATGAGTCAGTCATCTTCCTCTGAGCACTACAGAGCTTGTCAATGTTCTTCCTAAAATGTGACAACCAGAAATGAATACTACTCCAGCTATGGTGTGAACGGAGAAGGACCTCTGTCCTTGTACGTGGACAACATGCCTCAGAACAAGTCCATGCTACATTAGTTTTTTTGATTATCATATCACACTGTGGATTCATACTAAATTATCAATCCATGAAAACTTCCCATGCTTTTTTTTTTTGATAAACTGCTATCTAAACCCTACCTTCCCCACTTTGCTCTTGTGAAGTTGATATTTTTTAAAGTCAGTTGTAAGACTTCACATTTTTTCCTATTAAAGTTTATCTTATTTCTATTCAGGCCATCAATGCTGTATCTTTTTGGATTCCTATCATGTAAACCACAAATTTAAGATAATGTAACTTAAGTAGGCCATCTCTGCCTTTTTCCAAATAAATGACAAAAATATTTAACAGTACATGGCAAGGACAGATGCCTGTAATTTTCAATTGGAGATCTCATGGCAAGGTGACATTAATTCTTGTGGTCCAGTCATTTAACAAACACCAAATTCATTTACCTGATCATCTAACTCACATTTTCCTATCTTGTTGAGAGTTTTCTCAAAAGCTTTATTGAAATCTAGGTAAACTATATCTAGAACATTCTTCTGACAATCTAGTAACCCTGTCAAAAAGGAAATGAGGTTAGTTTGGAATGACTAAGTATCAGTAAAGCCAGGGTGAAACATAATGATTACAACTACTTTTTCTAGATGCTCACAAGAGATGAAGAGATGCCTCTTCAGTGTCTACTGCTAAATGGATTTATTAGTAAATGGTAAGTGAGTGAGATCACTCAGCAGGTTAGGGCAAATAGGAGAATCAATCAAAAGCTTAGAACAGGTTGGCATATATGGACCTTAGTTTCCAGGGCTCATTTATGATTAAATACCCATACCTTTAATATCATGGTTGAGTCTAGTGTTCAGTGCTAATTTGGGGAGGAATAATAATAAATCATCATTTTAGAACAGAAAGAGACCTTAAAGATCATCTAGTCTAATCCCTCTTACTTTATAAATAAAAAACCTGGGGCCCCAAAAAGTTAAATTATTTTCTCAAGGTCATGCAACCTCAGAATGGCAATTAATTACTAAATATTTATTGAACATGTTCTCATAAATATTATATAAGTATTAATATTTCAAGTTCCTTTCCTTAGAAGTCTCTTATCCATATAATGATCTGGTCTCAAACCTCTGAATTTGTGTCTCTATGTGAGCCCCGTTTTAATAAATAAGCATTTATTAAACTCCTACAATGTGTCAAGCATTGTGCTAGGTGCTGGATAATCTAGCTGATTAGATTAAGCTAGGTGCTTAATAATTTAATAATTGCATTTAGTGGTAAATCAAGTAGCCTTTCCATTATCAGAAAGGTTCTATGATGACTGGTAGTTTTCTGCCTTCCTACACTCCCCCCACTAATATTTATGGATCTTTTTCACGGAAAAAGTAACACTTTAGAATAGGGCTTCTTTTTTCTGTCTCAAATTCTGCTAGGCATTGCCTCTACCTCTCTGTACTGCAGAACTCAGTACAGACTTCTTTCAAAGAGCACTCACCTTGGCTAAATCAAGTGGTGTTTTGACTTCCTCTACAGTTGATTCAGGTTCAGCAAATGCAGGAACCTCCTGCTTGTTTCTCCCCTTGCGCCTACCCTTCTTCAACTGGTCCCCAAGTCTCTGGCCATCTGAAACCTCTAAAGTACCATACAGACAAAAGCAAAAATTATTCAGCAACTTTTTATGGACAGTGAAGAAAGGAGGCAATGGGGAATATTAGAAAGAGCACGGAATTTTGGAATACCAGAATTGGAGACTTGGGACAAATTCAAATTCCACAGCTTCCCCTTGCTGTTCACATGACCTTGGGCAAGAGGGGGTTCAGATAGATGGCCTCTAAGGTCCTTTATAGCTCTAAATCGATTACCCTATGATCCTGTAAGAGATAATTATGCTCATCTATTTGGGTAGGGAAGTTAAAGTAAATAAAAACACTTTCTTTTTCGTTTGTTTCATGACCCTCAAGCCAGAATTAAATTTAAATGATTCATTTCAAGGACAGGCAGGTGGACAGAGAACTGGCTCTGGAATCAGGAGAACTTGAGTTCAAATTTGACCCTGACACTTACTGGCTATATAACCCTGGACAAGTCACTTAACTCCAATTGTATTCTCTACGCCCCCAAAAAAGGTGTATACTTTGTAAGCAAAACCAATTTACAAAATGCTAAAAGGAAATACTTCTAGTTATAAACTTATAATTAAAAAATATAGTTACAAACATAATATATACCACATAATAACAGCTTACACTATTACTGCATCGTTTACATATTGTACTTTATAACTAAAGTTTGCTTCCACATGCTATGCACATCTCAAAGGATTAATCATCTGACTCCACCCAGATGAGCACACAGGTGAACATGTTAGTTTCATCTCATATAAGTGTGTTTCATATGTAATGTAAGGGTAACCATTTAAAAAATATTCTTTAAAAAGGATTTAGGGATTTTTTTTTTACATAATTCAAATGTGTCATTTATCAAAGAAAATAGGTTTGTCCAAACATAAGTGAAACAGAATTAGGTGGAAACATACAAATTTGATGCTATTCTTTGGACAATGAAATGGATCTTTTAAAGGCCCGACTGTGATGTAGACACAGAGGTGACAAGAACATCTGCTCAATGCTTGGGAAACCTGCTTCTTAATTATATAGCATAATCTCAGTTTCCTTGCCTCAGATGAAGACAGAGATGGTATACTTAATAAGTATCAAGTTACAGTATCTTAAATTTATAGTTTACAGAACAGGAATCCAAAAAGATACAGAATTGATGGCCTGAATAGAAATAAGATAAAATTTAATAGGAAAAAATGTGAAGTTTTCAACTGACTTTAAAAAAATATCAGCTTCACAAGAGCAAAGTGAGAAAGGTATGGCTAAATAACAGTTTAGCTAAAAAAAAAACAAAAAAACACGGCTTACCATCTCTTTTTCTGTATATCTGCAGAGGATCAGAAACTGAGTCTTGATAATTCTTTTGCCACTTGGTTATAAGATCTTCTATAAACTGGCCCTTTTTGCCCTCATTTCCCTGGAGAAGATCAGTAACATATTCTCGTATCTCTTCAGCATCCTCAATTGACATAACATACCTCAGAAATCAAAGAGAACAGCTGATGAAACATGGGTTTGGTTTCTAATACATTAAATATCACATTAATCTTTATTTTCATATATATATATATATATATAGATATATATATATATATATATATATATATATATATCTCTGAAAGAGGTGGCAAAGGTGGGGGCATCTTCCATATGTCTTCATTTAAAGATGATACCAGTTGAAGCAAGCATCATTATGTGTGTATATATATACCAACTTTCTCTCTCTGTAATCAGTTAAGAAGGAAAGACTGCTGGAGCTATGCTTTGTTTTACTATAAGAAAATTTTCTATAATTAGAGATTGGGAGGTCAGGTCTTTCCCTGAGATCAAAAAAAAATTGTACCATCTCTGAATTGATAGTTTTCCTATTTCATATGAAGGAAATAAACATATACTGCCCTGGATGAGCTGCCCACTCCACACACTTGTAAATTCTAAATCAAAGGTAACATTTTATTAGGTGCAAGGAAGACTGTCATTATTATTATTTACATGTAGTTAACATTGATAGATTTCTGTATAATTTACAAAGTGCTTTCAAGTACATGATCTCATTTAGTCCTCACAACAATCTTGTAAAGTAGTTAATACTTCAAAGAATCTCTGATCTCATAAATTTGTATACTCCTCCATTAGTAGAGTTTAAAATCCAACTTACTTTATCCTGTGTTACTCTTATATGCATTCTCCAGTAAACACTCTACAAAAGGTCTACTAATATGTTGGGGTGTTTCTTTTAAGTCTCTTGACATTGTGTGAACACTAGTAGAATACACAGACCATCCATTTTGTTATCTATAACTCTCAGGTCATGACTACTCAGTCTTCTTTTCCAAAATGAAGCTTTTTGTTAAGATCTCTTAAGTTCTTTCTGCACAAAATTTATCAGTGGTAATGTTCAGCATACATCTCTTTATTGCCAAATACGTGACCTGCAATTTTTATTCTTTGGAGATTGTGGTTAAGTACTCCATAAATCCTATAGCATCAATAGAAGTAAGATGATGCTAAAAAATATGGATTTTTGTTTAAAAAGGAAGCCTGCATCCACTGAAAGCACTGTGGAATGTCCCAAAAACATTCCAGCCTACTTTCTTCCTCCCATCTAATTTTGGGCCCAACTAGTTCAGTGTCTATTTGCAATATCTGTCCATGACATATATTCTTATATGCTATTTCAATGGACCATGTATCCAATTGCACATGAGAGTCTGGAAATTAGGCATTCTTCATCTACTCATGTTTTTCCTCAATGACTTTTTCGGCCAAATTCTAAATTTACATTTAGAGAGTTTTACAACATAATGATGCTTGCTTCAACTGGTATCATCTTTAAATGAAGACATATGGAAGATGCCCCCACCTTTGCCACCTCTTTCACTGGGGTTCTGTGCTGTATTTCTTCTATTATATCAACAAACACTTTTGGTGAACCTAAAACTCCATGTTTTATGACTTATTTAATATTAATAAACAGAAAAATAAACAAAAGTATCTCTGTTGTCATGTCTATCAAGGAATCTTGTATAATTTTAACATGTATATGAGGTACCGCTAATATTATCCCCATTTTACCGATAAGGAAACTGAGGTTCACAGAAATTAAATAACTTGTTCAAGGTCACAAAGCTAACAAGTGGCAGATCCTCTGACTTCGAGTCTGGAGTACTTCACTATTTTATTCACTCACAGATGTGTATATATACTCTTTAAAAATTAAAATTGAAGTTAGCACCTCATCAGCAAGCAGAAGGAAAACTATTTTGAGGGCAAATTACAGAATGATTTTAAGAATGACATGGATTATCACAAAAATGAGATACCAATTCCAGATACCACAACGGGATGGGGGTGGGGGGTGGTGAAACAGTGAAAAGGATAGCAGATTCTTAGAAGTCTAATCTGCCACTTTCTATAAGTGTGACCTTGCATTTCACCTCAGTTAACCTCAGCTATAAATGGTAATAGCAATACTTGCACCACCTACCTCATAGACTTGTTACTTTGTAACCGTAAAGTGACACAGAAATTCGAGCTATTATTTTACCCATGCCTCAAGATAGTTGTTTCCTAGTTGCCTGTTTCCTAGTATCTCCTCCAATCCTTAAAACCAATTTGTTATCTATTAGCCTTTCTTGCTACCTTTGCTAACTTCCTTTTCTTACACTTCCAGTCTGTTAGATCTTAACTCCTCCGAAGGGAAATCAGACAGCAACTAAGACCTTAAAGTCACCTCCTTCCATTGACTTAAAATCGCTTCCAAGTCACTTGATCAGCTATGAAGAGCGAAGCCTACTTTTCTCCTTCCTTCCCCGCACCACACACGCACCCTCCCAAATAGGGGAAGAAATCAAGGACTTCAGGAAGGGTCACGTGCTCCGTCCCCGCCCTCCTGGGTCGTAATGGACCGGACAATGTAAGGGTTCCCCGTATTCTGTATTAGGACCAGCTGTCAGTCATGGCCACGGCGTGGAGAGGGGGAGAGCGGAGGGAGGCCGGAGCCTGCGCCCGCCCCGCCCAGGCTCCGAGCCGGAGGCAAGGGGGGGAGGAGAAGGGAGGAGAAAGGGCCCGGCTCCAGTCACGCCACGTCTCCCCATTTCCCATTCCCTCCCCTCGGGGGTCACGTTCCCTTCTTCCCTCCCCGGGGTCTCCTTCCCTCCGGCGCTCAGGACCCGCTCTCACTGCACGACATCTTCGTTGACATCCAGCCGGAAGGTGTCCCGCAGCTGACGAATGCACCAGTCCACCAGCTGGGCCCCAGACGTCGAGACGGCCGCCGCCATCTTCCCCGCCCCACCCCCAGCGCAGTGCCCCGGTCACGCCGCGGTCGTTGCCTGCTCCTCAGTGTCCTCCGGCAACACGTGCCCCATGCACTAGAGTTCCGCGGGCCACAAAGGTTCCGCCGGGACGATCAGCAGGCCTCCTGGAAGTCCGGGCGTCCAGGCTGCCCCGCGCTCGTGGTCCGTCCCGCCATCCGGCCGAGCGCGGGGCCCAAGGAAAGGAGGGGAGGGGGTGAAGGAACACGACGGGGCCAAGAAGCCAGAATCCCCCGAATCCCGCGCTTTGTTCCAGGCCAGGGTCTCTGCTTCAATGCTGCGGCCACAGGGTGCAGAAATGTGTTTGGGACTTGCGTTCATGCGGCCGACCCTGGGCCTGACCTTGGCCCTGAGGACGTGGCTCTGCTTCCAGCTCTAGTGTTCTATATTCCTTTTTTTACTGTCTCTTGGAAACACACGGGGAGGGGGGAAAAGTCAAACCAACGAGCGGTCCTACAGAAACTATTTGTGCACCAAGATACTACCTCCTGAAACCTTTCCAGTGGTTCCTCCCCACTGCCCCCCCCCCACCCCCAGTAAAGCAGCAGGTGTTATTTCTGTGAGCTCCAAGAGAAAGGGAGCTTTTAATATTGTATAGTGCCGTGCCTAGCACCTTAGGGACACTTAATCATTCTTTTTTTTTTTAATCTTCCTACTGACCTGTGATGTCATCCCTGTGTGAGGAAATTCTGTCAAGTCAGACCAACCAGCAAGCATTAAGTATCCACTGTGTGCCAGGCTAAGATGTGTGAATACAAAGATAAAAGTGAAATCACTTCCACCTTCAAGGAGTTTACATTGTTGAGCCAGATAACACGGATTAACATAAAAGCTTATGCAAGTATCATTTCTCTGATAGCATGGTCTTCTTCAGCAACAAAGGATGTACACAAAAAATAAGAGCATGTAAGTCAGGCTCAAATGAGATAATGGAAGTAAGACACTTTGTAAACCTTAAAACCCCATGTAAGTGCCAGTTATTCTTTTTAGTCTACCGTCACTAGGCCTTGAGGCTGGTGAGAACTTTATGACCTCAGCTTCCCACCACACTCCTGCTGAGCTCAAGCAGTGCTTAAATTGCAATAAAGGATGTCCTGGTAATGTTTAACAAAGGGACTGCACATAAATGCCTTTAAATTGAATTCATATTAGGAACATTTTCTTAAGTCTAGACAACCAACAAAACACTAGATCAAGCCCTGATTTCTATCACTTGTCAATTTTCGAGATATTATGCTCATTTAATAAACTGTTCTCCAAAGCCAGTTAGAACCGGTACCAGCACACTTCTGAATATAAGGTAATTTATCAGGAGGGAAGATAAAAGCAGCTGGGGATATTAGGAAATGCTTCCTGTAGAAGGTGAGCCTTGGGCTGAACTTTCAAGAAAACTAAAGATTTTAAGGAGTAATACAGGTTACTCAGGGTTATTGTGAGGAAAAAATACCATATATGTGAAACTTTAAAAAAAATACATAATGTCAGTTACCTTTATGAGTATTATTACAAATCATTCTTCCAAATTATTCATTATTTAAATGCTGTTGTCAAAAATGGGATGACTCCATTATAGGAATAAATAATGTTACCTCTTGTATGCTGGGGAGTTTAGATCACAAGCTTTAACTGATTGTCTTCAATTCAAGAAAGAGTAATTAGGATTTGCTTTCAAGGGAGGCTCCATTGTATACAATCTTGAGATTTGAGGTCTCAATCTGTAAGGGACCTCATAGGCCTTTTAAGTACAACAACACTTTCTCATTTTAAGTCTAGGCAGCTTAAATGACTTGCCCATAGGCAGGATATACAACAAACTTGTTAAGTGTCTAAGTTGTGTGTGTACAAAAGGGGGGGGGGTAATAAAATAAAATAATATAGGATCATTGTTCCTGTCTTTGTGGAGCTTACAATTTGATATAGAATTTGACACATACACAAATAATTAAAAATAGGTGCCCATTCACACATAAATACAACTTTCCTTTAATATCTTAGCCAGGGGTGAGGAACCCGAGGCCTCTGAGACTATACTATGTGGTCTTCAAGTGTGGCCCTTTGACTGAACCCTTAGCCTATGCTTTTTCTTCCAGATATAGCCCTTCATTATTCTAGATTTCAACAAATTATAAAAACTTGTTTCATTCTTCCTAATTTTACATGAAAGGTGGGTATACAAATCCACTGTAATTCAATACAACAAACATTTATTGATTGCAACTTGTGACTCAAAATGGAGCCCTCTCTACCCTTGCTAAAAGCTAGATAAATGATGCCTACAGTATTCTTTTGATTTAATAACTATGCTAAACAGGTAAATCTGGTATAGCCTGTTCCTCTAATGATGCCATGAAGGCATGTAGAAAAGCTTCCTTTTCTATATATTCACTAACTGTGCCTTTAATAGTTGTTCTAGAATTTTTCCAGGAATCCACATCACACTCCCTGACTATAATGAATTTACACATTATTCAGAGGGAATTGAGCTTGTTAGACTTCTCAGGAAGCATTCCTGGGATGCCAATTACAGTACATTTAAATTATGAGTTTCTATATGTCCTTTCCTCTTGTCTCCCAATTTCCTGCAGCCAAAATAGGCATGTCATCTTTCATTATTATTGTTAAAAAAAAAAAAACCAAAAAACTAGCCATTTAGGCCCTCCAACTACTTCGTTTCGTCCACTCCTTTTCCCTTCCCCCAGGACCACCTTATTTAAAAGATTTTTGAATAATTTCTACTGGACATAACTGCCCTTTAACATTTCTGTTAGACTTACAAACAGGGATTAAAGACATGTAGATATGACAGGGACCCTACCTAATTTGAACCATCACCCCAAACTTAGTACTCACTTGTAAGACCTTGTTAAGAGTGATTTTCAAGTAACTAAGAAGTCTCAGGGGAGCTACAACGATTGAAGACATGAATGATAAAATGAAACTCATGAATAATGAAATGAAATTCATTAATGTGCTATTATGTATTTACCAAAGACTTGGAATTAGAAGAACAAGGAAATATCAAGCTCTAGGTCTTCAGCAAGAGCCTCAACTTTAAAATCTTAGATGCTCCAAAGTTAAGTAAATTTCCTTTGGATCACACGGATAGCCTTCCTAATTTTGTGTCACAAAGAGCTGTTAATTCCTTGATTGTGTTTAGTAGCCTAACTCTTACTACCCTAAGCACAATCTATTAAAGACCCTCAGGATACACATATAGTATTGTCCTGGATGAGCTTCTGAACTAGGATGAACTATTTAACTAGGATAGTCCTTCAGATAGGAAGAGAGGATTCATTCCTACTCCTGAAATTTTCAACCTGCCAGACCTTATGACCATAACCTAGAGAATCCGAGTCACTTTCACACCAAAGTGAGATGTCAGAGTAAGGTATTATATAAGATTTATACCGAGAAATTCATAAAATTTATCCCAGGTGGACAAAGATGAGTGAGCAAGGATGAGGTGATAGAAAAGGAGTCTCTGTCTGGAAGTTCCTGAGAAAGAAGTGTTAAAATGTCCAGAGCAAGTTTTTTGAATAAGGCTGATGAGAAGATGAAGGAATCACATTAGTAAGGAGGAATCAAAGGCCCAGACATCTCCATGAATTTATAGCCAGGGTAGCTAAATTCAAATTTTGCCTTTGGGATTTTGAAAACAAGTTCATTTTCGGCGCCTCACTTTCCTCACATTTAAAACCAGGGAGATAATCCCTAAAATACCTTCTGACTCTAAAACTCATTCAACTATATTTACTTACTTTCTCCTACTTTACTTCACAAATTTGTGGAGAATCAAATTTCACTAAATAGCCATCTCAGATTTCTTTTACTTATTCCAAGATTCAATCATGACAGATAACTTTTTTTAAAATCAGTTGGGGATTTTTAGAAAAACTGAAGTAATTTTTAAAAAATACTCAATTAAACTGAAATAGATTTGTGTAATTTGTAAATTGGACAAAATAAATGTGTCGTGCACAAAATTTCAGAGTATTTTTAAAATTGAAGTAATTTGCTTTAAAAAACTCAAATGAACTAAATTAATGTCATCTGTAAATAAAAAATGAATGTCACCGCGTTTTCTTAATATTAAGAAAAATACATGTAATTGTTAATAACAGTCGAACTGGGGATATGTAATTTGTAAATCTTACAATCTAAATGAGTGAATTGTAATTTATTACTGAATTTGTAAGTTATGTAAAATAAGTAAATCCATATTTCAGCTTTCTACATAACTTTCGCGCAACTCCTTCGTAGGTACGTGTGGAGACAAGAGCTACTCTCGGGGGAAGCGCCCCGAGGAGGTTTCGCCACGCCCGTTCAGAAGCCAGGACCAATCATGAGTCTCTCTCCGTTGATGGATGGCTCCATTCTTCGTCCTGTCCCGTCTCCGACATCGCCGGACTCTGCTGATTGGCCCACGGACCCGAGAACGAACCAATGAGAAAGTGGGAGGTGTCGAGCCCCTCGAGGGCGCGGGAACCCGGCCGATTTAAATGGGGGGCGGGGCGCGCGGGAGCCTAACTTTCCTGCTGCGCAGCTCTCCGTAGGGGCTGAGCTCTGTCCGCTCGTCTTGTCTTGTCCCTGTCCCTGTCGTTTCGCTGTCCCCTCCCGCTTCGGTCATGGTGCGGACTAAGGCCGACTGCCTGCCAGGCTCCTACCGCAAAGGTGATTCTGCAGGGCCGGGCAGGGGGCAGGTTCCTTGAGCGGCTCCGCGGAGCCTGCGCGCCAAAAACGTCCTGAGGACTGGAGGCCCCACGTTCCCTCCCGCGGGGCAGGGGCCGTCGGACTGCCGCGGGCGTCCGGGTCGGGTCCTGCCCTCCCTCCCCGGCTTCTCCCACCTCCTCATCTCCTTCTTTCTCTCTCTCTCCCTGCAGTGGTGGCGGCTCGAGCGCCCCGGAAGGCTTTGGGTCACTCCAGCTTCACCAACTCCTCTCCTTCACCTCCGTCCCGGAAAGGTAAGGACCTCCTCCACTGCCCCCCGGAGCGACGGCAGACGTGTGGGGATCCGGGTTAAGGGGAGCAGGTTTGTGAGCCCGAGCCCAGCCCGCTTCCAGCTAGGTGCCTTCCCCCACCCCGCTCGCTACCCCAGCTCGGCTTTGTTTGTTTATTGCAGTTAAGTAGTATGTTAATGACATAATAGCTTTAAATTTAGCCTATCTCTTTGCAAGTGAGATGCCAAGCGCTTGGCAAAACTCTAATCCTAACACAGATTTTTTTTCTTTATGGTGCTATAGAAACGCCGGCTCTTTAAGTTCACTGTCCACTCGACACCTGGAATGTGCTCCTTCCTCATCTCTGGTCTTGGTCAAGTTCCAGCCAAAATCCTCCCTTCTTGCAAGAACCCTTTCCTGGTTCCCCTTAATGCCTGCTCCTTCCCTCTGAGGTTATCTGCAGTTTGTCGCGTTTTTAATATATTTTGCTCGCACTTAATTCTTATTAGCGTACCATCTCTCCTATTAGAGTGTAAACTTCAGGAACTGGTTTTTTGCCATTTTTTTTTATTCCTAGCACCTATATCAGTGCTTTCCTGACACATAGGAGTTTAAATGTTTGCAGAGTTGACTTCCCTTACCGTGATTTGTATCCTTTGATTGACTGTTTTCTGTATCTCTTCCTTGTTTTCTTGAGCTGTCACAAAGTGGGATTTGGGGGGGCGGGTGTTTTGGTTTTTTTTTTTTTTTTGGTTTTTTTTTTTGAGGAGGAGGATTTTCTCTCAAAGAGAAGGAGCTAGTAAGGTAAAACATTCATGCCTCTCCTCCAACCCATAAAAAGAAGAGGAAATGTTTTACCATCTGAGTCTTGGCTCCCTTCTGCAGGAAGTTGTACAGGGGAGGAGAGAATTTCAGGGTCTGATCCAGAAGGTGAAAAGAGGAACGGCTAAGGGCCCTCTTTAGAAGAGAAAAAATAAATTGACCCAAGAGCAATTCAAAGTATTATCTTTAGAATTGTTTTTTAAGTGAAATGAAAGAAAACATTTTTAAACATGTATGTGCCAACCATTATGCCTTTAAGTATCATGACTACAAATAGTCTAGATACAGCTAGAGAGTCCTTGCTCTCATGGAGTTCAGTATTTAATTTGGAGAGACAACACATAAATGAAAGTTCAGCTTCAGGGCTAATGGAAAAGACCAGAAGTCTAAAGGACAGATGGCAAGACCCAAAACGGTCCTTGGGATCAGAGGATAATTGATTTGAAACCTCAAGGTTGTCTAAATCCAGGCTTCTCCTGTTATCATTGAGGATCCTGAAGCCCAAGGAAGTTATGTGAGCTGGATAGTAATGACAGAGGCAGGATTTGAACCTAGTTTCTCTGACTCCAGATCCTGTACGCTTCCATTGTACCAAGTAGCTTCCTGAACATCAAAATTGTTGAAAATTTTGATTGTGGAAACACTCTTGGCTTTTCCTAAATTAAATCTTATGATGAAAAGATAACTGTGCTTGTTTCTGAATATGTTGATATCTGTCCAAATAACTTGGGCCAATATATACCACTATATAGATGGATGAGAGGAACTAGTGGGAACAGTACTGGTCTTTTTTTGTACCAATGGCAATTTCAATGGTTTGCAGAATGACTGAAATTAATGTCCCAAATTTAGGTTAGTAAATGAAAACATAAAAGTTTGGAATTGGAAGGGACTAAAAGATCACTCCCATTTTACAAAAAACCTAAGGCTTATTGACTTAAAAGTCATCCAACTCATTTGTGACTGAGCTGCAACTGGAATCTACAGTTAAATTTCTTCTTACTTTATTCAGGGAAATGGATTTCTTCGAAGACTGTTTAAACCTTATTACTTTCTTCCATTATCTTCATTTTTACTTTCTCAACAGAAATGACATTTGTTTTATAGAGTGGATAAAACCAAATACTTTTTAAAAAACTGGAAGGAACGTCAAAGGATATCTAATTCAACTTTATTATACTATTTCAAGTCTCTCCTAACTCCAAAATCAGCATTTCTTCCATCACTAACTTTTCCTGCCTAACTTTATGACTTTACCAAATTTACCATTTTACTGTTGTTGTTAGAATTGTGTTTAAATCTTAAGTACAATAACAATACTTGAATAACTGTTTCATAACTATTGAGAACTATTTTCCCACTCAAACATTGACTAACTAGCACATTAAAATTTATTAACCCATTCAGTGTGCATTTTTGCATGTCATTTGTTCCAGGTCATTTTCATCTAGGATTAAAATTGTTTCCCAAATCACCTTGAAAGGTAGATGTTACTGCATACCCTTTGATATAGCAACACCACTAGTAGGTCTGTATCCCAAAAGAGATAAAAAAACAAAAAGGAAAAGGACTCATATGTACAAGAAATATTTATAAGAGCTCTTTTCTGGGGATAAAAAGTTGGAAATTCAGGGTGTGCATGTCAATTGAGGAATGACTAAATAAGTTATGGTATGTCATTATGATGGAATACTATTATACTATAAGAAATGATGAGCAGAATGCTCTCAGAAAAACCTTGAAAGACTTATATGGGTTGATGCAAAGTCAAAGGTAATGGGTACAAAGTAACAGCAATATTGTAGAATGATCAGCTATGAATGACTTAGCTATTTTCAGCAATACAACAATCCATGACAACTCTGAAGGACTTAGGGTGAAAAATGCTGTCCATTGCCAGAGAAAGAACTGATGGTATCTGAATACAGATTGAAGCAACTTTTGGTTGTTTTTTTTCACTTTATTTTTCTTGAGATTTTTTTGTTTTGTTTTGTTTTTACCTATGTTTTCTTTCACAACATAACTATTATGGATTAAAAAAAAGTAGATGTTACTAAAAAAGTACTTTGGGATGTTTTAGGTAAGCAGGAAATTAAGTATATATTGACATTCATAAATCCTAATGTATCATTTTTGTTTTCCAGTTGAAAGTAAGTATGCAGGTGGGAACCCAGTATGTGTACGGCCAACACCCACATGGCAAAAAGGAATTGGAGAATTCTTTGGGATGTCATCTAAACACCCAGAAAAAGAGAATCAATTTCCTGATGAAGCCGAAGCGGGAAGTAGTGGCCTAGGAAAACCCAAAAGAAAGTAAGTTTTAATTTGGTGAGTAGGTTGCAACATTTTAGTCAATGAGATAAATTATTATAATTATGATTAATAAATTATTAGCTAATGAGATAAATTATTTGATCCAAAATATTTTCTGTCATTTAGTTGAACTAATTCTATAACTTAAATTTATTAAAATAAAAGATGTTTTAGAAACATCTCAAAATATAACATTGAAATTTGATTTGTTGACTATTAGCATATTGTCTTATTTTTAGTCTTTAAGTCCTTTTTTGGTCATGTCCAATTCTTCATGACCCTATATGGGGTTTTCTTGGCAAAGATACTGGAGTGGTTTGCCATTTCCTTCTCTAGCTCATTTTAAAGATGAAGAAACTGAAGTAAACAAGGTGAAGTGACTTGCTCAGTGATACAGCTAGTAAGTGTCTAAGGCCAGATTTGAAATCAGGAAGATCAGTCTTCTTGGCTCCAGTCCTGGTACATTGTACCACCTTGCTGATGCAAGTTATTGTTATTCAGTGCTCTTTCAGTCATATCTGGCTCTTCATGAACCCATTTGGGGTTTTCTTGGCAAAGGTACAGGAGTGGTTTGCCATTTCCTTCTCCAGCTCATTTTATAGATGAGGAAACTGAAGCCAAAAGGGTTAGACAATTATTAAGTGTCTGAGGTCAGATTCGAAGTCAGGAAGATGAGACTTCCTGACTCCAGGTTCAGCACTCTATCTTTTGCCACAACTAGCTGCCCCTAAAGAGAACTCAAGCCTGGCATTGTTCTTGTAATAGGGCTGTCTCAGCTCTTACTGTGATTTTATAGGTCTTTAATTTTCACTTCCTATTTTTTAAACTACCTTGAAGGAGATTTTTGATTTGACTTGATTTTTTTTGTTCTGATTTTAACATCAAATAAGATGAGCATCTCAGTATACAAACAGTAAACAAAGTAGAACAGGTAAGAAGATTTTGTGTGAAGCTACAAATCTGAATTCAAAAAGGCTTGCTTTCTCTTAATCATAAATTCAGCTTGTTATTTTCAAAGCTGTCCTGCTTGCCTGTGTTTTCTTCTGATCGGTTCTCTTTTATGCATTTTTAAAATGTTTCACTGACCTTTTTTCTTACTTTTCAAAAATTTTGATAACTCCATCCCTAATTTCATCTCAAATTGAAAGAAATATAAAACTCTTGTATCAGACATACATAGTCAATCAAAATCATATCAAAAAATGTATGTTTCAACACCTTGAGGTTATCAATTCTCTGTCAGGAGGTAAATAAATAGCATATTCATCATTGGTATTTTGGAATTGTTATAGGTCATGGCATTCGTTTGAGCTTTTAAGTCTTTCAGAGTTATTGTTTATAATGTTGTTATCTGGGTTCTGCTTACTTTACTCTATCTTTTTATCTTCCCAGATTTATCTGTCTAGTTTCATTTTAGATAACTTATGAAGAACTAATTTTAAAATACCTTACCTTTCAGAAAGCTATAATTTTATTTTCTTTTTGGCAAAGCAGTGAGGGTTAAGTAACTTGCCCAGGGTCATACAGCTAGTAAGTATCAAATGTCTGAGGTTCGATTTGAACTCAGGTCTTCCTGACTCCAGGGCCAGTGCTCTATCCATTGCACCACCTACCTGCCCCCAACTATAGTCAATTTTTGAATGAATACTCTATTCAAAATAGAAGGTTTGGACAATTAATTGACATTTATACATATGCCCCTGGCTTACTTATATTTTATGATTTTATCTTACCCATCTCTAAGTATGAATGGGGGGATAGGACCCCTAATTTAGAAGAATAATGGCATATCTTGACCAGTATTTTCTAAATAAGTTAGAAATAAGTTTCTAAATAAGTTCCAATAAAAGCTAAAGAGTGAAGATAAATTGTAACCTGATATATTGGTCTTAGGCTAAAACTGCTTATTTGTCATCCTGTTCATCTTTCCTTGTTTCCCATTGTTGTCTTGCAAATCTCATTTATTGGACTGAATAAGATATTTGTTCTTAGTTCTCACTGGACCAACTCAAAAAATCATCAATTTTTTTTCTTCTAAAGTCTAACATCCCTTATTATTTGTGACGTTTACATTACAGAGATGTGTCTTAAAAGACAATAATCTTGATTATTGTAAAGTTAACATGTTTTACAGGATTTCCCTGCTCTGAAAAGATACTATCGATACATGTAGTTGCCAAGTCTTGTCAGTTGTATTTACATAAGCTGATTCACCCTTCAGGATCAGCTCCCCTCATGGACTCCTTGTAATATTAAAAATAACATGTGACTCCCTCCTTTTTATTTTTTAACCACTTAGTGAAGCTAAGTTTCAGCTGCTTATAAGTGGAGAAGTCACAAGACTACTCCTCTTCCCAAAAGCATCTAACTTAAAGAACATCACAAAACAATCCCCTTTTCCTTCTCTTCTCAGTGTTTCCTGAAATGTTTCTCATTCCCCTCCGGCCAACCCTCACCCTCACCTCATTGTCTCCCGATCCCTTCTTCCAGTAAAAAATCTGGTATCTTAATCCTTTCATCTCATTTTTCATTCACTCTAAACTGGGTAGAGGTTAAAGTTCTGGGTTCTTGGGCCTCAGACAGCCTTGAACCCAATGTGTTTTACAACCACGTGTGCTACTAAATAAATCATTTGTCTGGATGAAACCCTGTTTCTTTATTTCACTGTAACAGCCCCCACCCCCAATGATACTAAGTTTTACAACTCCTTTATTTGGAACAGTTACAGTGATCATGAAATTCATTTGCATGAGCTCTTGTAAATAGTTTCCAGAAACCAACCAAGCCATATTATCAGTTTTGTAACTCTGCCCTCCATAAGTGGATTACTTTGTTTGTCTAATACAAAATAGACAAACAATAATAACTTGCTGTAGTAGAAAGCTACCTATCACTCATGTGCCAACATGCTTGGCAACATGTTCAATAAGAATATAGATGATGATGAATTATAGTATCCATAGATCTCATTGAAACAGGAAAAAAACTTAAAACTACATTTTTGCTGAGTATTGAATATTTAGTCACATTGCTTTTGTGTACTGCATTTGATGATGTATTTATTTTGCCTTTCCATCTAGCCACTGAAACGCAACATTGCTGCCTTATTTGGATAGCATTACAATTTTCTTTTTAAGCATCTGATACTTTAGTGGGTTCTGAAATTCTCTGTATTCTCCTCACAGAGCTCGTCCTTTGCAACCTGATCCCACGGAAGATGATGGATGTCCAGATGAAGAGTAGAACATTCTCATGTATCTTTGCTTTCATCAGAATTCAAGCATGTATATTGGTGTAAATATGTTTGTTTACAATGGTTAGGCTTTAATTTTGTTGTACAGAAATATAAGAAAAATACTAAAAACAATCTGTACTCAAATTCAGTCGGTAATAAGTAGTTCTAAATGGAAGACTATAATTTTATTATATGCATATATGAATAATTAGCATAGCCATCAATATTAAGCAGTATTTTATTCCTAGTCTTAATACTATAACCTCCTCGTTTGTCAGAAAACCATTACATGGTATTATAACTAACTTGTGATATTGGAGATTGGCTTGAATCTTTGTGCCACTGCCATTTTATTGGCATCTTTTTTTGAAATAGTGCCATATTTTTGTTCTTAATTTGCTTGAAAAGCAATTAGACTTTGCACATTTAAAAACTATTTTCCTAGTATTAACAAAACTGAAGGGATATGCTTTTAATGACTTAACTTTCTTCAGAAAGAGAGGTCAAATGCAATTTTGAAAGCATTTAGAAAAGTGTCCTCTAGTTAGGAAAAGATCATTTTTCTATTTGTTTCAAATTTTTAGTGGGTAGAAGTTCATAGTGCATTTGTATGTATTAAGATTCCTTTTAAGATGAAGCATTCAATTTATAACAGCTCTTTTTGTAGTGGTAAAGAATTGGAAATTGAAGGGGTACCCATCAATTGGAGAATGGCTGAACAAATTATGGTATGGGATTGTGATGGAATACTATTGTGCTACAAGAAATTATGAGCAGGAAACTTTCAGAAAAATCCAGAAAGAATTACATGAACTGATGCAAAGTGAAGTGAGCAGAACTAGGAGAACGCCGTACAGAGTAACAGTAATATTGTACAATGATCAACTGTGAATGACTTAGCTATTCTCAGCAATATGATGATCTAAGACAATTCCAAAGGACTTATGATGAAAAATATTATCTACCTCCAGAGAAAGAACTGATGGAGTCTGTATGCACATCAAAAGATACTTTTTTACTTTCTTTTTTTTCCTGTGTTTTATTTTGCAACATGACTAATATGGAAATGTTTTGCATAACTGTACATGAATAATCTATATCAAAATACTTCCCTTCTGAAGAAAGCAGGGAGAGAAGGAAGAGAACTTGGAACTCAAATTTTTAAAAGGAAATGAATGCTAAAATTATTTTTTACACGTAATTCAGAAAAAAGTTTTAAACAAAAGCACTCGCATTAACCAAGAAAGCTACGCATGCGAAGAACCCTAGATCACAGTAATAATTGTTATTTTAATTATAGCTCACATGTAAATAGTGCTTTACAGCTTACAAAATGCTTTCCTGGCAGCAGCGCTATGTGGGTAGATAGCACAAGCAGTAATAATGACAGTTCCTATTGCTGTAACAACTTTATTCTAAAGCGTTCTCTCCACCACAATGTGAGATAGATAGGTCGTGTAGGTAGTATTAGTATCCTCACTTTCTAAATGAGGAAGTTGAGGCTCAGACTAGCAAAGTAGTTTGCCCAGACTTGAATGCTGGTCTTCTGATTCCAAGTCTTGTGCTTCTTTCCTCTTCTGCCATGAGGAAATATTCTTTGTGTGAAGTGCTATATGTCTTAACCTTAAAGGTGAGAGAAAGTATGTATCACCACTGCTAATATGCAATTTTCATTACTTGCAGCGGTTCTTCGGAATATTCTAAATAAGAATCTCTTGGGATTTTTTTCCCTACTTGTACATAAGACTTTAAGCACTGACTAGAATTTTTATCAAAATTACTGTAATTCCACCAAGCAAAAGCATGTCCCTGCAAGTAAACTGGAAAAACTAATCTCAAGAAAAAAAAATTATATGATGCCTGGCACATAGTAGGCACTTAATAAATAGTTGTTCATTGATTTCATTAATGAAGATTAGCATCTTGATTCTTAATTAGGATCACTCAAACGATTTTTGAAAATAATTAACATAGAAATATGTTGCTCTGTTGCAAGATGTTTCTTAGGCATAAAATTTATTAGTCTACTTTTAAGATGAAAAGTGAGGACCAAACTGCATCAGAAAAGACCTATCCTGTGTGTCCAAAGGGTGTAGGACCTCCATTATATCTTTCACAAGGTAACTGGGGCATAATTGAGGTAGGTTGATAATACTGTCTCATTTTGTAATTGAGCTTTTTGCTCACTGAAATGTCAAATGAAAAAATTAAATTTAATTTGAATATTTGTTCTGGTATGAACATACTTTGAAATAAAAACTATTTCATAATACATATAGTGCATTTTGAGTGTTGGGTAATACTGTCTTCTGCCATCTATTCTACTTTTTTTGCTTCTGGTATAATTTTAGGTGTGGGCTTTATAGTGTTCTAAATTGTTTTCCGGGTTCTTTTCGCCAGAGAGGATGCAATTGCTTTTTCTATGTTTTTACAAAAGAATGTTCCTAAAACTGGAAGCAGGAGGATTCCTTATCCCTCAGTTTTATGATCTCCATGACCATTTGTTTTCTAGGGACTAGAGTCTGATCCTATGACTATTTTAGACAGGTTTTGGTGTAACTCATTTGTTTTGTTATCTCAATAAGATTTAAATAAAAGTCACTAGTAAGCTGTTTCGTTCCATAATGAACTTTAAGTTAGTATGGTTCAGAATTACTCATTTATTCTTTCGGTTTCTTTTTGATAGATTATTATTTCTTAAGTAGTCATCCTAAACGTAATCCTAGAGGACTCATTTTGGAAGTTTTCTCCTCCTTTTTGTTGTTCAGTCATGACCCCATACACATACAGCAATTTTTTCTCCTCTGTTACTGTTCTTCATCCTTCATTTTCAAAGAGGAGCAATGATAATCCTGGGTGATGTCTTGACTTGAACATGAATTGGATTTAAGTGAAACGGAATTAAGCAAAGTCTGTAGCCTCACTCTTCTAGTCATCAAAGTCCAGTGGCAAAATAAAAGTCTTGATGACTGGAGATAGACCAGATGGAGTGGCAAACCTTCGCATCTTCAAAGTCTGACCAAGCTCCGTAGCACCTACTTCAAAGAACTTCATGGCTGTTGGAACAAATTGTTCTCATCTACCCATTCCACTGGGGGAAGTTTTCACATGCTTGGGGTAGACAACCTCCTATCTCATTGACAGATTTAAGGTCTGTTGGTTACCCTGTTGGAATATATGGAGTGTTCAGGAATGATTAGCGACTCCGGTGTGAGGACTTGCTGAGCCCTTTTCAGGGGTGCTCATCTACCTACCACTCAACTCTCATCTGTGGCTCCAAGAAGTACATGTATGTGCAGCAGCCACACTCCAGTAAAACCTCCAAAGATGAGCTAAACCAGATTGAGGAGCTTAATAAATGTTTATTGACTGACTTACTATAATGATAAGGACAAAAATACAAGTGGCAAAAGACAACTAGCATACCAACTAATATCCATCAGGATCACAAGACTTTAATAAATACAAGAGATAACCAGGAGCTAATTGGGATATATGAAATTAACACAACCGATGAACCCAGAATTATATACATAGCAAAACTTAGTATATGCTATATAGAAATATTTAAATCTTCCCTTTTAACAAAACTGACTTTATCAAATAATATGGCTCTAAAGCTCTTCCTAAAATCTTTATAGAAGTCTCTTAGAAAGTTGGGTGATAAGAGTCAATGATAAATAGTTGATAAACAACACCTCTCAGTGGCATGTACAGTACTGGGGGATAGAAATATATGAAAAAAGATAGGTCTTGTCCTCAAGGACCTTACAATCTAAAGGAAGAAGACAACATAGAAAAGAAAGCTGAAAGAGTAAGGAGAGGAAAGTACCTACTTGATTGGGGATGAGGATGGTAGGGAGAAAGAAATTAAAAATAAGTGCATCTATCATAAAAGCAACAGTAGTTTAGAAAGGAAGAAGAAAGTAGAACTTGCTACTTCTTGTAATTGACACGCATTGAGAGCATACACAAACACAAACTAAATAGGAAGAGGAAAGGGGGAAGGGCAGATAAGGGAGAAAACAATACCAGAGAAGAAATAGCTACAAGCTAAATAAAATTATTGATCCTGAAGGAGAGAAAAGGGGAAGAATGAAAAAGTTAGACTATAAGGGAGTATCTTAATTGCCTCTTAGACAACTGAGGAATGAATAAAATGTGCTATTTGAATGTAATGTTCTTGTAATATAAGAAAGAACGAAAGAGATGATTTTAGGAAATCATGTCTATATATTTTTGCTTATTCCATATATATTCGATATACCTGTGAATGTACTTTCTACATTTGCCCCTCTGATGAAATTCTATGTATCATTTAAGGCTCAATTTAAATGCCATCTTTATGAATTCTTCCCTTTATCCTGTAATTATTAATATTGTTTCCCTCCTCTACACCTCATAGCATAGTTGTTAAGCATTTAGGGTAGAATCTGCTTATACTGTATCTAAAACCTTTGCTTGTTGCAGTGAGTAATTCCAGACAATACATCTGCACATGCTCAGGATCATGCCTAACCCTCCCTGCATTTCTCTCGTACACCTGCCGAGATTTTGTTTTGGTTTGGTTTTTTTGGCTGTATCTTGGGAGGGATCCTTGGCTTAATCCAATCTACATTGCAGCCTACTGAGTTAATCTTTGGAAAGTAACAGATTAAAGGTTTATAAGATTCTGCATCAAGTTAAGAATTTGTGTGGCTCTAATGCTTGCCTGTAAATCTTGAACTATTCTTAGGAGCAAATCAATATGCCTAGTAATAAATTCCCTATTATCAGCAAATATTTATTAAGTTCCTATTGTATCCAAGCAATTCCTACCACTGCTGGATATTTGCTGAGATTTGAGGATTAAATAAAATATGGTTATAGAGCAGAGCATTACACTGATGTTTCATCATGGTATGTGTTCTTTAAGGTCCAAAGAGAATACAAACTCTCAAGGCAAGTTCTATGAAGTTGAGGTTTTAAGTATAATGGATTACTGATTATATATCTGTTTTCTAAGGAGAAACCTTGCTAAGCTCAGAGGCTTCTTGCTGGGTTAGCTATGGGATGCTCTCAAAGATCATCTATTAATAAGTCAAAGGAGTTGCAACCTTAATCAATGAAGGGAGAACCTACAACTGTGATTATAGGTCTTTGAACTGGCTGAGATGATTCAGGAATTATTGATAAGGAAATCAGAGAAACACTGGAACTATCTTGCTACTCTTTTTTTAAAAAATTACTTATTTTTAGTTTTCAACATTCACTTCCATAAATTTCAAATTTTCTCCTCTCCTTCCCACTCCGTCCCTAAGATAACATGCAAACTGATATAGGTTCTACACATACATTCCTATTAAATTCATTTTCACATTAGTCATGTTGCAAAGAAGAATCATAACAAATGGGAGAAACCATGAGAATGAAAACAAAACAAAAAAGAAAATAGTCTGCTTCACTCTGCATTCAGACTCCATAGTTCTTTCTCTGGATTTGGATGGCATTTTCCATCATGCATCCTTTGGAATTGTTTTAGGTTCTCAAATTTCTGAAAAGGGCTAAGTCCATAAAAATCACTTATCACATACTATGGCTGTTACTGTGTTCTCCTGTGTTACAATGTTCTCCTGGTCCTCACTTCATTCAGCATCAGTTCATATAAATCTTTCCAGGCCTCTCTGAAGTCTTCCTGTTCATCATTTCTTATAGCACAATAGCATTCCATTACATCCATATACCACAATTTGTTCAGACATTTATTAGTTGATGGACGTTCCCTCAATTTCCCATTCTTGGCCACCACACTCCACCAACAATGAATTAGCATTCAAACTTTCCCATATCTTCTCCAACATTTATCATTTTTTCTGTTTCAACATGTTAGTTAATCTGATAGGTGTGATGCAGTACCTCAGAGTTGTTTTGATTTGTATTTCTCTAATCAATAGTGATTTAGAGCATTTTTTCATATGATTATACATAGCTTTAATTTCTTCCTCTGAAAACTGCCTGTTCATGTCCTTTGACCATTTATCAATTGAGGAATGACTTGTATTCTTGTACATTTGACTCAGCTCTCTATATATTTTAGAAATGAAGTCTTTACCAGAGATACTAGTTGCAAAAATTCTTTCCCAGTTTTCTGCTTCCCTCCTAATCTTGATTGCATTGGCTTTGTTTGTGTAGAAACTTTTTCAATTTAATGTAATCAAAATTATGCATTTTGCATTTCATAATGTTCTCTATCTCTTTGTTTTGTCCTAAATTTCTCCATTCTCCATAAATCTGACAGAGAAACCATTCCTTGCTCCCCTCATTTCTCTATAGTATCAGTCTTAATATCTAAATCGTGTACCCATTTGGACTTTATTTTGTTATATAGTGTCAGATGTTGGGCTATGCCCAGTTTCTGCCGTACTATTTTCCAGTTTTCCCAGCAGTTTTTGTCAAATAGTAAGTTTTTATCCCAGAGACTGGGGTCTTTGGGTTTATCAAACAGTAGATTGCAATCTTGTCACTCTTAATACAGGAATATAGTCCTAGGAATATAAAGAGGAGAGGATTCTGGGAAGAAGGCAGAGTAGGTTAGAAAACTTTTGGCTCTCTAAATTTCTTACACAGAAAAATACAGAATATAGCATCAGAGGGAGAAGCAAAAATAAACAAAAGTTGGGATAAAGCAGTTGTCCTCCTAAGACAGAGAAGACCCAGGAAAGATCCAACCTCCAGGGGTGGAAGTTGGACCTAAGTGAAGCGAAAATACCTCCAGACTGACTCTGCCGAAGCAACAAAAAATAAGCCTTGCGGTCATCTGGGTGAGAGGCTGCCTCAGCCTCTGGAACTTTTATCTAAAGGCTGAGTAGCAGAAAATTGAAAGACCTTCCATTGTCGAGGAATGCCAAAACAATTGGGCTGACCAGACACATCCAGGCTGCAGCTGTTGGGTAGAAAGAGATAGCACATAGCACAGGTCTGATGAGTGCAGTAGCAGAGGGGAGTGGACCCTGCTGACTGTAGGCACTTGTAGGAGAGTGGAGTCCTTGGTTTCAGTTCCAAGGCAGAAAGGACAGCTGTAGTCATAGTCACTGGCGTGACCTGAAGAACCGAAGGGAGCAAGAGCATTTGTGAGACAGTGGGACTGGAGACTCATGCTGTAGCTTAGAGGTAGAGAGGAGAACCCAAAATTGGGCCCTAGGACAGATGTCAGAGAACAACATGTTGCAAGAAGGACCTGAGACTTGGGGCATCATTCCCCACACCTTAGGACTAGAGCTTGTTATATTAAGAACTGCTTGAAAACAAAATAAAAATGAATAAGTAAAGTATAGATAGTTCCTATATGGATAGAGAAGATCTATGCTCCTATTCACAGGAAGATAATGGAGCTAAAAAAGTCACTCTTTTTTTCAAAGAGAAATGTCAAATGGTCCCAAGCGCGCGCGCACACACAAAAGTTGGAAGAACTTAAAAAGGACTTTTAAAGTAAAATAAGAGATCAAAAAAATAGGGGAAAAATAAGAGTAATCCAAGAAAATTTGGGAAAGCATGAAAATAAAGTCAACCAACTTGAAATAGCCAATCAAAAGCTTAAAGAAGAAAATAATTCCTTGAAAACTAGAATTTGGCAAGAATTTGACACTATAAGACACCAAGAAACAATAAAACAAAATCAAAAGAAAGAAAAAGTGGAAAAGAATGTGAAACCTTATCAGAAAATCAAGTGATCTGGAAAACAGATCGAGGAGAAATAATATAAGAATAGTCTGACTACCTGAAAATTATGATTAAAAAAAGAATCTTGATACAATATATAAGAAAATATCAAGGAAAATTTCTCTGAAGTTCTAAAACAAGAAGGTAAAGCAGAAATAGACAGGGGAGGAATCTACTGATCACCACCTGAAAGAAATCCCAGGAGAAAAATTTACAGGAATATCATAGCCAAGTTTCAAAGTTCCCAGGTTGAGGAGAAACTATTGGAAGCAACAAGAAAAAAACAAATATCATGGAGCTACAACAAGGATTACATAAAACTTAGCAGTTACTACACTGAAAGACCATAAACACTGCAACAGTGCATTAAAAGAGTTGGGGTTAGACCAAGACTAATTTACTCAGCAGTTAGGGGCAGCTAGGTGGTACAGTGGATAGAGCACCAGGGCAGGAGTCAGGAGGACCTGAGTTCAAATGTCACCTTAGACACTTGACACTCACTAGCTGTGTGACCTTTGGCAAATCACTTAAAAAAATAATGTCAAAATTCACCTGGAAGAACAAAAGTTTCAGAATATCAAGGGAACTAATGAAAAGAAATGCTAGGGAAGGTGGCCTAGCGCTACTAGATCTCAAATTGTATTATAAAGCAGTAATTATCAAAACCACTTGGTTCTGGCTAAGAAACAGAGGGTAGACCAGTGGAATGGGTTAAGTACTCAAGACACAATAGTCAATGAATATAGCAATCTATTGTTTGATAAACCCAAGGACCCCAGCTTCTGAGATAAGAACTCACTATTTAACAAAAATTGCTTTGAAACTGGGCATAGACCAATGTCTGACATCATAGCCAAGAATAAAATCTAAATGGATACATGATTCTAGGTATAAAGATTGATACTATAAACAAATTAGTGGGTCAAGGAATATTGTATTTATCAGATTTATGGAGAATGGAGAAAATTTTGACTAAACAAGAGACAGAAAACATTATGAAGTATAAAATGGATAATTTTGATTACATTAAATTGAAATGTTTTTGCACAAAGAAACTCAGATTAGGAGGGAAGCAGAAAACTGGGAAAGAATTTTTGCAACTAGTGTCTGTGATAAAGCCCTCATTTCTAAAATATGTAGAGAACTGAGTTAAGTGTACAAGAATACAAGTCATTCCCCAATTGACAAATAGTCAAAAGATACGAACAGGCAGTTTTCAGAGGAAGAAATTAAGGCTAGCTATAGGCATATGAAAAAATGCTCTAAATCACTATTGATTAGAGACATGCAAATTAAAACAACTCTGAGGTACCACATCACATCTATCAGATTGGCTAACATGGCAAAACAGGAAGATGATAAATGTCAGAGAAGATGTGGGAGAGTTGGAACACTGATTCATTGTTGGTGGAGCTATGAGCTGATCCAACCATTCTGGAGAGCAATTTGGAACTATGCCCAAAGGGCTACAAAAATGTGCATACCCTTTGACCCAGAAATATCACTTCTAGGACTGTATCCCCAGGAGATCATAAAAATGGAAAAGGGTCCCTCATGTACAAAAATATTTATAACAGCTCTCTTTGTGGTGGCCAAAAACTGGAAATCAAGGGGATGCCCATCAATTGGGGAATGGCTGAATAAATTGTGGCATATGAGTGTAATGGAATACTATTGTGCTATAAGAAATGATGAACAGGAAGACTTCAGAGAGGCCTGGAAAGACTTGTATGAACTGATGCTAAATGAAAGGAGCAGAACCAGGAGAACTTTGTACACAGCAACAATCACAGTGTGCAAAGAATTTTTCTGGTAGACTTAGTACTTCACTGTAATGCAAGGACTTAAAAAATTCCCAATAGACTTGAGGCAAAATGACTTCCACATCGAGAGAAAGAACTATGGAATTTGATCACAGAATGAAGTAGACCATTTTCTTTTGTATTATGTTTTGTTTTGTTTTATGATTTCTCCCATTCATTTTAATTCTTCTATGCAACATGACTATGGTGAAAATGTATTTAATAGGAATGTATGTGTAGAACTTATATAAAATTGTATGCCGTCTCAGGGAGGGAGTGGGAAGGGAGGGGAGAAGGAAGGAGAAGGAGGAGAATAAAATCCAAGATATATGGAAGTGATTGTAGAACACTGAAAACAAACAAAATAATTTAAAAAAGAGAGAAATAGGAAAACTACACTATGTGTCATCAATAGTTTTCAATATTGTTTTATAGTATTTAAAATAACTAAACAGTATAAAATACCTGAGAGTATACCTGTCAAAAGAGACACAGGAACTATATGAATACAAACACCAAGCACTTTTTATGCAAATAAAGTCAGATTTAAATAATTGAAGTAATATTTATTAGTCATGGGTAGGTATAGTGAATATAAAAAAATGACAATTTTACCTATTTCCTTTATTCAATACCATCCCAATTAAATTACCAAAAAATTATCTTATCAAGTTAGAAAAAAATAACACAGTTCATCTGGAAGAACAAAAGGTCAGAAATTTTAAAGAAACCAGGGGGAAGAGATGTGAAGGAAGGAAATTCAGCAGTATTAGATCTTTAACTATATTATAAGGCGAGAGCATTGTTGAAGTATAAAATGGATAATCTCAGTTATGTTAAGAATTTGTTATATAAATAAAACCAATGGAATCAAGAATAGAAAGAATTTATAACATTGAGGAAAAAACTTACTCTTAAAAAGTTAGGATTTTTTTGTTTTCAACATTCACTTATAAGATTTTGAGTTACAATTTTTTTTTCTCCCTCCCTCTCCTTTGTCCTTCTCAAGATGGCAAGCGATCTGATGTAGGCTGTTTATATGTAATCATATTAAATATATTTTTACATTAGTCATCTTGTGAAAGAATCAGAACAAAGGGAAAAACAAGGAGAAAGAAAAAAGTGAAAATAGTCTGTTTCAGTCTTTTTTCAGATTCCATAATTCTTTCTCTGGATTGTGGGTAACATTTTCCATCATGAATTTTTTGGAATTGTCTTCGATCCTTGCATTGTTGAGTAAAGTTAAGTCTGTCAAAGTTGATCATCACACAATGTTGCTATGGACAATGTTCTCCTGGTTTTGTTCATTTCACTCAGCATCAGTTCATGTTAAGTCTTTCCAGTTTTTTTCTGAAGCTCGCCTACTCATCATTTCTTATGGCACAATAGTATTCCATTACATTCACATCCTGCAACTTGTTTAGCCATTCCCCAATTGTTTGACTTCCCCTCAATTTCCAATTCTTTGCCACTACAAAAAGGGCTGCTATAAATATTTTTGTACCTGTGGATCCTAGGGAAAAATGTTTATAGACAATCTCTCAAATAGAATATAATTGTGTTGGAATACTGCTGTGGTACAAGAAATGATGAGCTGGTTGATTTAGAAAAACATGGAAAGACTTGGACCTATGAAGGAAGATATTATCCACCTCCAGAAAAAGAGATGACAAGTAGAAATATGTATAATGTGGTTTTACATATAGGCATAAGAGCATATATTTATATCCATATGTATGTTCATAGACATTCATGTATATATACTTACATACATATCCCTTCTTTAGGAAGGGGAGAGGGAGGGAAAAATAAATAAAGAAAAAGTGCACAGAAGACAACAAACGAAAATCTACAAGAAAGCAAAGAAAAACAGGATAGCTTTGAAAACCATGTGTACTATTTGTCATGTAGGCTTTCTTGAATGGAAATTTATAGTTTTGTATTGAATCCTTTCTTAGGTTCTTCTGGATACATGGAAATGTTCTTTTTTTTTTTCCTTTTCTCAGTTTGTATTTGAATTTTAAGTGAATAAAAATTTAATAAAAAAAAAAAGAGGAACCTTCCAAATTTGGAGTAACCCACATAAGGATTGAAATCCAACAATGAAAAAATATTTTAATTGTTTTCTATTTATAAATTGTTATTTTTTAGTTATCTGACATGCTATTTCTTTTTTTTTTTAAATAAATTTATTTAACTTTTTACATTCATTTTCACAAGATTTTGGGTTCCAAAATTTTCTCCCCATTTGCCCTCTCCCCCCTCCCCGATACACTGGACATTCTAATTACCCATATCACCAATCTGCCCT
>CM053769.1:578377994-578410786 GCA_028658325.1 Potorous gilbertii | reverse complement strand
CAAAATCCTTTTTGAGCTCCTCCATGGCTTGAGCCCATGGGGCATCTATTTCAGATATTTGGGATACAGAGGTTTTGACTCCTATGTCTTTACCTGATGGTAAGCAGACTTCTTCGTCGTCAGAGACAAATGGAGGAATCATCTTCTCAAGAAAATAACTATCTATGGTCTTAGTTTTTTTCCCTTTTCTGGGCATTTTCCCAGCCAGTTGCTTGATTTCTGAGAGTCCTCTCCACCCCCTGGCCTAGATCCACCCCACTAGTACTTGGGGTCTGAGATTCAAATGCTGCTCCCCAGCCTCAGGGCTTTTGGCGGCAGGCCTGACTGCTCTTCAATGGGAGCTTATCTACTGGTTCTCAGGTGGGGGCAGGGCCGCCTCTCAGGCTTAGTTCCCTCAGGGGGTTTATGCAGAAATCTTTTGTAATGGGGCTGGGGTGGAGCTCCTGCCTGCTCTGTGGGCCTCTGGCCAAGCGGCCTCTGCCTCTGCCTCTGCTGTGGCCGGCCGCAGCCTCCCGAAGGGGTCCGAGTCCCAGAGATACCCGCTCCCCTCTCAGCCCGTCTCTCTCACTGACCTGTGCGTCTGTGGGTGGAGGGACTTTCTCGGCCGCCGGAGATTCAGGTCCCTGAAGCCTGCTGGGCTCTGCTGGCTCCTCTCAGTGCTGCGTGGCCGGGGCAGGGGAGGGGAGGACTCCGCAGGGCAGGGCTCCGCTCCCATCCGGGGTACCTTTGTGGTTGGTTTTTCAGGGCTCTCTGCAATGGAAATCTCCTTCACTGTGTTGCTGCGTGGCTTCCACTGTTCCAGAATTTGTCAGGAGTTCTTTTTACAGGAAATCTATGGGCTGTGGATTCGGAGCTAGCAAATGTGAGTCTTTCTACTCCGCCATCTTGGCTCCGCCCCCCTGACATGCTATTTCTTAGAAGTTTTATTTACTAAAAATAAAAAATAAAAAAGTTTTATTTCCTTTCACCTTTAGACTTAATAGTATGTCAAATGTTCAATAAATATTCATTAAGTATCCGTTACGTGCCAGGCACTGTCCAAAGAGCTTGAAACAAACAAACAAAAAGACAACCTCTGCCCTCAAAAACCTTGCAGTGTAATGGAGGAAGACAACACATGAGAGGAAGCTGAAGTTGTACAGTGTTAGAGAAGGGAATTTGTTTCTTGGAAGGCACCCAGAGGCAAGGTGAAGAGTCGTCTTGGAGCAGTGCAACCACATGAGGAATCAAAAGTTCTGAGCTGAAAACCCTCCTTAAAGTGGAGGTTTTAGACTTCATTACTCCATCTTTATTGGGAGTTTCAGAGGCCAGTGAAGACGTGGAGTAACAAGGCTGACAGGATTTTGAAGAATGAGGTTTTCCCAGTAATGAGCTTCCTGGGGCATGTGCAGAAATCACATGTCCCAGAGTAGTACAGTCAGGTGAGAAATGAAGATATTTCTGTTCACATATGAGAAATGTCATTTCTCTAAGTTCTAAAGTTTCATAATAAGCAAGAATTTGATATATGGTTATCTTTTTTGTGTGTCTTATAACCCTACTGGATTTTAAATTCCATGAAGGCAGGAATTGTATCTCACATACACTAAATGGAACCCTAAGTGCCTAGTAAAACGTTATATGTATTGGTTGCTTGATAAACATTTGAAGAATATATGAAACTCACAATCTATTGGAGAATACAACACATGCACAAATAACTAATGCAAAACAATCATAGATAGGAGGGCATTCCAGGAGCAAGGAAAAGCATAAACCAAAATAGACAGTGATGATAACAGCTAGCATTTGTGCAGTGTTTTAATGTCCAAAGTACTTTACAAGTATCTGATTTTATCCTCAAAACAACCCTGAGAGTTGATACTCTTATTATTCCTATTTTACAGATGGAGAAACTGAGGCACCTAGCTTCAGTGACTTGCCTGGAGTTACACAACTAAACTAGAAAATGAAAGGGATTTGAACTGAAGTCTTCCTGGCTCCATTTATTTCCAGCATTTTATCCACAGTGCTAACTAGCTACCTCTAACAGTACAATTTGGGATGTTTACTGAGGAGGTAAATACCTAATTGGAACATGTTATGTGTGGATGATATTGAAATAGGCTAGGAAAATGTAATGCCAAATTACAGAAGTATTAAATATTTGCAAGACTAAGGGTATCAGATATTGCAAATATTTGCTTTATAGCAGAGGTGGGGAACCTGCCACCTCAAGACCACATGTGGTCTTCTAGCTCCTCAAGTGTTCTGTGAAGTTTGGATTCAGTCAAAAGGCTGCACTTGAGACCATATGGTATTGAGGTTGTAAGTTCCCCACCCCTACTTTTGACAGAATATGTCATACAGTAGCCACTGGACGGTTTTGACCAGTGTCATGGCATGAATTTCTATCTAGACTAGAGTTGCCAAACATTTGGCCACAGACCACACTTCCCTAATGTACCCCTAAACCATATTAATATGTATTTGTGAATTGACAAATAATCAAAGAATATGAACAGGCAGTTTACAGAAGAAATCAAATCTATCAATAGTCACATGAAAAAATGCTTTAAATCACTAACAATGAGAAAAATGGAAATTAAAACAAGTCTGAGGTACCACCTCACACTTATCAGGTAGGCTACCCTGACAGAAAAGGAAAATGACAAATTCTGGAAGGCATGTGAAAAAATTATTAGGGACACTAATGCACTATTAGTAAATTGTGAACTAGTCCAATCATTCTGGAAAACAATTTGGAACTATGCTCAAAGGGCCATGAAACTATGTATACCTTGTGACCCAGCAATACCTCTAGTAGGTCTGTATTTCAAAGAGATCAAAGAAAAAGGGAAAAGAACCTATATGTATAAATGAAGTACTATTGTGCTATAAGAAATGACAAGGGGGATGGGTTTAGAAGAACCTGGGAAGACATATGAACTGATGCCAAGTGAAGTGAATAGAACCATGAGAACATTGTATGTAGTAACACCTATATTGTAACAATGATCAACTGTGAAAGACTTAGGTACTTTTATTAATATAATGATCCAAGACAATTCCAAAGGACTCATAATGAAAAATGCCATCCACCTCCAGAGAGAATTGAGAAACTCTGAGTGCAGACTGAAGCATACTTTTTCACTTTGTTTATCTTTCTTGGTTTTTTTTGCAACATGACTAATATGGAAATACATTTTGCATAACTTCACATGTATAAAGGGTAACATATTTGCTTGCCTTTTCAATGGATGGGAAGGGTCTGGAGGAAGAGAATGTGAAACTAAAATTTTAAAAAATGAACATTAAGGGTGGCCGGCGGTAGCATTCGAGCAAGATGGCGGCCTCTGTGGCAACTGTGGCAGTGCCCTCACGCCTGCAGTGCCCCTAGCTCGGGCTCGTGCCCTTGTCCAGGTCCTTATGCGAGCGGATGGCAACTCCGCCGCGCCGCCCAGTACAGAACCATGTGCAAGACTTACCTTTGCCCACACATCGCAAGCCACAGCAGCAACAGCAGGGTCCCAGCTATGCCAAGAAGCTGGCAATCTGGGTGGCAGGACTCCTTGGGACTGGGGGGGCCGTGAGCATAATTTATGTCTTTGGAAACAACTCTGTGGATGAGAATGGTGTGAAGGTTGCAGATGAGTTTGACAATGATCCTGTGTTGGTTCAGCAACTCCGGCGAGCATACAAGTATTTTAAGGATTACCGACAGATGATCATTGAGCCCACCAGCCGCTGCCCGCTCCCGGACCCTCTGCGAGATCCATATTACCAGCCCCCGTGTACGCTTGTCCTGGAGCTGACGGGTGTCCTGCTGCACTCTGAGTGGTCGCTGGCTACAGGCTGGCGATTCAAGAAGCTTCCAGGCATCGAGACCCTTTTCCAGCAGCTAGCTCCACTCTAGAGGATTGTGATCTTCACCTCGGAGACTGGCATGACGGCCTTTCCCCTCATTGACAGTGTGGACCCCCATGGCTTTATCTCCTACCGCCTCTTCCGGGATGCTACACGCTACATGGATGGGCACCACATCAAGAATATCTCCTGCTTGAACAGAGACCCAGCACGTGTGGTTGTGGTGGACTGTAAGAAGGAAGCCTTTCAGCTTCAACCTAACAATGGTGTGGCCCTGCGACCCTGGGATGGGAACTCTGATGACCCGACCCTGCTTGACCTGTCTTGCCTTCCTCCAGACCATTGCCCTGAATGGGGTGGAGGATGTCTGGACAGTCCTAGAGAACTATGCCCAAGAGGAGGACCCTCTGAAGGCCTTCAAACAGCGGCAGTCTCGATTGGAGCAGGAGGAGCAGCAGCGCATGGCTGACTTGGCCAAGACCACCAAACAGAGCCTTTTCTTTAGTTTCCTTACCATATGCCTCTGGTCCCGGAGCCAAACAGCCCTGACCACCTTTGTCCTTGCCTCCCTGGCCCTGTCCCAGCCCCTAGGGCCATGGTCAACCTGACAATAAAGTACGTTCTAGAAAAAAAAATGAACATTAAAAACAAATTAAATATTTTAAAACAGAATTGGGAAATATTTAGCAAAATAAATAAAAATACAACAAAACAGATAACATTACATTTAAAAACTAAGTTAATCTGTGGCCCATAGGGATTATTATGTGTGGTTTAGTGGTCCCATTTCTGAGTTTGACACTACTGGATTATACCACACTTCATATACTATCTTTAGTAAGTGAATAAATTGTTAAAACTAAGCAAATTGTGGAGGTCAGTAATCACACTTTTCTATAACCCTGTAAGCTCCCCTATAAGTGGTGGATATTTTTTCCTAAATGCAACTTGTATCACAGTTTAAACATGGGGATGTAGGTTTAACTCCAAGAGTGGAACCTAGGAATTTCAGTATCTGACACTTTTACAAAAGAAGCTTTCAACGAATCCCATTTAAAAGCTTCAGACTCAAATGACTTCATAATATAATGGTTTTATTGACACAGAAAAGACTTGCCATAGCCTCTTGAGAATAATACATACATCCTGGGGAATGAAGTCAAGTGAGCCTTAGTCAGCACTGCTGACAACAGGGCTAGTGAGTTTATTTAATTCCAGCTGAGCTATTTAAAATTCCAAAACATAATGCTGTTAAAGTGCTGCACTCAATATGCCAGCAATTTTGGAAAACTCAACCGTGGCCACTGGATTGGAAAAGATCAGTTTATGTCTCAAACCTAGAGAAGGCCAATGCCAAGGAATATTGCAATTACCAAACAATTGCACTCATTTCATAACCATCAAGGTTATGGTTAAGATTCTGCAAACTAGACTTCAGCAATATGTGACTTGAGAATTACCAGAAGAGCAGGCTGGTTTTCAAAGAGGCAGAAGAACTAGAGACCAAATTGCTAACATTTGCAGGATTATGGGAAAAACAAGGGAGTTCCAAAAAACATCTATTTTTACTTTATTGACTACACTAAAACCTTTGACTATGGAGCATAACAAAATGTGGCAAGTTTTCAAAGAGACTGGAGTGACAGATAATCTTACTTGTCTCCCAAGGAACCTGTATGAAGGTCAAGAAATAACAGAAAGAACCGAACATGAAACAACTGATTGGTTTAAGATTGAGAAAGGAGTATGACAAAGCTATTTATTGTCACATTATTTATTTGACTCATATGCAGAGCATTTTGCATTCATATGAAATACCAGGTTGGAGAAATCAAAATTTGGAATTAAGATTGTCAGAGGAAATATTAAAAAGGTTAGATATGTAGACAATAGCATTTTCATAGCAGAAAGTGAAGAAAAATTAAGAAGCCTCTTGATGAGGGTAAAAGAAGAGTGTGTAAAAGCTGGCTGGAAGCTTAACACCAAAAAAACTAAGATCCTAGAAACTGGTCCCATCATTTCCTGGCAAATAGAGGGAGAAGAAATGGAAGAAGTGTCAGACTTTATATTCTTGAGCTTAAAGATCACTGTAAGCAGTGACTACTGGTTATGATATTAAACAATGTTTGCTCCTTGGAAGGAAAGCTATGGAAAATGTGGAGAGCATATATCACCTTGCCAACAAAGGTCCAGTAGTAATGTTTGGCTGTGAGAGTTGGATTACATGTAAGGAAAGTTGAGCACCCTAGAATCAACACTTTCAAACTTAGAACTGAAGAAGACTTTTGAGAGATCTTGGACAACATGAGGATCAAATCAGTCAATACTTAAAGAAATTCAGTTTGGAAGACCAAATATTAAAGATGAAGTTTAAATACTTTGGCCCCATAATAACAAGATGGGACTCATTGGAAAAGACCCTCATGTTGGGAAAGATTGAAGGCAAAAGAAAGAAGGGGATGGCAGAGGATGCGATGAATAGGTAGTGTCATGGAAGCAATAAACATGAGCTTGAACAGTCTTCAGGAGATCATGGGGGATAGAAGGCACTGGCATGCTAGGGGTCAAAGAGTTTGACATGATTAAACAAATGAACAAAAAACCTCTTGAGAGACAAAGCATTCTTTAAACCACTTCCTCCCTGTAGCTGTACTCTTCTTTACAGCAATCTGTACAGTCTCCATGATACACAGTACTCCCTAAAGTTCTCCCTAATTCTTTTATACCTTGTTGCTATTTTGCCACCAATCTCTTTTGATTCTTCCACTTCCCTGTCAGTTTCCTTTGTTCCTTCTATGAGTTGTAGGCACTTTTTGCCTATCACTATTAGCAGTCCTCCTTTGCTGCTTCTTGCCATTCACTTTCATTGCACATGTCAGTCTTTCAGCAGCTAGATTGTGGAAGGGTTATATTAGATTCCCAGCTGGCAGTATTACTTCTTTTTTGCCTTAGGGAAATCAACTTTTTCAACTTTTTGTTGTTTTATACCTGTGTTCCACAGTCTTCATATCCCATTGTTTCAGACAGAATCCTTTCAGGTGGCAGTGGGAATGAATGTCTTGCTCTTGGACCACTCAAAAATGTTGAGTTTATGGATCAGTTTATGGAATATTTGTAGCCATTTTCTTTCTCCCTTCTAAGGTGTCTGGTGGTGACCCTCTCATTCATGTCAACTCCTCACTCTGAATATTTGGGGATTCATAAAGCCATTTCAATTTCCCTTGCACTTAGCATCTCTTCTAAGACAGGTGGTTTAAATTACACAGATTATCCCCAAACTGTTTCTTGGAACTTTCCAAAAGACTTCCAGATTTATTCCCAGTTCAGATTTTGTGAGGAGGGCAAACCCTCTCCTACATTAAAAAAAAAAAACAACTGTAAAGGAAAAAAGGACTAGAAGACTTTAGAAAAGAATATTTTCATTTATTAGAATATTTTAACACATTTAATAATATTTAATAGAGTAGAATTTTTTTAATTTAATAGAAAAAATTCTTTGGTGTTTTAATATTGGATTGGGGTGAGGGGTGGGTGTGGGCAGGGGAAGGAACAAATTCTCATTGAAGCAACTACTTGCAACTACAAGCCTAATGTCACTGTTGGTTGTCATGGAAGCTTCAAACTGCTCCGACTTGGACCAGCTCAACCTTCCTTAAGCAACCTAGTATCCTCTTAACCTCCAAACCTGGAAACTTACCTTATTGGTGACAGAACTAATTAATATGGACTCCCATTAAGCTTTAGCCTAACTACAATTCTGAATATTGGAATTCAAAGATCTACCTGACTTTGTCTCCTCCAGTAGCAAGGGTTATAGGCATGGCTTACTGTGTCAAGATTAGTCAGAATTTGAGCATAGGATCATAGATCTAGAGCTGAAAAGGACCTCAGAAGCCATCTGGTTTCACCCCTCATTTAACAGATGAGGAAACTAAGACCCACATCACCTAAACAGTAAACATTAGAAGTAGATTTTTGAACTTAGGTCTTTTGACTCCAAAGATAGAGTTAAAATTATATTCAAGAATTTATTAGCTTAAATGAAGTATCCAGTTTGACAATTTAAGTATCATCTTCTAAGCCTTTCTTGATGACACCCAACTGCTAGTATCCTCCCTTCCAAACTCCATGTATATACTTTGTATATATTTGTATTTATTAACTTTGCTACTATTGTTGCTCTTTGTCCTTTGTTCTGGAAAAGCACTGTGACATGGGGGAGGTGATTCCATGATTATTTATTGCGTGTATGTATGAATAAATAAAAATAAACACATATTCACTGTCACAAAATATAAACTCCTTGCAGATAGGGATCTTTTTCAGACTTTGTACTTGTAACCCCAGCAACTAGGACATAGTTAAGTGCTTAATAATAAATACTTGCTGAGTGATTGATTGTGCTGACAATTGAGACAGCTGAGCCAAAGCTTTTGTTTGGAATTGTTAGCACTAAAAAAAAAAAATAAAAGCAAAAGCTCATTTTATTATGTTGAATTCGTTTGTCACTTTCAGCTAGGTACCTTTAATACAAGTAAAAAGCCTAAAATCAATAGTAAGTAAATGTGCTAGTGTTACTTTTCATATGGAACATGAATATTTGCGGGAGTGTCAGAGAAAGTAATCTGCCTAAATATAAATGTTCTAGCACTGACATAGTTCTGAAGTTCTTTGCTAAAATTTTCCCTGGTTTAGCATTAGGTGCCAGTTATTATATGTCTTCCTGTAGTCTTATAGTCTACAGTGAGTCAGTTTAATGATGACTCATGGATAAAGCAAGACAATAATCCTGCTGTTTCTTTTAAATTACCCAGAATTCATATGGACTCGTTTTCCTTCTGTCCCAAGCTGAGGAAGACAGGGGCAGGATGACTCTGAGCCCAGAATGAAATCCTTTGATAGGTTACTATGACCAAACAAAAAATAATGTCTGATAATGCAGATACCCTTACTGGCAGACAACGGAAAACAAATTCAGGAAATAATATTAGGAGGAACACTGCTTTGCGTAGATTTCTATTGGATGCAAGTCAGAGATTTGGATATGCATGCCTGAGGTGGAGCAGAATGAGTGAAAAAGGAAGAGAGAATTTTCTAATACTCTACTCTCTAAAGTTTCATTTTGAATAGAATCTCTTCTAAAAGACCCCTAAATTTCCAATTCTCCTACTTGAATAGTTATAATTCTACTTGAATTAATTAACAATCATTTAATAAGCACTTACTATACACTAGGATCTGCTCTACATGCTAGAGAAATAGAACAAATCAAAACAGTCTGCTGGAAGAGCTTACATTTTACTGGGGAAAATATATACACACATATAAACATAAATATCTATACATACAAATGTAACTATATACATGTATGTACACATATATACAAATATAGTTAATATATAAACTAATTACATTGTAATATATATTAAGTGTTCTGTATATGTGTGTATATGTATATATGTGTACGTATATATATACATATAGACATATATCTACATTTACATGCATACACACACGCATATACATAGTTAATATATACAAACCTAGTTTGTATGTATATCTACACACATGCATATGCAATATATACACCTGTATCTATAGATGTACACCTATATCTACTGGTATATATGTTTTTTGCACACACATGTTGTTTTTAACTGGGTGACATTATATTTAGATTTACCGAATTGGTAAGGAAACCTCTTTCACTCATTCAGATACAAAGTAAACTTCAGGTAACTAGAAGGCACGAGCTGCTGAGTTTTGAAGGATACTTAATTCTAAGTAGTAGAGGTGAGGAAGTGCTAGTCAGGCATGCAAAGCAAAGCTCTGCAACGGCACGTAAGAACAAGTAGTATTTTTTATCTACACTTTTCTTCCACTATCACCCTAGGGCAGGTGTAAGTGGAATTTTAGGCATGGAAATTCTCTTCTCATCACCCCTTAAACTTTTCCCCATTTTGCCCCTTCAAAGTTGTACAAATACCTGTTCATTCATTCCTTTCCTGTTTCTGTGTCTTAGCATCTAATCATGTTTGCTCCAAAATCTTAGCAAATAAATGTTGTTATTTTCCAATCAGAAGAAGGTAGACAAGGAGTCACATAAAAATCACTTCCATTTCTCAGCCTCTGGAATTGTAAAAGGGGAAGATGTGAAGGAGCATCTCGAGCCAGCGGAAAGGAGAAAGGCGGCTTTTTGTTTTGTACAACGGGACCCCCGCCAGAGGGAGATGCCCGCTACACGGAGTGCAGAGACTCTCGGAGGGGTGAGGGCCGCGGCGGGGAGGGGCCGCACCGGGTCCGGCCCGGGCCGCGGAAGAGCCGGGGAGGTTCAGAGACCCGGGGGCTGTAGGCGCGGGGTAGGTAGAGGGATAAAGAAGGTCCAGATGATGCGATGCGCAGAGGAGAGCATGCGCGCGCGTGCGATCCGGTCCTCAAGTGGGTTCTCAGCTGAGAAGAAAGTGAGGGGCTGTCATTGTAAGGCGAAGAAGAACGGAGTCTGGGGAAAGGGGGGGTTCCCTTCGCTAAATTACTTGGAGAGGAAGGGTGGGGGTGGAGGTAAGGTTTTCGGAGGTACTTCCGCTTAGCAACCCCACGCGGTTGCTAGGGAAGGCTGGCGCGGTGGCCACCCGGAAGCAATTCTGCGTAACCCTCCTCGCCTTCTCCTGGCTTGTCCTATCGGGGGTCGGGGCGCTGGGCTGGCTTCGGGCCGAGGGCGGGGCCGACGCTAGTAGTTCCGGTTCACCTCCTGCCGCCCCTCTGCTCCCCGCCTCCCCCCTCCCCCCTCCCCTCCCGCACCCCTCCACCCTCCCGCTCCTGGGAAAGAGAGAAGGAGCCGCTGCCGGTGGGGAGAGGAGCCGCTCGGCGCCAGCGGGAGGGGACCGCGCCTGCCGCACCTGGGGTCCCAAGCACGGCCGGATCCAGGTACCTACTGCGGCTTCTGCGGGCCCCGAGGGTCTGGCGAGCGGAGCGGACGTCCCCAGGGTCGGGCCGGGGGCGGCGGGGCTCCTGGGGCGGGCGGGGTAGAGGCCGGCCCGGCCGGAGGGTTGAGTTGGCGCGGGGGCGCCGGGCACGGCCGGGGGTCGCGGCTAGGGCCGGAGGCCTCCTTGGCTGAGGGGGAGGGTAGTCGTAGGGAGGCCCGGGCTCCGACCCGAGCGGCCTTTCTCTTGTTGGCCCAGGCTTGTCACCTGGAGGGCTCTTCTGCGGGAAGCATCCTCCCCCGGGGCCGGAACGGGGCTCGGGGACCCCGGCGGTGCTGTCACCTCGGCTGGGCCGCGGCCGCTGGCGGAAACGGGGCTCCCTCCGGGGTGGGCGGGGGAGGTCGCCGGGGGTGGGCACTGGAGAGGGCTGTGCGCGGTGGGGCCGGGCGGGGAGCCGCCCTTGGCCCCGCCGGCGGGGAGGCCCCCAGCCCGCGGCGGGCGCAGCGTCTTCCCCATCCCGGGACTCCGGAGCGGGCCCCCGGGGCCGGGGAGGTTGTTCCTGGATGATTCTTCCAGGGTTTGGAAACTGTTGCCAATGAAAGTGATTGTCTAAGTGGCACACTCTGCCCTGGCTCCCAGCCCTCTGAACCTGCTTGTCCTTTGATCCGCCGTAAGCTATTTTAGGGAAATGCAATTCCGGAAAGCTCCCAAGTACGGGGTCCAGAGGCTGAGATCCACCCAGCTTACAATGGAGTGGTATTCGTGTGTTTGTGTGAAGGTGGTGGAGGAGGAGGGTTGGGGGTCTTGCAAGATGTGGAGGTCTAGGCCAGGCTTGTTCAGACAAGCCTTTACCAACTGCTTCTCTTGCCAGGAAACCTGCCTGCCCTAGTTTAGATGGAGCAGAGAGATCCTCGTCATTTGTGTTCTAATCAGTGACTGAACAGCTAGGTACTATGGTGATAGGTGTCTCAGAATAGCTGAGATGTGAGAATTCACAACTCTTAGGACTTTGCGCTACTGAATCTTCTTCATCGTTTGAGACTGTGTGCTATAAACGACCTCATTCTCATAGCGAGACAGTTGAGTGATGGAGAACACTGGGAGATACAATTGAGAAATGGAGGGGACTTGGAGGCTAGCTGATAAGAAAAGTGAGTACTGGATCAAAATAATGCTCCAAAGAATGTGTGTACATCATGGTGAGTGGCTACTAGATGTTGATCATCCATTTTAAGTGGCATAGATTTCACTTGTTAGTAGCTCCATCAAACTTCTTAGCTTGTAAAAATGTATGCATTTACATAAAGGATAAAATCAAATTTTTTTCTCAGATTTTTGCTATGTGCATTTATAAGAGGAACAATTAAACTAGAAGTCATACATATTGCATAAATCTTGGAATTTAAAATTGTATCTGGTGATGAAGATAACATATTTGTAAGCCCTAGATTTTCAAAATTACCTCTGATTTAATTACTAAAATTCTTTTATTAGTACTAGGACTTTTCTTGTAAAAGTTGATCACACTATTAGCAAAACTTGCTTGGAGTTCTTGAAAGTGCATTACTGTAAAAACATAAAATTGAGAGTTGCTATTTTTAACTTATTTATTAACATCCTGAAATAAATAATGTCTTTATGTTTGCCTTTGCGTTTTGAAGGAATTTATTCTCAGCAATTTACTAAAGAGTAGGCTTTTCAGTTAAAGTAATTGGCTGGCTCTTGGATATAATTGGTGGTAATTTTGTTACTCAGATAATTTGTTCTGCTTACAGAGATTAAATGAAACATCAAAGGACTCCGTGGAATGACACTATAAGAAAGTTGATTTCTGTTTTTGTATTGTATGTAGAGTTGTTCCAGGACTTGTCATCTCTTGTGTTTTCAGAAAACCACAAGAAAATCTCAATTCTCCAAAATTTTTTAACTGTCATTTGAAGACTAACCCACATTTAAAAGAGAACTTCAAATGGTTTTTTTTTTATATCTCTGAAGATTTAAAAGGAGCTTGAAGGATACTTTGTTGTCTAGGTGGTATATTTAATGTCAGAAATATCGGAAGTGTATTTAAACAGAGTTCCTGAGCCAATTACTCGACTACTATTGTGCAAATCAGACGTATTATGTAAATGATGTAACGGTAGCATAATTGCACGCCAAAGTAAGTTATTCCCGTCACTGCTGTAAGTGTATGTTAAGACCATCTCTGTGGTCTTTTGAAAGTGATGACATTTTTTTTAACCTTTTAAAGTTAATGTTATATTGCATCAGAATTTCTCCAAAAACATACATTTAGAAAAAACACATTAAAATTTTTTATTTTGTCAGAGGCCTTGCAGTATTGCTTTGGTAAGCATTTTGGAAGTTGAGGTCCCTTTTTTTCTTGTTGTATTCTTACCTCATGACTTTGATGTAGTTTGTATAGAAAGAAGGGTAATAGATGTTAGAATAAATAGTTATGGTACCTAAAATTGTTTGCAATCATTAGAGAAATTGGTTGTTTGTTTTTGTCTTTACTTTTTTGGTTGTAAACTCTTTTATTTCACCAAAAAATATCCTGGTATTCATTGACCATTCTGAGGACATTTCATTGTCAAATGCAAAAATCGAATAAATGACATTTACTGGTGTTCCCAAAATAAGGAATTCCTGCTTCAGTACTGAGTTAACAAGATGACCTCCAAAGTACATTCCAACTTTTAGATTCTCTGAAAGGAAATTATAAAAGTCTTGGAAGGTGCATTTTATTTACTTTTTGAAACATTTTGTGGCATTTTGTTATGCTACAAATACCTTCCAATAACCTCTGCCCCCTCCCCCTCTAAAAAAACCAAACCCCCAACCCCAAACAAACAACACATACCTCAAACCTTAGTTAAACCAAACCATTCCAAAGAGCTGGAATATAGTGATTTTGACTGATGGAATATGTTACTTTAAGCACCTTATAGGTCTTTGTAGACAGGAAAGAAGTAGATTCTAATATCAGTCATCTGAAAACAACATTGGTTGCTGCATTTGATCTGAATTCTGTTGTACTTTACTGCTGTCTTCATTTACAGTATTGCAGTTAGTTGTAGTCTGGTAATGCCCTGCCTCACTTCATACATATTCCCTTGGTTTCTGTGGTTTATTTATATTTATCATTCTCTATAACACAATGATATTCCATTAAATTCATATACCACAATTTATTCAACTGTTTGATCGTCATTAAGTGCTTTGTTTCCGGTTTTTTGCTACTTAATTAAGCATTGCCATGAATGTTTTTGTATATATGGGACCTGTCTTTCTGCCATCAATCTCAACAAGATATATTTTAAGAAAGAAATAGATAAATGTCTCATACAAAAATGTGTAGTCATAATTTGGATACTTCCAGTGTGGTTGTAGTTGGTGGAGAAATGTTTGAAATTTCTTGGGTGGTGTTTTTTTTGTGGGGGGGCTTTTTTCTCTTGATCTTGCCTTTCTAAGGATATTACTTTTATGATTTCTTCTTCATTATACTGAGACATGAAGTTTATGTTATAAATTTTAGAATCCCAGATCTTACATATGACAGTCAGTTTTCTTAAAAGAAATTTTGAAATTGTAGAATATGATGGGGAAAAAAATGATCAAACTTCTGTCTGTTGATTTCTGCCTCATGTAATGTTCTTGGGAAATTCAGGGTGGGAAATAAATGTTTCAGCTATACTATTTTACTCTTTACATTTTATTTCTTAGAAAACTAAATTGAATTTTGACATTGTTAGGATTGTGTTCAAGCTAGACTCAGGGAAAAAATGAGATGCCATCTGTTTCAGAGCTCTTCCCTTCCCTATACCCCCCATCTCCTTGGTTTTTGGCTTTGAATTTACCAGTTTACTTATGCTTGAAATGTGCATTCCCAAATAAAATGTCATGTAATGTCAGCTCTATCTGGGGATACAACACAAGTAATGCATTTTTAAATTGAGTTGGTCAATACCTTTCACCTCCAAAAAGGATAGAACACCTCATTTGAAAGTTATTGTTAAGTTCTTTTAAACTATTTGAACATTTAGGCCTCTTTCCTATTTAATTCTCTGTGTTTATTTAATAAACCACTATTTTCAGGAGTACTTGCCCCATTGTAACTTTTTGGTGGGCCTCTCTGAGAAACTGATGTAGAAGTTATAAATATTCCATAATTTAAACTTTTAAATAGGAGATGAAACTTAGCAGATAATTATTAATATAACTGTAGCCCTAAACATTAAAAAATTATTATTGGTGTGTGTTGACCTGTATATATTTTTGCTACTGATAATCTGTCTTAGTTCTGTGCATTCACTAAATAAAACATTCTTAGTGCAATTTTAGCTTTCTTCAACAGGGAAAGTTCTTAAACCTGTCAACCTTAGAAACAGATTATTAAGCTTCAAAACTCCTTGAGAAAGACAATCATTGAAATCATTGGTTGTATACTCTTTTCCTTCCTCTCCTGCCCAAACTCCCAACAACTATCTTGTTTTAATGACTGCTGCTGAACAGGTTTTGTGATGACTTCTTGGTTTTGGGTGTATGGGTTAGGGGACATAGAGCTGAAAAGTTGTTAGTAGGGAAGGTGAAGCCAAGCTCAAAGGTGCCATTGCTGAAGGGCAAGAGGGAAGCAGTGTCTGGAAGTGGAATCTAGGTCAAAACAAAGACCACTTCAGAGTCCAAGGGAATTCTCAAGAGGCAAGGCCCTAGGTAGTTTCAGTAGTTTGATTTTGAGACAAGTACTAAAAGTATCATACTTGAAAAAGTTCCTCTATTTACCATGTTCAGTTTTTCTTCCATGATTGTGGATGCATTTATATACTTGCCCTTTGAAAACTGGCCCTACTTTCCATTTGTCTCTGGAGGCCTTTTATCAGGAAAGCTCTTTCTGTCATTGCTTTAAAAAATGTTTTATTGGTGATTTTTTAATCTCCTAATAGAAACCCCTTGTAACACCAGCACATTGATGGAGTGTGACAGCATGTGCCTCACCTGCCCCTGCATATGGGGGTATGTGACTCATAATTGGTTCTCTGTAGTCAAGATTGTTATTTTTTATGGCAACATCTACTAAATATACAATTCACAGCTACAGCTATAGTTTACTTCTGGAAACCAGCCTTACACCTCTGGGAAATAATGAAGCAGAAAGTAGAGTTGACTGTTGTGGAAACAAGGAGAAATGTCTGAAGTCTGAAGAGTCAGCCATCCTGTCAGAACACATCAACACATCAGAATTTTAAAACTGGAAAGAAATTTTAGCTGTTGTCTAATCCAAACCCATCCTTTTACAGATGAGGAAATCTGAGGCTGTAAAGGTTGTGGTTTTTGCTCAAGGTCACGAAGCTAGTAACTGCTATATGGAACTTGAACTTGGGTGTTTTAGCATCCTTTCTTTGACACCACATTTGCCTCTTAGCAAATGACCTTGGGAGGATAATTAAATGGGATGGATAGCAATACTACTTTATTTAAGGATGGAAGGGACCAGGAGTAAGGTAGAAATCATTCTTCAGGAGTATGTTCATCTCCTAGAGTTAGTTATCTTTTTCTAGCTTGTTCAGTCAGTGAATTCCAATTTCCTAATTAAAGACTTCTAGATTTAGAGTTGGAAAGGACCTAAGAGGTAAGTGAGCCCCCCTCCCCCCCTTTTTTTTTAAACAGATGTGGAAACTGAAGCCCTTTGAGTTTGTGACTTGCCTAGAGTCACACAGGCAAATAAATGGCAAGGTTGAACTTGCCCTAGAACTCCAAATCCATTGTCCTTTGCACTATACCCAGTCTGCCTCCATATCTGCTATGTCTGAATCTCAGTCCCAAACCCACCTTCTGTAGGAGACCCCTCCTGGTTCCTTCATTCTCTAATGAATTTCCTTTTGAGATTATTTTCCATCTATTCTGAATACATGTTGTATGTACCTATTTCTGTTCTTCCCCACCCCCACCCCACTGTATCCTTCTTGAGAGAAGGGACTATATTTTTTTGCCTTTCTTTCTATTTCCAGAAATTAGCACAGTGAATGCATGTACTATTTAATATATTCTTGTCGATTGAATAGAACTTTTTGAGTAGTGAATATTTTGCTTCTCTTCAGTGCTGGAGTAATCTTTCTTTCTAGTCTTAGTTTTGTGGTGACTAATAGATTTTTAAACGAATGAATAGTTTGTGTCCCCAAATGTTTCCATTGGAGTAAACCTGATCCCATATATACTCTTTTGTTGTGGTTCACATCCTTTAACACAGATACACAATATTTGAGAAGATTAGGAACTATTGATTGTATTCTTATCTTTGTGTTCTTTCCCCCATTTTGAACAGACCTGTAATTTCATTTGTATCATGGACTCTTTCTAGCTTCACCAATGTACACTAAAGCTTGCTCCACATCTGATAGTCTGACGCTTGAGAGAGTTGTATGGAACACCAGAAGGCCATGGAGTCACATTGCCCTGGATTGCATGACTAGTATGTCAGAACCTACTGTCTTTCTGGCTCCCAAAGCAGTTCTGTACCAGTTATTCCAGGCTTTCCCCCATTATTGAATTTTCATGAATGGTATTCGATTTGTTTATCAGGTTGAATGAGCATTGTGAAGAGTAAATTTCTCTTCCTTTGATGTAATATACCCTCTCTATACTTGAATGTACATAATAAAAATGGACAGGATTGATTATGTGGATAAATAAATTACAGTGTTTACCTACCAGATCTCTTTTTAGTTCCATCTTTAGTCACACTGTTAGTCAGAACTGCTGCCAAGTAGCTACTCTCACCAAGTTTTTTACCTTCATTTCCTAGAGCTTACCCTCTTACTGTTAGTAGGAAAGAGTGCTGAACTTGGAATGAAAAGAGACCTGGTTTTGATTCCCGTCTTGACACCTCTATCTGAGCCTAACTCTCAGTTTTCTCATCTGTAAAATGAGGGTGATAATACCAGTTGTTCTTCAGATCAAGTGAAATGATAGATGGAAAACACTGTACAGACCTTCAACAGCTACATCACTAATAGTTACTATTACTTAGGCTCAGAAGAAAAATAAAGGGCCAGATTATGACACATAAATATCATCAGCTCCTGAAAAATGGGAAGCTGATTGATTTATAGTGTCACTTGTTATTGTGGTTTTTTTGTAATGTAGAAAATTCAGTTGTCCTTAATGATGAAGCCTTACTACTTTGCCTCTAAAGGCCTCTTCTTTTGTTAATGACACCTAAGGTTTCCTTAATATCCAAGGGTCCCCCCGCAACCCCCGCCCTTGGTTTTGGAGTTGTGTTTGTTTTATTAAAAGGAATAGGTTAATTTTGTTCTAGGTCATTTTTAGAATTCCGTGGCATCTTTTGTAAGAATTGAATATGCTTTCTGGTGTTTTGAACCAGGGCTAGCAATCACTTACTTGTCTAAGAAAAACATAATTTAGAAATTTTTTGCCTGGATTACAAAGGTGTGATTTTTAAAAGACTGAATTTGATGTATGTATGTAGGGTATTATAAGGTGTAAACTATGTAGTATACATGGGTCATGAGATAGCTGCAAATGACAAATGGGAATTTGAATGTTTAATTTTATAACTAAATATTGTCTTTGTTCTATATCCCTTATGCTTTCTAATTGAATGTTATTGTGGCACAAGGTTTCATCTTTGCAGATTTCTTGGCCAGTGCTTTAAGTGTTTGCTACTTACTGCTTCATTTGTTGAAGATTATCCAGAAGCTGCAGCTGGCAAAATCTGAGAAGGAAGAAATGTTCTGAGTGATGGTGTGTGCTCTGTTGATCTTCCTCTTTTTTGACTGTAGCTCAGGTCAGAGTTTTAATCTTTAATGATATATGTGTGTGTGTGTGTGTGTGTGTTTGTGTATGTGTGTATATACATGTATATATAGAAATATATCTGTATATCTATATATTACCTGGGACATCACCATCTTCCAATTACCTTAATTTGCCATAGGACTTCTTTTAACTTTAACATAGGACTTGCTTCCTGTAGAAGGTGGAATTTTGATTGGGACTTAAAGGATGCCAAGGAGGTCAGTAGTTAGAATAGAGGAGGGAGATTGTTCTAGGCTTTGGGGACAGCTAGAAAAATACCCAGATCTGAGAGATGGAGCGTCTTGTCCTGGAGTAATCAGGAGGCCAACGTCACTGGATCAAAGCATGTATGTTGGAGAGTAAGGTGTGAGTAGACTGGAAAGACAGGAACATGCTAGATTATAAAGGGCTTTGAATGCCAAACAGAGCATTTTATTTTTGATCCTGGGGATAATTCACTGGAGTTTATTGAGTAGAGGACCTGACAGTGGTTGGACCTGTGCTTTAGGAAAGGCAAGTTGCTTAAGTTTCTGAGCCTTAATTTCCTACTTATTTTTTTTTAATTTATTATTATTTTTTTAGTGTTCTACAATCACTTCCTTAACATTAAGATTTTATCCCCCCCACCTTTCCCCCACTACCCCCCTTCCTCCCCGCGATAGTATACAATTCTGTATAAGTTATACATATACTTTCCTATTGAGTACATTTTCACTATAGTCATGCTATGTAGTCGAACTAAAATAAATGGAAGACATCATATAACAAATTAAAACATAATACACTAAAACCCACACACATAGAAACATGATCTGCTACATTCTGCAAATGACTTCCATATTTCTTTCTCTGAGCATGAAAGACATTTTGCCTTAGAATACTACCATTGGGATTTTTTTTTTAATTTCCTACTTACTTGCAAAATTAAATTAAATTTAGGAAGGCCTATTATGTGCAGTGCACTGTAGTAGTTTCTGGTAATATAAGACCAAAATGAAAAACATTTCTTGACCTCAGGGAGATGAAATTCTGGGAATAATACTACCTGTAATAATACCGATTTCATTGGATGGTTTTAGGTCTTAAGATATGAGTAAAGTTATGTGTAAACCTTAAATGACTATCGGATATCAGTTTTCACAATTCATGTTATAAGTTTAACAGTTATAAGAGCAGTCGTTTGTCTTGTATTTGGTAGGATCTGCCAGTTTGTACTTCTCCTTCACTGCCTCGGAAGTCTAGAATCACCTCCATTCTGTGACGTGGCATTGGATTTGGATTATTTTGGAGTTTGTCATTGGTATCATTATTGGTAACCAACAAATAGTACTTTTACCTTCATGAAGATTTTATGAAAAATCAGCCTTTTTTCAGAGCTGAGTTGTTAGTATTTGATGACACAGAAAACAATATATCATTTAAATGTGATGTTATAGTCATACAACTCAGTATATTATTGTACAAAAACTCAAAGTACACATTAATTTGATATGCATCCTGTAAATTCAGGACTTGAAAGAGTTACTACATCTGTTGAGAAAACAAATCATAGAACTGTTCATAGGTTTAACATCTTTCATTATGTGTCCTTTGATTATTTAATGAATTTGGTCCCTGCTATTATTTACTCAGTGAAAATTACTGAAGACATAGGTAGTATTGATCATTTTCATTATTCTTCACACTATGGTGAGATGAATTCTCAATTTATGTTCTGGTTAATTGAGTCTTCTAGGATACTGAAGTAAATTAGGGCTCAAGCTACGGGAAAAACAAAAGAAGAGTGAGTGTGGTTCCTGAGTAACTTTTAGTTAGGAAAATCAGGGTTTAGAAGTTCTCATTTCAGTCATACATCACATTTGTTGAAGGCCAGTGAAGTTCTGAGCATTGTATTACAGGAGTGTGTGTGACTGAATTAACCCAGGTATGTTCCTGATGACATTGAAAAAGCTAGTCTGGCTAAAACCAGAGAGTATGTATGGGGGAATCATAGGAAGTAAGGTTATACAGGTGGAACCATACTATAGAGAACCTTGAAAATAAAGCATGAAGTGATTTGGTACATATCAAGTAAGGAGCTACTAAAAGTTTTTGAGTAGGGAAATAGATAAACGACTGTGAAAATGCTTTGAAAACTATATAGCAATATTGTTACTAGGATTGTACCCCAAAGAGATCAAAAAAAGAGGAGAAAGACTCATATTTATAGCAGCTCTTTTTGCAGAGGCAAATAATTGGAAACTGAGGGGATGCTCATCAGTGTGGAGCGGCTGAACAAGTTTTGATCTGTGAATGTGATGGAATACTATTGTGCTATAGGAAATGAGAAAGGACATAATTTCAGAGAAACCTGGGAAGACATTTATGGATTAATGCAAAGTTAAGTGAGCAGAACCAGAACAATCTACAGAATAACAACAATAGTGTAAAGATAGTCAATTGTAAAAGAACTGGTAACTGATCCATACAGTAACCCACCACAGTTCCAGAGGACTCAGGGTAAAACATACTCTCCATCTCCAGATAGGGCACTGATGAACTCAGTGCAGATTGAAGCATATTTTTCCTTTCCTTTTTTGGGGGGTGGGCAGAGGGAGTTGATGGAGGTGGAAACGTAGTTAATACAAAAATTTGTTTTGCATGGCTATGCTTAATTGTAATAGATTTTGTTTTTCTTGCTTTCTCATTGTGTAAGGGGGGATAGGGATAAGGAGAGATTTGGAATTGAATAAAAAAGGATTTTAAAAAACTACTTTAAAGTAATAGTACCATATAAAGTATTAATTGAAATTAGGAATGAAGTCAAGAAGATTAGTTAGTAGATCCAGGTGTGAGATGATGAGATCACAGACTAGCTTGGTGCAAGGAAAACAGAATGAAAGTGTAAATGAAATGTTTTGAAGGCAAATGGGTCATATTGGGAAATAGAATGGGCATGAAGTGTGAAAAAGGAAAGGTGAGTGAAAGATGACAGCTTTTAAGTTTAGGTGGTAGGATAGTGGTGTCATTGACAAATTTGTATCAGATTTTTTTTTTTATATAGTGTTCAGAAGGAGTGTGACAAGCATTTATCTGTTGTTTTTTAGGCATGTCTGACTTTTCATGACCTCATTTAGGGTTTTCTTGGCAGAGATTCTGAAATGGTTTGCTATTTCCTTCTCCAGCTTATTTTACAGATGGAAAAAGAGAAAAATAGGTTAAGTGACTTGCCCACTGTCACAGAGTATCTGAGTTCAGATTTTTAACATTCAGTTTTTAAATTGTTGAGTTCCAGATTTGTTCCCTCCATTCCTTTTCCCTTCCTTCAGAAAGAAGCAGTTTGATATAGATTATATTTGTGCATGTATTTCCATGTTATGAAAGAAAACAGAGACCAAAAAAATAAAAGTTTAAAAAAAAATATTCTCCACATCTGCATTCAACTCCATTAGTTCTTTCTCTGGATGTGGATAGCATTTTCCATCATCTTTTGGAATTCTTAGATCATTGCATTGCTGAGAGGAACGTGCTAAGTCTGTCAAAGTTGGTCATCGCACAAAATTTTGCTGTTACTGTGTACAGTGTTCTCCTGGTTCTGCTTATTTCACTTAGCATCAGTGCTAGCATCATGCTAGTCTTTCCAGGTTTTTCTGAAAGTACCCTACTCATTTCTTATGGAACACTAGTATTCCATTACGTTCATATGCTACAACTTATTCAGCCATTGCCCAATTGATGAGCATCCCCTCAATTAATTTTTTGTCACCACAAAAAGAGTTGCTATAAATATTTTCATACACATAGGTCCTTTACCCCTTTTTATGATCTCTTTGTAGTGGTATTGCTGGATCAAAGGGTATGCACGATTTTATAGGCCTTTGGGCACAGTTCCAAATTACTTTCCAGAATGGTTGGATCAGGTCGCAATACTACCAACAATGCATTAATGTTCCAGTTTTTTAACATCTTCTCCAACATTTATCATTTTCCTGTTTTGTCATATTAGCCAGTCTGATAGGTGTGATACGGTACTCCCTCAGAGTTGTGTTAGTTTGTGTTTCTCTGATCAATAGTGATTTAGAACATTTTTTCATATGACTTTAGATAGTTTAAATTTCCTCATCTGAAAACTGCTTATTTATATTCTTTGACCATTTATCAGTTGGGGAATGACTTGTATTCTTATAAATTTGACTCACTTTTCTATTTTTTAGAAATGAGAGACTCACATAAGTCTTTCCAGGTTTTTCTGAAAGCCTCTTGTTCATCATTACTTCCCCCCCCCCCCAAATTTATTAATTTATTTGTTTTCAGGTTTCAACAACACTTCCATAATTTCCAAATTTTTTCCTCTTCCTTCCCCAAGATGGCATGCAGTATTATATGGGTGGTACACATACATTCCTATTAAACACATTTTCACATTAATCATATTGCATTAGTCAGAAGAATTAAAATGAATGGGGGAAACCATGAGAAAAACAAAACATAACAAAAGAGAAAATAGTCTGCTTCATTCTGTGTTCTTTCTGCATAGTTCTTTCCCTGGATGTGGATGGCATTTTACATCATGAATCTTTTGGAAATATTTTAGGTCCTTGCATTGCTGTGAAGGGCTAAGTCTATCAAAAGCACACACTGTAGCTGTTACTGTGTTTAATGTTCTCCTGGTTCTGCTCATTTCACTCAGCATCAGTTCATATAAATCTTTTCATGTTTTTCTGAAATCCTCCTGTTCATCATTTCTTATAGCACAATAGTATTCCATTGCATTCATATACCACAACATGTTCAGCCATTCCCCAGTTGATGGTCATCCCTCAATTTCCAGTTCCTAGTCACCACAAAAGGAACTGCTATAAACATTATTGTACATGTAGGTCCTTTTCCCATTTTTATGATTTCTTTGGGATACAGTCCTAGAAGTGGTATTACTAGATCAAAGGGTGTGCACAAAGCCCTTTGGGCATGGTTCCAAATTGTTCTACAAAATGATCGGATCAGCTCACAGCTCCACCAACAATGAATTAGTGTTCCAACTTTCCCACATCTTCTCCAACATTTATCATTTTTCTGTTTTGTCATGTTAACCAATCTTATAGGTGTGATGTGGTACCTCATCATTTGTATCTCTCTAATCAATAGTGATTCAGTTGTTCATCATTTTTTATAGTACAGCAGTATTCCATTACAATCATATACAACTTGTTCAGCTCCATCCCAATTGATGAGCATCCCCTCAATTTCCAGTTCTTCGCCACTCCAAAAAGAACTGCTATAAATATTTTGGTACATGTATTTCTTTTTCCTTTTTTTTTTTTAAATCTCTTTGACTATCCATGTGAAACTAAAGGATATGGGTATGTATAAATATCTCAATTACAATTCTACAGAAATTTATATTTAAAAGGGAATAGATATAACAGAACAATACAGATTGGGGGTCCATATATACCGTTGGTCATACCTTTCACTACTACCTTTTTGTTCTCAGAGGGCAGAAACCATTGACTTATCTAAGCACTATATTTGTCCTAGCACTTCACTGTGCACATATTATTAAGCACTTGGTAAATGTTGCATTCAGGAACATTTAGTGCAGTTCAGCTCTATACATACATACAACATCATTGTTCATTAGTGTGCTGTACTTGTAGAAAGTTTATCTCTTTTTCTTTGATCTTGAAGCACAAGACTGTAGAAAGGACTGTGTTCTGTAGTCTTTTGAATATAACTTCCTCTTGGTCCAGAATTAACAGCATAAATCTCTTTATATACTGCACTTTGAAGTAAGGTTACACCGTTGGTTTGAAGTACAAAATCCAGGTTGATGAAGATACTTGAAAACTTTCAAGTTATTACATATATTTTGATCAACAATTACTATGAATTCCTCAATTCTTTTTAAAGCTGGTTTCAATTACCACTTCCTAGTTAATTACCTCCCTGATTCCTACAGCTGCTAATGCTTCTCTCACAAAATTACCTGGCATTTATTTTGCCTATATTTTACAAATGTTTATGTGTATATATGTGTTTATTCATTGCCATAAACTGCCTCTTAGCTATTACACAGTATGTGCTTAAGAGGCGGAGATGAGAAGGGTGTGCGTCCTTGAGGGACTGCTTATTCAGAGGTACTAATGTGATGGAATATTATGTGTGAGGTCCAGTTTGGCTTGACCAAAGATTGTTGTAAAGGGGAAATGAAGTACTGGAGATAGGTTTTGAAGAGCTTTACAGTGCTAAACAGAGGAGTTTGTTTTTGATTCTAGAGGTAATAGGGAGCAGGAGAATGATGTAGTCAAACATGTGCTTTAGGAATATCTAGCTTTGTTGACCATGTGGAGGATGGCTTGGAGCAGAGAGTCTTGAGGTAGTCATAACAGTTCACAAAATGTTGCAGTAATTCAGGTCTGAACTAGTGTGGTGTCCATGTGAGTGTAGAGAAAGGGTAAGGAAAGGAGAGATGTTATAGAGGCGGAATCAATAGGATTTGGCACCGAATTGAATCTGAGTTGGGTTCGGGTTTGTGAGAGAGGGTGTATACTAGTAGCGGTACCTTTGAATGAAACAGGGAAGTTCAGAAAAAGGGTGAGTTTTGAGGGAAAGATCAGTTTTGATTTAAGACCTATTAAATTTGAGTTTTCTGTGGGATAGGGAGTTGGTGCTTTTGAAACTAATTTGAGATGAAAGGAAGTTTGACTAACATGAGCCTGGTAAAAATGGTAACTTTAGGTAAATTAAAGTCTCTCAAAATAAACTTTCCCTGAAAGTATTTAATCAGTGATAAGAAAATGTTCTCAGTTTATAATTGGGGAATCTAAAACAAGGAATCTTTCTCTTGACCACATCCAGTGAGTGGCTAGTTTGGGATGAGAACTAGAAATTTTTAGCCTACAGCTTACTTTTTAGAATTGGAATGTACTCATTTTTCTATTGACATTTTTACTTTTTTTCTGTGTTGTTCTTTTGGTTCTCATTTGGTATTATTTAGATTAAGAAGAAATTACATATCTCAGATTTTTTTATAGACTTGAGCATGATAGTTCTGCAGGGCTATCAAGTATTATTTTTTTGAAGATGAATTTATGATCCCATTTACTTCTTAAAATTAAGAGTTTAATATGTCAACTTGCAGGGTAGGGCAGGTTCTCAAGTTCTGTGGCCAAATTTACTAGTTTACAGAGAACCAGGAGAATTCTTTTATGCTCTGGAATGGAGTGACTCAGTGGAAGTTTTTGTATTTTTTTGTATTTTGGTTATTCCTTGGACTCTACTATGCCATGCAGAATAGGGACAGGTAAAGTCTTAGGCAGTACATGATATGCTGCATACAAATACGTTCCTTTAAGGTTTACAGAGTATCTATCCTGGAGGTATTTTTTAGTTGAAATGGTGTTCACTAGTTTCAGAATATAATGAATATGGAGTTATTTAATAACAATGTAGTTGTGATAGGGTACACGATATGTTATTGTGAACTAGGACTGACATAGATTCTTCTGCAGGGTACACATCCGTGAGGCATCACCTATAGGTAAGTTCTTCCAAATCCTGATTGTTGTTGGGGCAGGTAGGTGTTGTAGTAGATTGAGCACCGGGCTTGCAGTAAGGAAGACCTGAGTTAAAAATCTGTCCACAGGCACTTACTTGCTGCGTGATCCTGGGCAAGGTAGTCTCTACCTCGGTTTCCTTATCTGTACAATGGCAATAATAATTGTACCTCCCTCCCAGGATTGGTGTGAAGATCAGATGAGATGATGTTTTCAAAGTGTACTTGCATAGTACTTGGCACATAGCTATATGTGTGTGTATGTAAAATATAGCATGCCGTATAAATGTTAACTCTTACCATTATTGTCATTGTACTTATCAAGTCCCAGAATACTCTACAGCCTTTCCCAGTGAGATTCTCGACCTTGCAAAAGTGACTCATTTCATAATCACTAGAAGAAGAACCTTATTTATGAAGAATCTTTGTTGTCCTGACATGTATTTAGAAGAATAATCCAGTGAATTCATAGGGCTGTTGATTTAAACATGGAAGGGACCTTAGAGATCATCAGATATAACATAACCTCTTCATTTGATAGATGAGGAGATTAAGGCCTAAAAAGGTTAAGTGACTTTTCCCAAGGTCATAGAGGTATAAGTAGTAGTTACAGAATTTGAAATCAGGTCCTTTGACTCCAGTCTTACACACCATCACTTGTGCAACACTCAAACTCACCTGCCTCTACAAGTTTAGATTGTTACAAATAGCTGTGAGGAGAAATCTGAAGTATATGTGGACAAGCCACACAGAAAAGTCAAGGTTTACCATTTGTATGACTAATAACTAAGCCTCAGTATTCAAAGTTTGTACTGTGTTATATTTCCTTCTGTGTTAAATACTAGTACAAGTAGATATTTACTTTTCCTTACTTGATTAGATTATAAATCAATTTAATATGTGTCTGTTCTGTATTAATATCAGCCCCTAATTTTTAGATTTATAATATTTTACTCTTTGTAGCTCAGTTATTAATACTAGACACCATTTTTTTCAGGGGAAATGTTTAACCTACCATAGAAAACCTTTCTAGCCCCTTAAAAGTTTCAGCTTACATAGAGATGCTTTTAAGCTCATTACAAAACATTTATATTTGTTTATTACAAGATGTTAGCAACCTTCATTTGATATGATACTTTGTTAGACAGTAAATAGAAAATAGTTTGTATTTCATATCATATAATCATAGCATTTACAATCAGAAAAAACCTTAGAAATCATATAGTCATCTAGTCCAGTCTCCTCATTTTGTAGGAAATAAGCCTGTGTGGCTTAAATGATGAGATAAAAATTTGAGCTGGGGTTTGAACCCAATTCCTCTTTTTTCCACTCTATACCATTGTTGCTAACAATACAGCATATCTTCTTTTAAAAAAAAAATCTCTAAATCAGATTGGCTTTCTCTACTTTTTTTCTAATTAAAGAGATTTTATCATCGTTTTAAAGAACCAATATATTTTGTGAGGGTGAGCTCATCCATGAATTCTACAGTTACTCTTTATCTCTGGTCTTGAACATTACTTGCATGTATAAAAGGCATGACATGTTTGAGTTGGAAATCATCTTGTCCATTCTTCTCATTTTGCAGATGAGAATACTGGTTCTGCTACTCACTCCTTGTAGGATTTTGGGCAAGTCACTTAAGTACTCAAGTCTTTAATTTCTTCCCTCTGAAATGAGAAGATTGGGTTAGAGCAGGGGTGGGGAATTTTCAACCTTAAGGCCCCATGTGGTCCTCTAGGTCCTCAAGTGCAGCTCTTTGACAGAAGCCAAGCTTCATAGAACAAATTTTTAAATTAAAGATTTATTAATTACAATTATTATTTATTATCTAACCATTAGAGTATTGGTAAAGTTGTTTCCACCTCTTAATCTATTATTTTCTGAGGCTCAGAGAAGTTAGGTAAATTGTCTAAGGTTACATATATAATTATTGGTAGAGCTTGGGGCTAGAATCCAGCTTAGAAAATGTTAATTTGTGGTTTTCTAAGTCAATATGTTGCCAAAGTTTTTATTTGATTTTGACACTGCTGTTCTGGTACACCTTCAGGACCTACCTTAGCATCAAGTGGTAGATTGTTGAAGGAACAATATGCTAACTCTTTCCCCTACCAGCCCCCCCACCCCTCCCACTCCATGCAGTTTGGTTTTTCCATAAAAGGTAGTGAGACATTCCTTGACCCATCTTGACTGCTTGGTGAAACATTTAATTTTCCACACTAGTCTCTCTAGTCCCTTGCCCTCTATTCCTATCATTAAGCTTGTCCTGCCAAGTCTTCACCTTGAATTATTCCCACTATTCACTGCCTTCCTTCCTATTCACATGCTAATGAATGAAGCTGGAGAAAATCATGAAGATGTGGCAGCTTGGTTCGCTACATATTTATGTCACATAATCTTATTGGGCCTTCACTGTGGCAAGGCAGTCAACTCTTCTATATCTTAATGATCAATTCATTATCCCATTACTCTTGCAGCTTTTCCAGACCTTTTCATCCTTCTTCAGACCTCCCATAGCTCCCTTTCTGTCCCTCACCCTCTCAGCTGAGAACATTAACTTATATTTCACTGAAAACAATGGAGACATTACCTGAAAGCTCCCTTCCCTTCTCCTCATCTCACATCATGCAGGTGCCTTCTGCAACTGTCTCTTCCTTCACCTCTGACTTACGTAGTGAAGTGGCCCTTGTCCTTGCTAAGGGAAACCCCTGTATGCATAAGTGATCCCATGCTATTCTTCTCTAGAAGGTGACCTTATCTATCATCCCCATTCTCTTTTTTCAGTCTTTCTCAGCTTCCCTCCTACAAACACATTTCTCCTACTCTCAAAAACCCTAAGCTGATAGCTATTGTCCTTTGGATAAACTCCTTGAGAAAGCTCTCCACTTTTTCCTCTTAATTCTCTTTAGCTTTTAGCCCTCATCATTTAAGTGAAAATGGTTTCTCCAAGGTCACTATTGATCTTTCATTTTACAGCTGTAACAGCCTTTTCTCCAGTAAGCTATGTCATCCTTCTTGATTTGTCTGTAGCATTTGACACTGTTGATTACTTTTTTCTCTCTATGTTTTCAGAACAATTGTCTCCTAATCTCTTGCTTATCTGACCACTCCTCAGTCTTTGCTGAATCTTCATCCAGGTCATGAGCCTGTTAATTTTGTATGTCCCCCAGGGCTCTGTCCTGGACCGTTTTTTTTTCTTCTCCCTCTATATCATTTCACTTGGCGATCTCATCAGCTCCTAAGGATTCAGTTTTCATCTCTCTGCTGTCCTGACCTTTAGTTTTACATCTCCAACAACCATATTGGTCAACTCAAAATGTATGTCCTGTGGACATTTAAACTCAACATATCCAAAACTGAACTCACTAACTTTCTTCCAAAAGCCTCCCTTCTTCCTAATTTCATTATTTCTTTTGAGAGTATCCCTGTCCTTTCAATCTCCCAGGCTTGCAGCCTCACTTTCATTCTTGACTCCTTATTCTCTCTCATCCCCTCATATCTAATTTGTTACAAAGTGCTGTTGATTCTACCTTCTTACCATCTTTTGTCTTTGCCCCTTTGTCTCCTCTAACACTACTACTACTCTGTTTTGAGGCCCTCATCACTTCCTGCCTGGTCTATTGCAGTAGCTTACTGTTTGGTCTCCTTGCTTCAAACCTCTCCCCTCTCCAGTCCTTCCTCCTACTCAGCATGTCAGACTGATCTTCCTTAATCATAGGTCTGACCTTGTAAACCTCCTCTCCATTCAATAAACTCCAGTGGCTCCCAGTTTCCTCTAGAATCAAATATAAAGTAGTCTGGTTTTTAAAGCTATTTATAACCTGCCCCCTTCTTGCCTTTCCAGTCTTATTTCTCTGTATTGTACTTTTGTCATACAGTGACACTGACCTCCTTGCTGTTCTTCAGTTCTTGCTGTTCAGAAGGAAGAATGATAACTCCATCTTCCAACTCCAGTTACTTTCTCTATCTTTTCTTCATGCCTGAAACTTGGCCTCCTCATCTCTGCCTCCTGTCTTACCTGGCTTCCTTCAAGTTCCAGCTAATGTCCCACCTTCTGTAAGAATTAATCCCTCTTAATGCCTTTCCTCTGTAATTATCACCTATTCTGCATATAGCTTATTTGCATGAAGTTGTTTCCATATTGTTTCCGTTTTAGGTTGTGAACCGCTTGAGAACAGAACCTGGGTGTTTTTTTTGGTGGGAGGGGCTTTCTTTGTATCTCTAGCTCTTACAACAGTTCTTGGCAACATAGTAAATGCTTAATAATTCTTGGTAACTTGACTTGTTTGGCTTAAGAAACTAAGAACTTAAGACTGTTAGACTGTCCCTTCCAAATTGCTTGAGTACAAAGAGTCCAGGAGATGCATAAAGAAGCTCTGAGGCTTGGCTGGTAGTTGACAGTGGATAATTCAGGCAAGGGATCTTTGCTGAATTAACTTGTGATGTTCTCAGTGTGAATCTTTGTGTAATATATATCTCCTGCTATGCCCACGTTAATCTCCGAGGCAGCTAGGTAGCTTAGTGGATAGAGTACTGAACCTGGAGCCAGGAAAACCTGAGTTCAAATTTTGCCTCAGACACTAATTGTGTGACTCTGCTAAGTCACTCAAGTCACTCGACCAAGCTCTATTTGCCTCTGTTTCTTCAGCTGTAAAATGGGGATAAGAGTGGCTCCTGCCCCCTGGGCTGTTGTGAAGACCAGATGAGATAGTGATTGTAAAGTGCTGAGCGCAGTGCCCGTCGTGATGAGCATTACGTGAATGTCTATTCCCTTTCTGTCCAAACGCTCCTTTTAGTCAATGGTGAAATGGTGGATGAGTATCCAACCTAAACTACTGGCGGAGTGACCTGAGGTAGGCCTAGCCCAGAACAAGCTTCCCTAAAGGCAGGGAAGGCATCGGTGACACAGAGGTGGAAATCGGGTACATTTCCAGGCTAGTACAACAGCCATTGAATTGTTATGTGTAAAGAGCAGAGAAAAGACCAGTTTAGTTGGAACTGAGAGTATGAGAGGAGGAATAATGTCCAATGAGGCTGGAAGGATGGCTTTGAAAGCCAAACAGAAATTTATGTTTTGTTCTAAAGGCTATGGGAAGTGACTCGAGTTGAGCAGAAGAATCATGTGATCAGTTCTGGGCTGACAGCTCCTTTCTGAACCTGGGAAACCAATTAGGAGGCTGTTGTAATCATGTGATTGAAGGGGAATAGGGCCTGAATGGATGTTGGTAGATATGTGAGTAAAGAGGAGGGTTCAGGTGCAAGAGATGTTATAGAGGTAAAAATAGTGAAATTTTGTAATTCATTGGGTATGTGGAGTAAGAGAGAGTGAAGAATCAAGATAATGCCCATTATGAAGGTGGGCAACTGGAAGATGATGTTTTGCCTGAAACACAAGACTTTGAGAAGTTTGGAAGAGGAAAGATGAATTCGGATTTATTTGTCCTCATTATTGTAGCAAATGCTGGAGATTTTATTTGTGGAATATTTTCTGTGATTTAATACTTTATTACAACTTGTGGCCCTGGGTGGTTGTCCCTCTGCTGTTAGAGATGGATAGTGGTGGTGCACGCCATCTCATTCTGTGTGATTTTTTTTCTGTGTTCTTAAGGAAAATGAGGGTTGATTCAGTGTGTTGGATCTTTTCTCTTAGATCTTTCTTCCGTTTCTGATTACCACTGTATTACTTGGACTATTCATTTGCTATTCTTCATTCTTACTACAGGATCTGCTTACATTCCCTAAGTGACATCCCATATGTTGCTCTGTGTGTATAAGTTATTGTTGGAAATAGGCTTCAGCAGCTTGCTCTTGTTCACTGTTTGTCTTTCCATTGCCTGCTGAGTCACCTCCAACTTAGACGCTTTAGAGGCCATGGTATTAAAAAGTTTTGCAACCATACACCATCACTAGGTAAACATTTATGTTTCTTTGGGTCAGGAAGAGTTACGAGGATGCTCATACCAAAGAAAAAAAAATTGCATTTTGTGTTTTTGTGGTGGTCACTGTTGCACCCTAGACACCTGTTGATATGTGTATAAAGAAATTTATAAAATGATTTAGGAGAAGAGAAGATAACCAGAGCATCTCTTGAGGATGTGAAAACTTCTCTGGTATCAGAGATAGAGAACCTTCTTTGAAATGTGAATTTTTTTCCAAAGGATATTTTTAAAAATAGGTATTTATTGATCTTTTTTTTTGCCTTGTTTAGATTTTCCCTTTTATCTCTTCCCTCCACCCTCCCAGAGGAGCCATCCCTAATAAAAAATAATTTTTTAAAAGAAAGAAAAAGAGAAAGAAAATTTCTATAAACCTTGTCAGCATTTTTTAAAAAATCTGACTTTTGCAGTGTTTCACACCCGTGGGGTAGGGGTCTTTTCCTGTTTTTTCTTGGCTTCAAGCCTATTGTTGAAAAGTATATTGTTTACTGAATCCTGAATCACTGGAGGTCTTCAATCCTAAATTGAATGGAGGATGAGGATTTCTATTCATTTTTTTTAAATATAAATTTATTTATTTAACTTTTTACATTCATTTTCACAAAATTTTGGGTTCCAAAATTTTCTCCCCATTTGTCCCCTCCCCCCACCGCAGTACACTGAGCATTCTAATTACCCATAACAGCAATCTGCCCTCTCTTCTATCATCCCTCCCTTCTCTTGTCCCCATCTTCTCTTTTG
>CM053769.1:578358478-578377494 GCA_028658325.1 Potorous gilbertii | reverse complement strand
TCCATCTGTTCCATTCTAATTTTGAGAGAATTATTTTCTTCAGTGAGCTTTTGAACCTCCTTTTCCATTTGGCTAATTCTGCTTTTGAAAGCCTTCTTCTCCTCATTGGCTTTTTGAACCTCTTTTGCCAATTGAGTTAGCCTATTTTTCAAGATGTTATTTTCTTCAGCACTTTTTTGAGTCTCCTTTAGCAAGGTGTTGACCTGTTTTTCATGCTTTTCTTGCATCTCTCTCATTTCTCTTCCCAGTTTTTCCTCCACCTGTCTAACTTGATTTTCAAAATCCTTTTTGAGCTCTTCCATGGCCTGAGCCCGTTGAATATTTATTTTGGATGTTTGGGATACAGAAGCCTTGACTTTTATCTCTTTCCCTGATGGTAAGCATTGTTCTTCCTCATCATAAAGGAAGGGAGGAAATATCTGGTCACCAAGAAAGTAATCTTCTATGGTCTTATTTTTTTTTCCCTTTTTTGGGCATTTTCCCAGCCAGTTACTTGACTTCTGAGATTCCTTTCCACACCCACTTCGCCTGCAGATCTACCCAGCTAGTGCTTGGGGTCTGAGATTCAAATGCTGCTTCCCAGCCTAGGGTTTTCAGCGGGGGCAAGGCTGCTATTCAATGTAAGATTAAATGAATGTGCTTAGGTGGGGGCCAGGCTGCTTTTCAGTATGAGATTAAGTTCAGCTGCTCAGGTGTGGGCAGGGTTCCCTCATGGGGTTTATGTGGAGACCTTCAACAATTGATCGGAGCTCCTGCCTGCTTTTGGAGCCCCTGTCTGCTGCTGTCTCCACTGCTGCCTCCCAAAGGGGCCTGGATTATGGAGACATCCTGCTCCCCTTTCAGCCAGCCAAACAGGCTCTCTCACTGACCTTTGCACCTGTGGGTGGAGGGAACTGCGTGACCACTGGAGATTCTGTCCCTGAAGCCTGCTCGGATCTGCTTGTCTTGGTTCCACGTGGCCAGGGTGGGGCTGGGCTGTGCTCTGGGTGCGGTGTGCAACTGACCTTTGGAGTCGGTTTTTCTCGTCTCTTTGGAACAGAAATCTCCTCCACTCCATTTTTGTGTGATTTCCGCTTCTCCTGAATTTGTTGGGAGTTCTTCTTTACAGGTATTTTATAGGCTGTGGGTTTGGAGGTAGCGTATGTATGTCTTTCTACTCTGCCATCTTGGCTCCTCCCCCCACTTGATAATTTCTTGAAAGACACTGTCTAAGCTATTTTTTTGATCATGGCTTTCAGGTAGTTGAATAATTCTTAAATTATCTCTCCTGAATCTCATTTCCAGGTCAGTTGTTTTTCTCATGAGATATTTTACATTTTCTTCTATTTCTTCAATCTTTTGACTTTGTTTGACTGATTCTTGAAGTCTCAAGGAGTCATTAGCTTTCACTTGCTCAATGCTAATTTTTAAGAAATTATTTTCTTCAGTTAACTTTTGTCCCTCCTTTTCCATTTGACCAATTCTAATTTTAAAGGAGTTGTTTTCTTCAGTGAATCCCCCCCACTCCTTTGGCCAGTTCTGTTTTTTAGGAAGTTATTTTCCTCAGTCTTGTGCTTCCATTTCCAAGATAGTGAGTTTTTTTTATAATTCTCCTATATAGTTCTCATTTTCCAGTTTTTCTTCTACTTCTCTTGGTTGATTTTTAAAATTCTTTTTGAGCTCTTTCAAGAGACTTGGAATCTCTTGAGACCCATTAATATTCCCTTTTGAGGCTTCACGTGTAGGCATTTTGACATTGCTGTCTTCTTCCGAGGTTATGTTTTGATCTTACCTGTCACCATAGTAACTATCTATGATAAGGGCTCTTTTCTGTTTCTTATTCATTTTTCTTTTCTTTTTTTTTTTAGTTTATTTTATATTATTTATTTTTAGTTTTCAACATTCATTTCTACAAAATTTTGAGTTTCAAATTTTCTCCCTATCTCTCCTCTCCCCCTCCCCAAAACAGTGTGCATTTTCATTACTCCTTCCCCTGTCTGCCCTCCCTTCTATCATACCCCTTTCTTCCCTTATCCCCATCTTCTCTCTTGTAGGGCAAGATAGATTTCTGTACCCCATCACCTGTATTTTTTATTTCCCAGTTGCAAGTAAAAGCATTTCTCAACATTCATTCCTAAATCTTTGAGTTCCAGCTTCTTTCCCTTTCTCCCTCACCACCCATCCCTTCTGAGAAGGCAAGCAATTCAATATAGGCTATATGTGTGTTTGCAAAAGACTTGCACAATAGTCATGTTGTGAAAGACTAACTATATTTTCCTCCATCCTATCCTGCCCCCTATTTATTCTCTTCTCTGTTTTGATCTTGTGCCTCCCCTAAAGTGTTTGCTTCTAACTAATCCCTCCTCCCATTTGCCCTCCCTTCTTTCATACCCCCCCACACCTTTTTGTTCCCTTCTCCCCTACTTTCCTGTAGTGTAATATAAATTTTCACACCAATTTGAGTGTACGTATGCTCCCTCCTGAAGCCAAATGTGATGAGAATAAGCTTCACTTTTTGCCTCTCACCTCCAACCTTTTCCCCTCTATTGAAAAAGCTTTTTCTTGCCTCTTTTGTGAGACATAATTTACCCCATTCCATTTCTCCTTTTTTCCTCCCAATATATTCCTCTCTCACCCCTTAATTTTATTTTTTTAGATATAATCCATTCTTATTCAGCTCACCCTATGCCCTCTCTCTATATGTATATAATCCCTCTAACTACCCAAATACTGAGAAACGTCTCAAGAGTTATAAATATTATCTTTCCATGTAGGAATGTAAACAGTTCAACTTTTGTAAGTCTCTTATGATTTCTCTTTTCTGTTTACCTTTTCATGCTTCTCTTGATTCTTGTGTCTGAAAATCAGATTTTCTATTCACCTCTGATCTTTTTATCAAGAATGCTTGAAAGTCCTCTATTTCATTGAATGACCATTTTTTCTCCTGAGGTATTATACTCAGTTTTGCTGAGTAGGTGGTTCTTGGTTTCAATCCTATTTCCTTTGACTTCTGGAATAGCCAGTATTCCATGCTCTTCCATCCCTTAATGTAAAAGCTGCTAGATCTTGTGTTATCCTGATTGTATTTCCACAGTACTTGAATTGTTTCTTTCTGCCTTCTTTTGTAGTATTTTCTCCTTGACTTGAGATCTCTGGAGTTTGGCTCCAATATTTCTAGGAGTTTTTCTTTTGGAATCTCTTTCAAAAGGTGATTGGTGGATTCTTTCAATATTTATTTTACCCTCAGGTTCTAGACTGTCAGGGAAATTTTCCTTTATAATTTCATGAAAGATGATGTCTAGGCTGTTTTTTTGTTCCTGGCTTTCAGGTAGTCCCTTAATTTAGCTTCCATCTGCTCCATTCTAATTTTTAAAGAATTATTTTCTTCAGTGAGCTTTTGAACCTCCTTTTCCATTTGACTAATTCTGTTCTTTAAAACATTCTTCTCCTTATTGGCTTTTTGGGCCTCTTTTGCCATTTGAATTAGTCTATTTTTAAAGGTGTTATTTTCTTCAGCCTTTTTTTGGGTCTCCTTTGGCAAACTGTTGACTCACTTTCCATGATTTTCTTGTATCACTCTCATTTCTTTTCCCAATTTTTCCTGCACCTCTCTTACTTGATTTTCAAAATCCTTTTTGAGCTCTTCCATGACCTGGGACCATTGCATATTTATTTTGGAGGTTTGGGATGCAGAAGCCTTGACTTTTATATCTTCCTTTGACAGTATGCATAATTCTTCTTCATCTAAAAGGATGGAAAAAAATACCTGTTCACCAAAAAAGTAACCTTCTATAGTCTTATTTTTTTCCCTTTTTTGGGCATTTTCCCAGCTAATTACTTGACTTTTGAGTCCTTTGTCAGGTGGTGGATAACTCTAGGGACTTGTAAGTTCTCAGTTCCTTCAAGGTAGCACAATCAAGCAAGAGGAGTTTGCTCCTCTCCTGCCTTGAGAACTGGTCTGGGAGCAACCAGAGGCTTTTTTGCCCAGAATCTGCCAATAGAATCAGTCAGTACTCCTTTTCACCCCAGGGCAGCCACTCAGGGCTGAGATCCAGATCAACTGCTCAATTCCCCTAGGGTCTTTAGGCCAAGCATGCTGAGGAGTACAAAACTGGACACTGCTACCACTTGGGGCCAGGGCTAGGGCAGGACCCTGCTCCCTTCTCATCCGGGTGAAAGAGCTTTCTCACTGACCTTTGAAGCTGTCTTTGTTGTTTTATGGGTGAGAAATCTGAGAACTGCATCTGCTACCCGGGAGTCCATGCCCTGAAGCCTGCTCCCTTCTGTCTGTGCTGAGCTGAATGGCCCAGGCCGCACTGCGTTCCACTCTGAGCTCAGTATGATAGATCTTTCCTGTTGGCTTTCCAAGAAGTCTTGGGCTAGAAATCTCTTTTACTCCATCATTTTTTGGCTTTTACTGCTCTAGAATTTGTTTAGAGTCATTTTTTCCAGGTATTTTATGGGTTGTGGGGGAACAGCTTTTACAGTTCAGTCCTTCTACTCTGACATCTTCACTACGCCCCCTGTTACTCTTTTGTTCAGCCTATTTTTGACTTTTAAAGTTGATCTCTGCTTCTGGGGTCCGGGTGGCACTATTCCAAGATTTTTATGCCAAGGGCCAGGTCCTGGTCACTGGCTTTCTATGCTGGGGGCCAGGGTCCTGGTCACTGACTTTTTATGCTGGTGTCTCTGCTGTTTACTGCTTAACCACTGTGCTGGACGTAGTCATTCTCTGGGTTCAGGGCCTTGCAGTTTGCCTTCTGCCATAAGGCTGAACATCTCAGAGATGGCCTGCTGAGCTAGAATCAAGAGGCCTTAGTTGCTGATCTGTGCTGTGGCTCAGAGCCTCCTGCTTGTTTACCTAGACACCATTTGCACTGGACTGCCTTCCCCTTTCCAAGTGAGGTAGACCTTTACTGTAGTTCTTCTAAGTTATCTAGGTGGAAATTTGTTTCATTCACTCTTGTTGTGGATTTTCTCTCCCCAGAATCCATTTAGAGGCTTGATTTAATGTTGTTTTCACAGGAAATTGTTGAGAGTTCAGGCAACTTCTTGGTTTTCTTCACCATGTACTTGATTTTTTTTTTTTTAATGATTTCATATTAAGTCCTTGTTACCCAACTGTAAATAATGTGGAATTAATTCACCATACATAGTTCTGATAACTGGCTATAGAAAATCTGTAGAGTTTCTGTTTTTTGAGCGCTCTTGGACACATATCTTCACTCACTCTCTTTGGAATAGCTGCTGCATCACAGTCTAACTTGAGTTCTTAACATGAAGAATTGAAGGTTAAATAAGTTTTACAAACTATTTAGAGTGACATGTCACCATTCCCTTTAAGCACATTAAGAAATAGGTAAAGACACTGGTTATAGGAGTGGGGATCCTGTAGCTTGGCAGCCCTTCTGTTAAGGGATTTGTTTTGTGATGTTTGGATTCAGTCACAGGTACCCCTTGAGGACCTAGAGGGCCATATGTGTTATTATTTGTGATTTATGATCTTGTCTGATTCATACACTTACAGTACATGCTCTAGTAACCTGTGATAAAACATTAAAACACAATATGCCTATTATTCCTTAGGCATCTGCATTTTTTCAGATTTTAACTTGAAACTTTGATGTACAACTGTGCAAAGCCTTGAATGTGGTGTCTGACATTGTCTGACAGTTCTTATTAATCGTGGTTTGATACTCATTTTCAGCATATTCTATGATTTTAATAAATTCCTTGGCAGTTTGTATACCATCAATAACAGTCACATTGAGTCCTGGATTTCTTTGTGACCAACCAGCTGAACACTGCCACCATTATTGTAAAGGAACTGAATCTTTAGTAGTCCAGCCATATCAGCCATGGGTGGTACGATGGTAGACTTGCACTCTGATCTCCAGCAACCATTCCACAAGTTTTTAAGGCTGAAATTGGTGATTCTCAATATAGACTATAACAGTTCTTTTGGCCATCTGCAATTTTAGCATAAACAATATAGAAACCATTGGAATATTGATCTTTCACATGGGCTCTTCATGCACTGTCACCCAAGTCCTTCTTTGACTTCAGAGCTCCATCTTTGTCCTTATGTTAGGTGTCACTTCCTTCTTTCCATAAGAATTCTCCTGGTGGAGCATGAATGATGAACTTGGCAGCTGTGTGTATCACCTCATCCAACATCCAGTCATTGAAGTTGACCATCTTGGTCTGCTGTGGCCTAACCTGGTGGCTTGTGTTGAAATTTTCTTTAAAAAAAAAAAAAGAATAGATTTCGAACTCAAAACTACTTTTATGGGAGAAAGCTTCTCCTAACAAAAACTGAACATTGGAAGAACATCTGCAATCTCAAAGGTAGCTTGTCTTGAAGAAAGTGTCACAGGATAATTCAGAAATTGTTGCTCTTTCTGAAAATGTGATGACATAAATGTGATCTGGGTATCACGGGACTTCCCAGGCAAGGTCTAGTTAAGTCCAGGTCGAACTGCTGCTGCCCCTTGCTTCCATTTCCAAAGTGCCTTCTGGAAGACCCATGTGATAGACCCATTCTCACTGAAAGAATTCAGAGACAGAGTGGGCAGAGGAAAACATTTATTATTTCACTTCTCCAGAGGAGAAGTTCCATTAGGACCAATACAAAAGCAGGGGTGAGGTCTTGCAGTTCTGTCCTTCTTGGTAGAGTTAGTCAAATTTCTCTCTTTATTTCCCTACTTTCCCTCCTTATGTAGATTATATAGACTTGGTAATGAGACTAGGATCTGAGCTGTTTCTTGCCCCCCACCCTTCTGGTTTCCCCCTGAGGTATGCTTGACCATCATCCTTGCAGAACTGGTTATGCATGCTGATCTTACTACAAGCTCACATTACCCTAGGAGGTTTACTGTTTCTCATGAACATTTGTCAAAGCAAACCAAGAACAAAAACAATATCCCTTCTTACACAGATCAGGGAGATTATTAATTTTTTTATTCAGAGAACAGTCTTAAGCTCTTTTGGATCAAAACAACTTTGGTCTTATGTGTATAACTGAAGAATTTTCTAACAAACTGATGTAACACTGTAGTATGAATTTGATTCATGTTTGGCCATAGAAAGGAATGATGATCAAATCGGCAAGCAGTTATTCTGTGTCTTCTGTGTGCTAGGTTCTCTGTTGAGATACAAAGAAAGGGTAAAATACAGTCTCTGCTCTCAGGGAGTTCACAGTCTAATGGAGGAGGCAACAAGAAAACAACTGTGTATAGACAAGATTCAAACAGGATAAATTCAAGATATTCTCAGAGAGAAGGTACTAAGATTAAGGAGGACCAGGAAGGGCTTCTTGCAGAAGGTAGAACTTTAACTGAGACTTGAAGGAAACCCATAAAGCCAGGAAGTAGAAGTGAGTAGGGAAAGAGTTCCTGACATGAAGGAAAACTGGATAAAGTATTCATAGTTCAGACATGGGTATAATTTGTGGAAGGAACAGGAAGCATTTTAGGGTATGTAACAAGAGTAAATGGTAAGCAAACTGCAAAGGTAAGGGGTAAATTTGTGAAGGTCTTTAAAAACTCAAAAAAATGGATTTTATATTTGACACTGGAGTTCATTGAGTAGTCATGATCAGACTGCTTAAAGATCATTTGGGTTGGCAGATGGACTGAAGTAAGGAAGAACTTGTGATCTGCAGACCAATTAGCCATCTGTTTCATTAGTTCTGGAATGAGGTCATGTGGGCTTAAACCAGGGTGGTGGCAGTGTCTTTGGAGACAAGGTGTTTCAAAGGTAAAATTGATGGAATCTGGGAACAGATTGGATATAAGGATGAGAATGATAAATTGAGGTTGACGCTTAGTTTGTAAACCTCTGTTACTGAGAGAGTGATGATGATGATGATGATGATGATATCCTTGGTAACTAATCTGCCTTAGAAAAATTCTTTAGAAACTAAAGTACAATGTACTCTTCCTGGTTTTATGGAGACTTTCTCTTCGGAAATAGCCAATGCTTTAATATGAAGCAAGATGTGAATGTGAAAGGAGATAATGTGTGTAAATTCATTTAGCAAGTTTAAAGTAGTGTATAAATACCAATTATTTGTATTTATGATGGCATCATCATCATCATTGGATCATTTGTTTCTAGGTGAAGTTACTTATTTCTTTACAGCTGCTTCTAATGCCCTCTGATTTGGGAAAATCTCTCATTTTTGTGTATAGTAGTTGCTGTATCTCTTTTTCATGTTTAAAAGAAATAAATTGAGGATAAATATAATCTCAATTACTCAAGTTAGAAATTTTTATATAGTCCTCTCAAAATAAAAAAAAGTAATTTTTATGTTTTAGGTCCAAATTTTTTTTTTTTTTAATCTTGAAAGCAGTACTTCATTATCCTGTTTTATCTGCTTTATTGATTGTTAATCTGGAGTTGAGTGTACATGGTAAAATTGCTTCTTGAAAATACTGTTATTCAGTCCTTAAGTAATCCATCTTAAACATTTTCAACTAACTAGCTTCATTTACTGAAAAGTTAATTTCCTTATATATATTTCTGAGCGACTTGCCCAGGGCCATGTAAGTAAAAAATGGTGGAGCAGGTTGGAATCCAGACCCTCTAACTCGAAATTACAAGCTCTTAACCCCTTTTGTTGCCTTTTGACTCAAAAATCTCACCTGTCCCACTTAATTTTGTGACCTCAGGCTACTCACTTTTCTTCTGGGCCTCTTTTCTCTCATTTGCAAAACTAGGGTATTAGGCTTCCATGTTCTCTAAGATTCCCCCACCTTTAAATCCCATCATTTATAATTCTACAATGAAGAATTTTACTCCTTATTGTGAAGTCTGTATAATATAAAAAAACAAAAACAAAAACAAACACTCTTAGGGAAACAGTTTTACGAGTTAATTTGATTTTGTCTTGCTTAATCAGCACATTAAAAATTCTGGAAACATGTCCAATGGGTAGTGCCTGTGGACCTCCCTCAGCCATGAAGGGGTGAGTTGGGGGCATCTTCTCATATTACTTCATTTGAATCTTGTTTATAGTTTTGTTACATCCATGTTTGATTTTTTTTTTGTGCTTGGTCCGTCTTCCATCTTGCACTCTGTCCCGTGGATGGTAACTAAGTTCACTAAGTTCAAAATATTCTTTTTATCACTGTGGCCTACTAGTTTGTCAACCTCCTCTGTTCTGCATTTGGTTTACCTCATTCACGTACAGATTGTCATAGCCTTGATCTCAGTATCATCTATGATAGTTCTGCCTCTATAAACCAGAATTTGGTCTGGGAAATATAAATACACAAAAACCATAGGTGTTTGTACTCAAAAGTTTACGTTCTGGTTCTGAGGAAAGAACTCATGTTTTTGTTTTTTTTAGTAAAAAAAAGCAACAACTCAACAATGTAAGATATTATATATAGAAAGAGATGGTACAGACAGTAAGTACGTAGATTGTTAGGGGAAGGATCACTGTGAATTTAAGTATTCAGCCAAAGTTTTATGGAGGAGTTAGAAATTGGCCTGGTCCTTAAAAAAACAAAGTAGAAGTGGGGAGAAGGGATATTCACATGTGAATAGTATGGATGAAAAACTGGGAGGAAGGTAAGTAATGCTTATTTTGTGTTCCAAACTCAGCATGACAGTTAGCTTAGTTTGGTGTCTTTTTGGAAATAAGAGCGTTTGAAAAAGGAATGTAGTGAAAAGTAACTTCAGAAAGGTAAATAGGAGTCAGATTATGAAGGATCTTGAATGCCTAATTCCAGAGTTTGTTATTTCATTCTGCAGCCACTGGAAAACTAATAAAGGTTTTTGAGCGGGAGGAGATATTTTATTTGCTACCTATGTATTCCATGGAATCAGAGTTATTTCATTGGGAATCTGTTAAGAGAAAGTTATTTGCTTTGATTTTTTTCAATGGGAAGGGTAATGCAGATACTATAGGTATTACTGATCCTTGATGGTAAAAGCACAGAATGAATTAATGCATAGTTTTCAAACAGAGCCTTGCGTGTGCAGTTTTATATTGTTGACAGGACATAAAGTGTTTGTTCTGCTCTGGAAGCATGTTACCGAACTTGCTTTTCTGGAGTGGATGCACTTTAGGCCCCTTCCGAAGGTTTGTAAACTGACCGCATTTATTGTTTCAGTACATATATTTCAAATGTATGTGGGTAATGAAAGCTGTTCAGGCTAAATTAGTCTGAAGTGTAGTGGCTGATGATGAATATTGTTTTTTAAAAAAAGGTAAAAAGTGCATTTCTCATGTTAAATGTTAGAATGAAAGTATAAAATTCCAAAGAGATGCTACTTTCCCTATGAAGTAGCATAATTTTCAAAATATACCAAATTTTTATATTATGTTAATATTTATCATTAAAAATATATTATTTGCATGCTAATGTATTGTCAACCCCCTTACCTTTAAAAGAAAAGACAGTGTAATTTCATACAGATTCATACAAACACCCCCCAGTAGGGTATTATTATAATATTATTATTATTAATATGTGTAGTATAGTAAAAAGGCAACATAATATAAACAATATATAAAATATAAGTAATATTATTATATTCAGTCATTGATCTTGTTTTGCTCTTATCTTTGACTCTTGGTTTCTTTCAGGTTTCAGATAATGTCCACTTTCCATTGGAAACCTTTTCCAATTCCATTTAATTCTGTCCCCTTCCTTCTACTTACAAGTTTCAATTTATCCTGTCGATTTCTAGTTTGTATAAAGTTTATTTGCACATTGTCTCCTCCATTAGATTATCAACTCCTTGAGAGCAGACACTGTCTTTCACCTTCCTTTGTATTCCAAACCTTTACTACAGTGCCTACCTAGCACATACTAGGCACTTAATAAATGTTTATTGACTTTTTTTTTTAACAGGAAAGGATCAGGGAGAAAGACATATGTCCCAATGATACAAGAATAAGAAAATAAGAAATTTTACCTTTGTCATGTTTATGTATTAAATTGGGTAATTTTGAGTCCCATCCCACCTACTTAATTTTTCTTTTACCAGCAGAATATACATTTAAAAGTAGATTGTTTTCTGGTTTGCTTCTGAGCAAAATAGTTTTGTGTGTGTGTGTGTGTGTGTGTGTGTGTATTCTTTTTGAACATAGGGAAACATATCTTTACATTTTGCCTCCCATAATGCTAGGAACATACAATAGTATACAAAAATAAATAATTATTATATGTACTGTTGTATTTGTCTAGCATTGTGGGAGGCAGAAGCCTCTATGTAGTTAGATCACTTCATCTGTATAAACAAAATGGACTTTTATAGTATAAACAACTTATTTTATATACAAATATGAGCTAAATTTGGTTTGATTCATAAAGCCTTTCTGCACTAGGTCTTGGGGTACAAAAACAAAAATAAAACAGTCCCCATATTTAAGGAGCAGGGACTGTTTCCTTTTGTTTCAACTAATAAAATAAATTATAATAGCAAAATGATTACTAGAATTCCGTTTTGTCTCTGAGAGATTTGATTAAGAGATGAGTTGCAAAGACAAACATTTGTTTAGGGAAAATTGTTTTGGGTGTACATGATAAACTTTAACTATATATTTGCTTGTTTTGAGAGTTACCTGAATTACTGAAAGATTTACTTGGGAAACTGTTACAATTATCAGGTGCTCTATAATTCTCACACTGCTATCTTGAGATATTTGTCTTTATCAAATGATATATAACTTGACATCTTATAGTTTCATTAGGGCCTTTTCTTCTTCATTCTTATATTTTCACGTTGGAATTCAGCAAGTAGATGTTTGGTATATAGGAATCTGATCATATCCTTTTCCTACCACACATTTAGCCCATGATGAATAACCAGACCAGAATTTTAGTTTTCTGTTTTTGTTCTTGAATTTCATTGCCATTTCTAAGTTTCCAGCTAGCCTTTTTAAGAACTGTACTTCCTCACATAGTAACATAGTGTGTGAGTAGAGCCAGGTGTGAGTAAATAGGAATATTGCTTCATTGTTGACCAGTTCTTGACACTCTAAAATGGGAAACTCCAGTTTGATTTGGCAACTCTTACCATTTTCCACATTGATTTACAGACCAGAAGCTTTTTTTCTTAGAAGGAATGTATTTATAAAAAGTATAGATTTTCTTTTAAAGTCTTTTTTGCCCCTTAGTATATTATATTACCATACTTAGTATCATACTGAATTCACAAGTGAAATACCAGATAATCATCACTGATAACTGATATTGGAAAATATCAAACTGAAGTCTACTTGAGGATGTCATTTATTTTGTATATTTTGAGTTCTCTTTTAATCAGTTAATATTCTTTTTATGTTTTTGAAAGTCATTTTTTAACTATGTTTCCTCTTTCTTCTCCTAGGTTTCAAAATATCTTCCTTTGCTCATAAGTCCTTCAGACTTCTTGTCCTCCAGGAACTAATCAATGGATTTTTATCATCTGAATGTACATTAGGAGCATGAATATGGTGCCAAAAGACCTTCTTCCACTTCTCTGACTATGGTCCAAGCTTGATTCAGTGATTCATTTGGATATATTTCTGTTTTAAAGAGAGAAGTACACATTGTTGCCATTCACCTGGCAGAAAGACTACATTGTAAGATCATGGACCATACGAATAGGGAAAAAGATGAAAGACAACGTACAAGTAAACCCATGGCACAAAGGAGTGGACATCCTTCTCGACCATCTAGTTCCACTTCATCATCTGGGGTTCTTATGGTGGGACCCAACTTCAGGGTTGGCAAGAAGATAGGGTGTGGGAACTTTGGAGAGCTCAGATTAGGTAAGAAATGGTTTATTTCAGGGGCTTGTAATTAATAACCTATTATCTTAATACGTTTTGGTATAATCTAAGATAAGTATTTACAGTTAAGTCAGAGGCTATTGTTTTCTTTTCATTTTACGTTTTTTTAAAACAATTAACTAGGACTTAGGGTATAAGAGCTATTATCAGTTGGAACTGTACTGCTTCCATATTCTACATCTTTCACCTTCTTTCCCCTCACCAAAAGTGTATATTTTTTTTTTATCAATTCATGAGCATACTCTTTGGAGATTTTTAAAATGATATCTCTTTCTGGAAGTTTTAACATAGGAGTTGGGTTAAAATTCCAGAGATAGAATTCCTAACCAAGAAAATGTTTCGTCTTCTTCACTGAGATTTGCTTTGAGTGGAGGATGAATGACAGTCATTGCAATTATATAGTGTGTGATTAGGTTATTGACCATAAAATCTAACACTTAATTCTCTTTAGATAATTTAGAGGAGAAATGCAAAAAGACTTTCCACATTTGGGCACCAAAGATCAACCTAGGAAACTGGGAATTAGCGCTTCCTAGATTCAAATGTCCTTTTTCCTGTTGGGCTTTTAGAATTAATCCTGATATTGTTAGAGATAATGAAGGTTAGATATACTAGGAATTGTTCCAGAAAACCTTTAAGAGTTGAGAAATGTGGTTGAGAGAGTATGCATTGCATCTTTTCTTGGGTAGCTCCAGGGATATTGTAGAAAGAGTTGATAAAGGTCCTTGTCCTGCAGAAATCATCAGGGAAACAGCAGTTGGGCAAAGATCTTTGGTGCTGCTAGGAAATGTTCAGTTTCTAGGAATGAACTTCTTGTTCTCGGCAATGGTGAGTGGGCAACCTTGTATTAAAAGGTTTATCAAAGAAGAATTTTTTCCCTCTATTGAGGTATGGGTGTTGAGGTTAGTAAAGTTTGCTAAAACTTCTGTAAGAACTGATGAGAATGTAAGTTAGATGTGTAATTTCCCACTACTTGACTTCTCAGAAACTATTGAGTTGCTTTAACAACTAGTTTTGTGAATATTTGTTTATATAACATTTACAGTTCTGACATCACAGTGGTACATGAATTAAATTGACTATGACAGAAACATCCATGAAAACATTGCTTGTAGTAGCAGTGATCCTTAACTGTTTCATTGTCTGTGAATGATGATGTTTTGAAACTTGACCTGTCATATAGATGATGATAATGAAACTCGGTTGCCTTAGAAATTTTGCAGTTCTTTTGACCTAGTAAAAACTCAATATTTTCTGTCTCTTTACCAGCTACATATTAGACTCTAAGAGTGGGAGTTACATAATCATTTTACTCCTAATATTAGCATAATGAGAAGCATATTAACACTGAACATAACAGGGGTATATGGTACTGTTGGAGTGCAACTGAGATGGACTATGCACTGGGAAAACTAGAATTATAAGTGTGGGGTACAAATAGAAAGGAAGGGAAATAAAGGCATAAAATATTTGACATGCGGGTGTCAATTTATAATTTTTTTTTAATTGTCCTAGGATGATAGATATATGACTTCAAACTGAAAAACAAACAAATAAGTAGTATTTTCCATTTCTTAGTTTCTACTTGCTATACTTCTAGTCCCATACTATCATCATTTTCATTTTGGGCATTTAGTGTCTGGAATCTTTGGCACAATAAAAATATTTTAGAGACGTTATTGGCAAACTTCTGCTTAATTATCTGAATTAAAAAATTAGGATATCAGTTGCAAATTGCTTCCTTTATTCTTTTACCTGACAGTTTGGAACAGAGTACATGTTTAGAAAGGAGTTATCAAGGATGTCCTCAGAGACATTTTGTGCAAAGCTAGTCACTTTGAGACATGTATGTGATTATTTACTATAATTACAGGAGGTTATAAAATTCAAGGACAGGAAAATTGTTGAAATTGATATTGAGGATATAGCCACAGGTGAGAGAACTGAATACATAACAGAGGATTTGGGAATAAAAGGAGTTCTTGGTTCTTTTGGTATTGACGAATAATTCCAGCAGGAAGTGAGTGATGCTCAGGGTCTTGAATCACGTGCTGCTCTTCTTACTTCTTGACTAAGAGCCCAAAAACATAAAGATGTCTGTATGGGCTAATCTTACATTAACATGAATAATACTAGTGTTATTTGGGATTTATGCAACTCTTTGCCTCAGAGATCAAGATGTCTTATAGATTTCTTTAAACCGTTTGTCAAAAATAGGTTATTTTTGAAATGTTATTCTAGTTATCCTTGTAAAAAACTGAATACAGGTTGTAGCTTGTAATGATTTGTTGACAATCACTGGGTAACTCGTTCTTATGTTTCTGTTGTCAATAATAGTACATATTCCTATTTATGAGATTTTGTCGGAGAAGCCCTAATTTTCTTGGCTAGGTAATCAAACCCAACAGTTTTTAGTCTGTACATAATTATTCCTAATTCATTCCCTGTGAAACTAGGGTATGAAATGAAAGCAGTAGTTATGTTGGTGATAAATTTCAGTCTTGGGCTTCATGTGAGAGTACCATAAGAAAGTAAATACATTAAAGGGATTTTTAAAGAGTAGTCGTGATGTGTTGACAGTGGTGGATAAGGTGGATAAGGTAGGATAGGGTGGATAAGTAAAGAAATTTGGGCTGAGAAAGACTCACTCCCTCAAGCTTTCTTGCTAACGAGTTTGATAATAACAATAGTGGTTATTACACTTCACATTTATATTCGATATGGTAACTTCTCAAGGGCTTTGACATGTATTTTCTCATTGTAATTTTGTCAGTAACCTCCCAAGACAGAAAGAAAAGGTATAGTGAGGATCGAAAATCTGGTCTTCTCTTCCCTCATTAAAGATTCTTAATGCTACTTTATGAGGTCATCCAGAAATATTCTCACAGTAGAATCAAAATTGGAGAGTGAGAAATGAAGTTTATAACCCAGAAGACTGAAAGCTTTGGGAAGCTTCAAGCTCAGTTACCTATTTAGAATAGGTAATACAATACCAAAGAAGAGAGAGTTGATACTCTTTTTTGGGGGGAGAATGGGATGGCATTCGGGGTTAAGTGACTTGCCCAGGGACACACAGTTAAGTATCTGAAGCCAAATTTGAACTTGGATCTTCCTGACTCTGGGGCCAATACTCTGTCCTCTGTACCACCTAGCTGCCCCTTGTTGATCCTCTCTAACAGTCATTAGAATGTCAGTAGTTTATTCTTGTTTTTGGGGTGTGGTGCTGAATTTATCATGAGTCCAGTATTTCATGAGAATCTGTTGCTCCATTGTGCCTTGAAATGTATTTAAACTGTCATCTGAGTGACCTAAGTTCACAAACTGAGTGTCCTCATTTCTTCTGAGCTCCTTGCAAACTTCAGTCTCACGCCAATCTTGTCAAAGCCTATTCATTTTGCCTTTCCAGCTGCTGTCTTCTATGCCCCCTTCTCTCCTGCAACACTGCCACCACTGTGGTACAGTCTTCCTCACCTATACTGCCACAGATGTCTTCTCTTTGTCCTCGGTCCATCTTCCACTCAGCTTAAAGTGATCTTCCTAAAACACTGATCTGACAGGGTTAGCCCTTTACTCAGTGTCTCTTACCTCTCAGATCCAATAGAAAACCTTCTGTTTAGAGTTTAAAACCCTTCACCAGAAGACCTCTCCCTGCTCTTCCAACTTTTTTACATTTTATTCCCCTGCATGTACTATATGATTCAGCAACACTTGCCTTCTTTTGGTTCCTCAATAATATTCCTTTCCTGACTCTCGTCAGTGGCTGTCCTTAGTGCCTAAAATGCTCTCTGTACTCATTTCTAACTTGGTTTCCTTAGTGACTCACCTCAAATTTCACCTTACTTAGAAGACCCTTATATAGGTGACACCCCCCCCCCCTTTCCTTTCAGAGCTTTCCCTCTGAGAATATTTTCTAGTTATACTCTGTACATGTCTTGTAAATCTCTGTATATCGCTTGCTTGTTGGTTTCCCTATTAGAATATCAGTGCAGGGACTGTGTTTTTACCTTTTTTTTTTTTTTTAAATCAGTACTTAAACCAGTGCCTGGCACATAATAAGGATTTAGTAAATGTTTGTTGACTCACTTGTAAAAGTACCTTTTCCTAGTCATGTTTTAATGAGTTTGTCAGGAAAAGGAATTTCTGGCTTCTGGACTGGGTAATAATAACCTTCAATTGTCCAAATCAATTCAGCACTTCAAAAAATCTATAAGGAAAGCTTTCCTAAAATCAGTCATGACAATAAATAACACAACTACCATTGTTTGGACCCATATTCTATAGTACCTTGGAGTCTTTAAACACAGTTGGTTACAGATTAATATTTAGAAAAACCCTTATTATCCATAGCCTGACATAAAGGATCAGTGTCTAGGATACTTCAGACTTAACCAATTTAGTATTTCCATAATAAATTAAAACTCTGGAGAACATTCGTTTTTTATGATTTCTGAAAAATTTTAAACCCACCATTGACATGAGGTTGTTAAAAACTTCCTATTTAAGATTTTAGTAATATTAATGAGTCTCAAGAACTAAGAAAATAACATGTTTTTCCTTCAGAAACAACCATTCATGGTTTTCCACTCTCTTAATTGTAAAATGAACAGAACTTAAAAATGAGAAATTCTTTTTTTAAAATTTAGTATTTTATTTTTCCACAATTACACGTAAAAACAATTTTCAACAATTATTTTTAAAATTGACTTCCAAGTTCTTGCCCTCCCTTCCTACCCCACTCATTGAAAAGGCAAGCAATTTGATATAGGTTATACATACGCAATCATACAAAACATTTCCATATTAGTCATATTGTAAAAGAAAATGTAGACCAAAATTTTTTAAAATCTGAAGAAAATGAAAGTTTAAAAAGTATATTTTATTTGTATTCAGGTTCTCTCATTTCTTTGGATAGATAGCGTTTATCATCATAAGTCTTTCAGAGTTATTTTGGATCAATGTAAAATGAGAAATTCTTTTTAAAAACCTTATTATCTATTCAAAGGCCATATTATTAGTATTTGTATTTATATCTTCTTTAAAAAGTTTGCCTGAAATTTTTTTCTTCATTTTTCAAAATTGTATTGATATCTTTCATATATATATATAGTGCCTTTCCCCTCCCCTAAACAGACACTCTCTCTCTCTCTCTCTCTCTCTCTCTCTCTCTCTCTCTCTTTCTCTGTATATATATATATATATATATATATGTATAACAAAGACTAAGAAACAAAGAAGGGAATAAAGCCAGGTTAGCAAAACTAACAAATTCGTCACACCATTTCTGAGATTGGATTGAGTGTTCCATATTGAGTTCCCCTACCTCTCTAGTTTTAACCTTCAGGTTATCTTCATGAAGTAGGGAAGGATGGTATGCTTATTTGTAAGTAAAACTAAGACCGACATAATTGACCACTGTGTTCTTTTCCATCTCTGGAGTCTGTGATAAAAAGTGCAAAAAAAACCCCTCAAAAAATGCCAAACTATTAGCAAAAAAGGATGCTTTTAACCACAATTTTTTCAGACCTTCTGAAGTGACAGAGTAACTGATGAGGATAATTTTTTAGATTGAGAATTGATTTTAACCAGTTCTTATCTGATACATTTAGCCTATATATTAAGAGAAGGCTCAAAGGCAATATGATAGCTAGCTTCAAATATGTGGAGAAGGGAATAGAGGGCAAAACCAGGAGTAATAGATGGAAGTCATAATGAGGCAAATGTAGACTTGATGTCATAAGAACAATCCTAAGAGTTAGAGCCATCTAAGTGGAATGAGCTCCTTAGAGATGTTATGGGTCCTCATTCAATTTTCTTTTTAAAATTTATTTATTTATTTAACTTTTCAACATTTCCACAAAATTTTGGGTTCCAAATTTTCTCCCCATTTGTCCCCTCCCCCACCCCAAAACACCGAGCATTCTAATTGCCCCTATCACCAATCTGTCCTCACTTCTATCATCCCTCCCTTCCCTTGTCTCCATCTTCTCTTTTGTCCTGTAGGGCAAGATAACTTTTTATACCCCATTATCTGTGTTTCTATTAACTAGTCGCAAGAACAATACTCAACAGTTGTTCCTAAAACTTTGAGTTCCAACTTCTTCCCATCCCTCCCTCCCCACCCATTCCCTTTGGGAAGGCAAGCAATTCAATTTAGGCCATATCTGTGTAGTTTTGCAAATTACTTCCATAATAGTCGTATTGTGTATGACTAACTATAATTCCCTCTATCCTATCCTGCCCCCCATTG
>CM053769.1:578333959-578357978 GCA_028658325.1 Potorous gilbertii | reverse complement strand
AGAATGAGAAGAAGCATGAAAAAGTAAACAGCAAGGAGAAGTCACAAGGGACTTACCAAAGTTGAACTGTTTACATTCCTATATGGAAAGACAATATTTGTAACTCCTGAAATTTTTCAGTATCTGGGTAATTGGTGGTATTACACACGTACACACACACGTACACGCACACATACATACGCACATGCACACACACACAGAGGCAGAGAGCACAGAGTGAATTGAATAGGATGGGATCGTATCTTAAAAGAAATCAAGGTAAACGGTGAGAGAGAAATGTAGTGGGAGGAGAGAGGGTGAAATGGAATGGGGTAAATTATCTCTCATAGAAGAGGCAAGCAGGAGACTTCTTAGTGGAGGGAAAAAGAGGACAGCTGAGAAAAAAAAACATAAAGAAAATTAGGAGGCTACACAAGATGATCTTTAAGGTTCTAACTATGAAATAGCTCCAGGCAGGTGAGTCTTACGACCACACAGATGAGTAAAATAAACTAACACCCAGTTCTTCTGAATCCTATATAACTGAGACATAAAATACTGTATGAACACTTGAAGCAAAGGGCTTCAGAACAGAATGCTTCAGAACAGCATGAAGAATGACAGAAAACAAACACACATTCATTTTGATTTTTATCTGTGATTAAACTGGTGTAGGGAATTACAGCAATACTGACTGACATTTTGTCTGTTACTTAAGAGTGTATCTGAGCACTTCTCAAGACATTGAGAAATTAGATGACTCGCCTAGGTCTTCTTCAATCCAAGACCAGCCCTCTAACCACTATGTCATGCTGCTTCTCCTCTCAGAAATTTAACAGTAAATAACAATAAATAATACTGTTTAATCTCAAATTTTCAATTTCCTCCATAAAATTTAATCTACAATGGAGGAGCAAATTCTTTTGATTACTTCAGGACAAGTCCTTCCCTGCAGAGAACAGCTGGAGACATCTAGTTGTGGGGAACGGTCTTTCTGCTACTTAATGGTAGTGGAGAGGGCATATATGCAGTGACAGAAAAGCATGGTGAAGGCTGAAAGAGAAAGATACTTTAAAATGGATTTCTAACAGGGAAAGAACTCTCAGAAGGCACTACTCAGTGAATATTTAAAAATAATGAATCAAAGGTAAATTGCTCCTAGTTCTATTTCTTTAGACAATCTTCTACTTTGTACTTATAATAACAAACAACGCAGTCACCTGTAAATTAGCAAATGAGGAGAGAAACAAATCCTAAATTATGTTTTTTTCCACATATACCTTGAGTCCTTGCCAGGGTAGGCTGCCTCGAAGGAAATACATGAACATATGGCCTAAGGCTTCCAAATCATCCCTTCGGCTTTGCTCTAAAAGGTAAAACAGATCAAACAATAGAATTGCAGCTATTAAAGCAAAACTGGAATCACAACCAGTAATTCTCTAAAAACCATTTTGCTGTGGAAAAACTCTTTACTAATTCCTTTTATATCTAAGTTGGGGACAATGTTTAGATCATATTAACTGGTACATACTCCTTTGTCTAGATCTGTCAATGGCAAGTAAATCTCATTCAGCAAATGCAAAACTATAAAGCAACCCAAACCAACAAATCATAAACTGTCAAGGCAACAAAAGAATTATTATTCCTAATCAAGTATTTAAGCATTTTTTATTCTTCAGGATACTTTAAATTTTTTTATCAGTTTTATACAGGAAACTCATATGATTAAAATCTGTTCCACTCATATGTATATACTGTCCCTAAATGACTTTAGAATATCATGTAATATTTATTGAAGTATCCCACATGGATATGGTAATTTATAATCAGAGAGTCACTGCTCTCTGGAAGTTTATCAACTAAAACGAACTCATGAGTTATAGGAGTATGTTTAGTTTTTTGAGAATGTAGCCAGAAAAAGGAAGGGAAACAAAAAACAATATGTGTAAAATGAATATAAAGAAAACAATTTCTAAAATATACTGACACTACAATTTCAGTTGGCAAACAGCTTTATTCAATTTTAATTTCAGAAGACTACGTCAAACCTCTCATGTTTATGAAAATCTCTAAGTTTATTAAAAGAAATTTTAAGAGTAAAACTGAGAGCTAGTTTGAGCTATCACTTAAAAATATTTCTGTTGTATCTAAAGAACTGATAATCTGATCCAGGTAGGTAAGCCTGCCATGCAACCAAGGATACAGAGAGAGCAGACTTGACTGTCGTTTCTAATTACCTGGAATTGGTACAGAAAATAAACTGTAGAGAGGCTTAAATGATGCTTAAGATGATGTCTTTTGAAAGTTTTTAATTGTCATTAAAGGAGCAGTGTTATGGATTTTTATGACACAAATAAGGGGACAAAGAAACAATAGCTACTAATCAACTGAAACCAGATTTTGTAAAAAGAATTGAAAGTGATTTCAGAGGATATCTAGAGTTCAACTCCTATCTGAATTGGGTGCTTTTGCCTCTGGGCCTAGGATGAAGTCTACAAAGAAATACTTTGCATGGGCAAAAAAAACCCCCAAAATCCTACTCACTAAATTGGAGCCTAAAACAGGGCTTAAAGAAGAAGTCACAAAAAGTCTACAAACTCATGGAAGACAAAACAGTGGGGTGAGATCTTTAGCAAAGCAATACAGACAAACCTCTTCCTGTAGACTCTTACATTGTACCATAACTATTTATTGCTTCTCTATTTGTTCACTTCCCTTAAAAAGGGGCCCCTTTGTAGTAAAATTTCACCAGGAAATGATTGCAATTTACTATTGTACTCTAGGGGGCACAATTATCCAAATTATTATAATGGATCATAGTCTCCAATAGCCACTTTACTCAAACACAAATACCAATGCTTCCACTGTTCTAGATAGGCCACCGAGAAAACTTTTGCAAATCAAGATTATGCCTTTTACCTTCAAATACTGGCATGAACTAGGTCACTGGGCTTTAGAAGCAATGATATCTTTAAGATGATTTTTAAAAGTAAAGTTAGATCAATATAATTTTCCATCACTTCTTTCCACATGTCATTCACAAAGGTCATTTTCATTATCAATGACGATGAGTTCCAATACCTGTAACCCACGAATTATTTCAGGCCACTCAAGTTTCATGTTGCTTCACAAAGGACTACTTTCAAACACTTGAAAAGCTGTGCTTGCTTTCAATGTACAAAAATTTCCCAAATTTAGATACTATCCTTCTTTTAGTGAGAAAAACAGATTATGTGACTTAGTTTTTGAGACTCTCATTGCGGAAGACTGGGCTTTCATGACCAGGATTTTATTAACTAATTATTCAAGAAGGTATTTAACACGATGTTGTTAGCAAACTTGTTCCCTTCATGGCTACTACCACTCCCTTCCTGGACAACACTTACACATGGACACACACACACACACACACACACACAAATCTTACTAAATGTACGTTTAAGATGCAAAATACATTCCATTGGACACATGCCAAACACATGCCTATTCCTTACAACACACTAGACACAATACGACCAACACCTAGACTGTGATTAGAGACATAATCCTTTCTAGCCTTCATCCAGCAACAGGTAACAATAGTGATTTAAGGGGGACACTCTGACCACAAAATAATATAACACTATTTACAACCTGTTATATTATTCTCTGAGTGTCCCTACCCATCATCACTGGAGTTATAAAATCAAGAGAAGATTGTCTAACCCTAGAGTCCAACATTACACACTTAACTTCCAATATAAAATAACATACTACATAGAGGAAAAAAAATATATATGGCATTGTTAGTGTCACTTAAGCAAATGATTATGTTATCTATTATCTTTTCAAGCTATATAAGATATATCTCTAAATGTTTCAATGATGCATATTCTTGTCCAATTCTATACTTTAATATTTAGCCAAGTCGAGATTTGTTTTAAAAAATTGGGAAAATACTTCTATTAGACTAGATTTCAATTCAAGTGGTGCTACATTGCTTTCAAAATCTCCTGAACTACTAGAAACCAAATTTGAACACACCAATGTTTTTCACTCATTTGACAACTTCATAGATTTACTATTTACATCGAAAGCACAAATTCACATTCAACAAATTCAACTCTCTGAAGTTCCTTAGAAAAGGGAATGTATTCAAATATTCCTTTATTATAGCTATACTATAAAAAGTATTATGTAATAAACTGTTATATTCCAGGGAATATGATTATTATGACTGTAGGTGTAATAATGAAGTTTTTAAAATGTATACTAAAGGTCAGTTATTAAGGTCTTCTAGCATGATTAGTAAAAATGTAAGTACTTGTGGAAAAGCAAATAAATTTACATCAACTAATACTCATAATACAGACAGACTTAAGCAATTAACTTGGTTAAAAGTAGTGTAAATAGAAATATAATGCGTGATTTGGTTAACTGTTCTTCTGTGTTGTGGAATTAGTCTTAGTAAGGACCTATAGTTCTTATGTATACATATATCCCTACAGACGTAACTGCAAAAATCATTAGCTGAATGCTTCCAATCAAATTTCATTAAGCTTCATATAACAAAATAACAAAAAAATAATCATCTGAGCACATAAAGACAGTCTAAATCATTTAGTGGTCTAACAATATGTTGTTCTATATGGGGTCTTGAACTCCAGAAACTTGCTGCCTTGGTTTTACAAAATGTAAAAACAACCCACAAAACAGTAAGAATTAAGAATTGAAACACATGAGGAAATCAAAGTAGGAAAAGTGCTATGAAAATGACTAGTTGTTGGTTTATTTTGCTTGAGGGGGAGAGGCAAGGCATTTGGGTTAAGTGACTGGCCCAAGGTCACACAGCTAGTAAGTGTCAAGTGTCTGAGGCCACATTTGAACTCAAGTCCTCCTGACTCCAGGGCCGGAGCTCTATTCACTGTGCTACCCAGCTGCCCCTGAATAGTTGTTTTTAGTGAACTGCCCCTTTTTGAGGAGAAAAACGAACACACCTTTGCCAAGATGGGTATTGATGGACATATATCTCGCTGTTCCAGTTAGACTCTTGTGTTCCCTGTATGGTATATGTTTTTTGGTTTCAGGGTCAATGTACTCTTTGGCCAGGCCAAAGTCTATAATGTGTATGACATGCTCCTTCTTGTTGCCTTGTCGGCCAATCAAGAAGTTCTCTGGCTTGACATCTCGATAAATGAGGTTCTTTGAGTGCACATATTCCATTCGAGAAATCTGAAAGAAGAAAAAAACAAAACTTGGTTATTGACAAATAGCCCAACATTTCTGCAGTTGGATTTCAAATAACAACTCCAAAAGAAAAAAAAATCCCACAATAGAGGAAGTGAAATAAAGTTTAATTCATTCCAGATCACAAACTTACCTGGAAAATGGTGAAGAGAATTAGTTGTATTTACTCTACTTTAATATGTACTCTGTTTTAGATCCGTGGCCAACAACTAAGTCCCAGATATCTTAGTGCAGGTGTCCATAAACTGGTAGATAAGAATGAATCAGCAGATCTAAGAACCTTGCCTGGTATATCTATAAGCTAAGAGCCAATAACACTTCTTCCCCTCTGCGTCAAAGAGTGCTAAGTATGCCAGTGGAGAATCATAGGATGTCACAGGGAGAAGGGACCTTAGAGAGCATCTAATTCAAAACCTCAATATTACAGATGAAGAAACTGAGGCAGAGAGGGTAGGTCATTTGTTCAAGATCACAACTGCCGAGCAGGAATTAAAATTCATGCTTCCTGACTCTAAATTCAGTACTCTTCACAATAATGCCCATGCTGCTTCCTTTCAAGAGGATACCGCCCCCCCATCCCACGTCATTACTCTCAGCAACACTCATTCTCCACAATGTTACCAAGACTGCAGGAAAATGAAAAATAAATCCCCCTCATAAAATGATTAGTAATCCTTTAGCGTCTACTCTCACAGAGTAACCTGCAGTCCAGAAATTAAAATGGAAAACTATTTGTCCATTCTGCCATTTACCACTAATATTAACTGTATGATTCAAAACACACGTTCTAGAAAAAATAAAGCATAAGATTTGTCACTAAAATAGAAATTAAAAACCTGAAACTCAACCTTTTTCCACTTTCTACTTCTATCTTAAAAAGTAAAGATTTTATAATACCAAAGCAAATATAATAGCTAAATGGTGAATCATGAAACTAGCACATTTTTTGTATTTGTAAAATGGAGATAACAATAATATGTACACCACTGACTTCACAAAACTGTTGTGAGCAAAATACTTTGTAAAGCGCAGGGTGATATGTAAAAAGGAGCCATTAGCCAAGCTATCAGTATCTTTGGAAAAACATTTTATATTTGCAGAAGTTTTTCTAATCATTTCTGAAAGTTATAGGACTTTAGATATCTGAATTTTACACTGCAAAGACAGGGTAGATTTTGCCTACTACAGATGACCATTTGTCAATACACAACCATCCACCTATATCTTTCTCTTAATGGAGCGACAGTCATGGTAATTATTCATTTCATCCTTAAATCAGTTTCAGTTTCTAAATCTGAAGTACTTTCTTTTCTCAAAAAATGAATAACCAGCTTCTACAACTATGGCAGTCTCTGCTGTGAAAAGCAGCAAGAACAGACTTTTCATCATGGCAGAATCTCTCTTATGCTTCTTCAGACCCTGCAACAGCTACTTAGTGTGTTTTATCTCATGCCTTTTCACAAAGCCAACCAAATGGAAAACATATTACCATGTGTTAGAAATCTGTAAGTAAGTTATTAAGTAAATTAGTTTCAACTTCATGATTTCAAGAATTATACTCTTTCATGGGGAGAAAATTTGGAACTCAAAATTTTGTGGAAATGCATGTTTAAAACTATGAATAAATAAATAAATAAATATTTTAAAAAAAGAATTATACTCTCTCTCTCCTCCATTAAATTATTTGCTTCACCTTTAAGGATGGCATATTGCCCAAGATCGTTTTATCTAGCAGAATATTTGTAAATTTGTAAAGAAAACAAAATAAATAGCTGGGAAATATAGGCCTGGTGTTAAATTTTCTTTGTTTATATCTGATATCCCTGGAAGCTTCCTATAATGGTACAAAAATATGAAAAGTCAGGTACTACTTAATAAATCACTGCTAGTTAATACACAGTATGAAAACATGTTTATATATACAAACATGTATGTATACATACACATATATGTGTGCAAATACACATGAATTTATACACAAACATGAAAGGCTTACATAAGGTAGCAAATTCCACCAACATAGTCATTTCTTACCAACTGGATGGCTATCATTAACACAGTCTTCAAAGTAAACGTCCGATCACAGAGGTCAAACAAGTCCTCCAAGCTGGGGCCAAGAAGTTCCAGGACCATGGCATTGTATTTCCCACATGGCCCAAAATAATACACCTGGGGTAGGCCTTCAGCTGAAATTGAAGAAGGGAGGGGTAAATTAAAAACCAATTAAAAATCAAAACATATGGCAACACTGGCCTGAATTCAATGACATTACAGTCCTTAAGATGAGACTGATTACCATTTTCTTCCATAATTCTTAGCTGAGAAGTTAACCAAGGAGCACAAGTATCAGTGCAAATTAACTAGACTGGAGGCTGGGATGCAGGCACAACCTATTACTTAATACTTGAGTACCAACTACACTCCCCTCCCATATAGAACAGAAAACTGTCCATGATCTATTATCAGTTCATGGCGTAAAACTCTTATTCCCAAAGGACGCCTGGACACACACTATTTCAAAAAGGTCAAATGATGGCTCAGTGACCTTAAGATCAAGCAAACAGATCATGCTGACTAGCTGGTTTCAATAGTGCTCCTTAAGCTTGTAGGTCAAGCAACATTTTGCAGTTTGCATTTCTTGCTCCACAAAGAGTTCAAACTAAACTCTCCAGTGGAGAGGTCACAGAATATCCTTCTCTAACCATGTGCCAGTAAAACAGGGACTCTTCTAGTACAGTAGTTGGTATTTCTTGTTTTCTTATTACTGGCTGAAAACAAATTAACAGATACTTAGTGCTTGACTTCTGATAAAGAATTGTGAAAGGCAAAAAACTTTTCGCAAGATTTGTAATCTACAGACTTAAGAAACTAATTTCTACTTTTCCCACTTTAATGATAGCAGCTTTCATATGGCCTCCAACTACTTAAATAACTGGAGGAAAATTCAGTGTTCATGACTGGACTATGCCAATATAATAAAAATGACAATACTACCAAAGATAATGTACACTTTTTTTTTTTTGTTATGACAATGAAATTACCAAGGGGATATGTTATAGAATTCGATAAAATAATATAATGTATCATGAGGAAATTATGAAAGGAGGTAAGAATGGAAGTGAATAGCACTTCTAGACTTCAAACTATATTATAAAGTAGAAGTCATTAAAACAATTTAGTATTGGTTAAAAAGTACAGAGGAAGATTAATGGAAAGGACTAGAAAAGAGTCAGAAAAAATGCAACTCAATAAGTCAGTGTTCAAAAAACTGGAAAATATAGATTATTTAAAAAAGAAGAGCTATTTGATAAAAACTCCTGAGAAAACCTAAAAGCAATCTGGCAGAAATCAATAAAAAATCAACACCTTACAACATATTCCACAATAGATTCTAAATGGATGTGATCTTAATATTAAAAATTAAAATACAAACAGATCACATAAAAATATGGATGGGAGATATGTTCTCCTATCTAGGCAATTACTTAAGATAAAAAAAGATAGTTTTGATTATCAGAAACTTAACAACCACATGATGGTTTGTTATGGTCCAAATAATTAAAAATAATAATGCAAATTGAAACAACCCTGAGCTTTCATCTGATAACCCTCCAAAATTGGCAAGGATGGGAATAATTGATATTTAAGAAGTTATGGGAAGACAGAAATACTAAAGTGGAACCGTGAATTGCTATAACCATTTTAGAAAGCAATGAGGAAATACCTAAATAAAGTAACCAAAATGTCATTATCTTTCGACCCAGAATTCCACTACCAGGCTTATACCCCAAGGAAATTATTGCTAAGAAAGTCCCTATATACATTAAAAATATTTATGGCTGCATTTTTTTGTGATAGCAAAGGACTGGAAACAAAATAGATGCTAATATATTGGGGTATGGCTAAAAATATTGTGATAGATAAATGTAATGAAATATTATTGTGTTGTAAGAAACTGATGAACGTGCAGAATACAGAGAATGTGAAAGGGTCTATATAACAATAACTAGAGCAATGTAGATGGAAAGATAACCACAATAAAATCAAAAGTGAATGATTTTTTTTCCCTCCTTTTCTTTTTTCTTTAAAAATATTATGTGAGCATATGACATATAGCTTCCTAGGAAGGGAAGTAAAAGAAATACAGTGGGGAAACAATGGAAATGTTAAAAAGAAAAGGGGAGGGAACAGCTGGGAATAAGAAGGGGAAGGTTACATTTGGAAATGAATGCAATATCAAAGCAAAAAATAGCAACAAAATGATTTTTTGCAGGAGTCACTGTGACCATTTACTTCCTTCTTCTTGCTAGGAATTGATTAGCCTATTTTACCTTCATTAGCTCCAAAAAGAAAACAGGATTTCATATGAAAACACTATGTTTCACCCTTTGCTCTGATATATTTCAATTTGTTTAAAATACATAAAGTTCAACAACTACTCTTATTAAGTTCTGAGAAATTCAAAGTCAAAATACTGCACGCTGTAGATCTGTACTTTTTTGTCCGAATTAGAGTGAATATGATTTGGACTGAGTTTCCTCAGTTATGGTAGGACATAACCCATTTAATCAGTGTTTGATGTCATCAATACCTGGCTTTCTCAGTATAAATACTCTAATCATCAAAAGAGGACTGTTCCCTTAGTTGGCTGAACTACAAACATTAGACACTGGAGACAGTCTAAAAATTTATTATGAACTAGATCACTTTTCTGATCCATAGAGGAAAGGAGTCTCATTCTTATATTATCTGGTGAGAATTTTGGCCTCTAATTAGGCAAATTAAGAGTTTCCATGTTTATGAAAGGATTGTAATATTTGCTAAATTTTTTTTATAATGATGTTTTAACTACAATTCCCTCTACTCTATCCCTAATCTTTTAGAGTTGTGGTGTCTCTCTTTTTCATTATGCACCTCTACAGGAAAAAAAAATTTTAAACACACACTCAACAAATATACATAAATTACATATATATAACTATAATAATAATTATGGACATTAAAAAATTTACACAAAAGTAGAAATTAAAGAATGGTAAAAATGAACCATTACATTGAAAATGTTCTTTTATTAAAGGTTTAAAATATTTTTTGTTCTTGCTACAATATTATTAATAGTGATACTTTAACAAATGAAATGAAATAGAGTATGCTGCATTATTTTTGAAAATATTTGGTAAGTATTTTGAAATATGGTAATTTGAATTTTGGATTTTATATTTAGTTTATTTTTATATTTGGTTTTAATGGCTGGTATAACCAAAAAACCTTACCTTACAAAAACCCAACTGGAAGAAGTACATCATTGGCCGTCCTTACAAAATTATAGTACTCATTTTTCAACCCCATTCACCACTTCTGCATAGTTTTTTCTTAAATTTAGCTAATAAATTTTCACCTTCCATGATGTCAATCAATCAGTCTTATGCACTAATTCAAAGGTGTTGTATTTTTTATAATTTTAAATAATGGATTCAAAATCTACTAAAACCGTTCATTTCTAAAATCTTTTAAAGTTAGAAAATTCTGCTTTCAAGTTTTTGCAAGTTTTAAGTATGATAGTTTTATAGGTGAAGAAAATAATTTCCAGCAGCTCAGACAAAAATATAAGGATTTAAGAGGAGACAGAAGTCAACAGTGTCAGTCAAGTATGATGTGGACTGAGCAAATACCATCAGATTGGGCAACTGGATAGAGATTCTTAGTAACTTGGAAGAGAACAGCTTTAGATGGGTGAGAAGTAAAAGATAACAAAGGGAAAAACATAATTCCAAAAGGAATTCTGGAAGAGGAGTACAGTTCGGGGGAAAATAATGAGATCTGACATATGTAGTGACCCATCTACTCATCCTGTGCTCCTCACTCTCACCGAAAATGAACAAATGAAAAAGGATTAAATTACCTATTGTGGGCTGCACACGTATAAAAGCAAAGCCACCTCTTGTTCTCAAGAAGCATATATTACATGAAGGAAACAACACACACAGAACTCTTCAGCTGTAAGTCTGATGGTTCTGAGGCATCTGTAGATGCAACATCTTGTTAAATGTTCCATTGGTTTCTTCTGGCAAACCATTAGACAATGTCAGTCATGTGGTCAGAGATGCACCATCAGAAATCAAAATGTGAGGGGTAGAACCAAGATATCTGAGTTCTCCCAAATTTCCTTCCAAATAACAAAATACTTCAAAACAAAGTCTGAACTGACAGAACCAACAAAAAGATGGAGTGAAATAGTTCTTCAGCCCAAAATAACTAAAAAGGTCAATAAGAAATATTTGTCTCACTGGGATGCAGAAAGTTTCTCTGATAAAGGTTTTGTTTCTAAAATATATACAGAAATGAGTCAAATTTATAAGAATACAAGTCATTCCTCAATTGATAAATGTTCATAGGAAATGAACAGGTAGTTTTCAGATGAAGAAATCAAAGCTATCTGTACTCATATAAAAATGCTCTAAATCAGCACTGATTAGAGAAATGCTAATTTAAAAAATTCTGAGCTACCATTTCATACCTATCAGATTAACTAGTATGACAGAAAAGGAAAATGACAAATGTTGAATGGCATATGGAAATCTGGGACATTAAAGTACTGTTGGTCCAATCTTTATAGAAAGGAATTTGGAACTATGCCCAAAGGGCTATAAAACTCTGCATATGATGTGGCAGTAGTACTAGGTCTGTATCCCAAAGAGATTAAAAAAAAAAAGGAAAAGGACCTATAGGTACAAAACTATTTCTAGCAGTTCTTTTTCTGAGTGGTAAACAATTTAAAATTTAGAGGATGCCCATCAAATGGAGAATGGCTAAATAAGGTATTGTCTATGCTTATGATGGAATACTACTGTGCTATAAGAAACAACGAACAGGATGCTCTCGGAAAAATCTAGAAAGAGTTACATGAATTGATGCAAACTGAAATGAGTAGAACCATTAGAACAGTGTACACACACAGAAGCAACAATATTGTACGATGATCAACTCTGAACGACTTTATTTTTTATTTTATTTTCCTTTACTTTATTATCCTCAGTAATACAATGAAATTTCAAAGGACTTATGATGAGAAACGCTATCCACTTCCAGAGAAGGAACTGATGGAGTGTCAATGCATATTGAAGGATACTTTTTAAACTTACTTTGTTTTTTCCTTTTGTCTGTGTTTTCTTTCTCAACATGACTAATGTAGAAATACATTTTGCATGACTGCGCATGTAAAAGCTATATCAAATTGCTTGCCTTCTCGATGAGGGGGGAGAAGAAAAAGGGAGGGAAAGAACTTGGAATTCAAAATTTTAAAAAATGTTAAAAAAATTGTTTTGACATGTAATTGGAAAAAAAGAAAATATTTTTTTAAAAAAAGAAATAAATATGCTGTTAGTATATCCCTACTATATTAAAAGTAGCAGCTAGGTGGTACAGTAGATAGTGTTAGGCCTAGAATCAGGAAGACTCATCTTCCTGAGTTAAATTCTGGCTTCTAACATTTATTAGCTGTGTGACCCTGGGCAAGTCACTGAATCCTGTTTGCCTCAGTTTCCTCATCTGCAAAATGAGCTGGAGAAGGAAATGGCAAATCATTCCAATATCTTTGCCAAGAATTGGGGTCACAAAGAGTTAGACATGCCAAAATGACTGAAAACCAACAAATAGTAAAATATTATTTTTACTGTTTGTATATTGGGATAAAGGTTCTTTCAGAGTCAGACAGCAGGAATGCCAACCTTGTTCAGGAAACAAGTAAAAGACTAACTGAAGTTTCCTGGTTATCACATAAAACTTATTGATTCTCATAAGCTGCAGACCTAGATTATCAGCACTATATGTACAGATGGGTGTCATTAGGGTCTATTCTGTGCATGGCTTCTCTCATGATTATCCAAAGTAGCTCATATTGATGGAGAATAATGCAAATATCTAACTATTAAAAAGACTCACAATCACTGGTGATAGAGTATGAACCAGTAATGTCTTAAAGCTACCTGGTTCACATTTAAACCAGTAATCATGCAAGAAAAAGTCCCATATTATATTCCAAAATCATCTTTTAGGCAGTGTTTCAAAGGCTTTATCAGTGCTAGAAAGTAGAAGCCCCTAGTACACTGGTGCTGGCGGACACAGGTTAATATACTATATAACTAAAGTTCTTCCTGCATATAATTGTGATGTTTGGGAGGAAGAAATTATTAGATTTACAGTAAATCAGAGTTCCTATAATATATACGCTAGTAAAGAGATTTTCTGGTACAACTTAATAATGTTTCCTAAATGGGCCTATTGAATAAAGTTGGAGGTATCCAAAATAGATACTAAATTTCCCTCAATTCAAAAGTAACATGCTATAATTCCAATGATTTTTGTTTTGATGAGAAATTAAAGCGGCCAACATATCTGCTATAGCTATTGGCCAAAATCTACAGTGGAATGCTATATACCTGATAAGTTCTACTCCTGACTTTTCTTTTAGAATGTTCTAAAATAGTTTCTCCAACTGTAATTAACATAGTTCCTTAAGCTCAGCCAAACAGTAGGCTCACACACATCTCAAATTCTGTAAAATGGCAAGGAAGGTATACAATTCTACTGCTAATTTTTAGTCTGCTATAAATGAAACTAAAGTTAAATGCATTAAAATAAGGATAATGGCTTCTTTATCATTCAGGTTATTTTAAAAGACTTCATAACACATTATGAAAAAGTTACTGCTTTTAGCAGAGATATTATTAAATGTACACTCAGCTGAGAACTGAAATAGAAGCAGGCACCCTTGAAGTACTTAACAATCTGATCATATTGCTGGCTAATAATTAGCTTGCTTTCATCCTTTTGAAAAGAACAGCTTGAGAGTTCAAAGAAGCAAAATCAAATGTAACTGTTAATGTTAACTGAATTTCAAAAATACTTATATGTGGATGAATATCTTTCAAATACAAGTCTACAGAATATAACCCCTTTGGCAATGAGCTCTTCATTAAAGAAAGTTTTGCTTATATATAACTCATTCCTCTCTATTACTGTTTATAAAAATAATTAATGATTAAATTTTAAAATACAGTTTTACAGATAAAATGCAAATCTTTCTACGCTTCTCATCAATAGCATTTAATTCCGCCACTAAGAACTCTGAAAAATTATTTTACACAAATTGAGAGGCTTACCAAGAAATGGTGAATTAAAGTAATGAATTAAAACAAATCCCTGTAAATAATTAATAAGGAAGAAAGAAAAACAGACAAGCTTTATATCTCCCTATAGAACAGAGGAAATAAAGATAGAATCACAGATCATTAAGACTCAGAGATAAGAACTAAAAAAAAAAGACTAATATTACTAATATTAGTAGTAATAACATGAAATACCTATTTCACATCTATTTAGAAAAAAAGTGAAAAATCAGACTGTTTCTCAATTTTCTAGTTTTAAAAAAAGAAAATGCTCTTTTTATAATATGAGCAATCTCAGCATTCTAAGCCACAAGTACTCAAGTTACATTTCAAGTTCATTTCAAATACATTACCCAAATCTTAAACCTTGTCCAAAAAACATCATAGATGAGATGTATGAAAATGAATGTCCTTGAAATTTTATGCTAATTTGAAAAAAAAAACAAAATAAAAACTGATGAAGCATGTTATCTATCACCTGAAAGAGGTGAGAGACTCAGTGTAGAATAAGATAAATTCTGTAGACATGGCCATTGCAAGACTTGGTTTTGTTTGATTATGTATATTTGTTAGAAGGATTTTCTTTTTCTTCCCCTTTCCCTCTCAATTAGGGGCAGGTAGGAAAGAAAGAAAATTGGTTTTATTTGACCAAAAAAGAAAGAAATTTAACTTTAAAAGAAAATGAAAATTGCTATCCTTTATAGAATATAATACATAACAGATCTCTGGAGATAAGCAAAGCTGCTACAAATAAGCTATTTAAAGATAAACTTTAAAAACTGACACCTTCCCTTTAAAAAGAAAAGCCATAATTAAAGAGTGGTAGTTTCTGATACAGAAACACCAGCCAATGGGTTCTGTCATATTTGTTAGTTTTGAAACCTCCATGGTTTTAGAGTATGAAAGGTGGATAATTCCAGTGCACATGCCACTAAAGTCCCAATAAGTTAAACAGACATATGACAGAGTACAGATGTGAATGAAATCTTTCAAATTCAGAGTTTAAAACAAAATAAATAAATAACCAACTAAGAAAGAAAAACAGAAAGGGCTAGTAAGCTGTAGAAAAGAACAGGAGTAGAGAAGAAAGAAGTTGCCATACAGCATTTGTCTTTTCTGCTTCCCTAAAAGTGCTTCCTTTTTTGCTTATCTTCCTGCCCCTAAAGTTTTATAAAAATATTTCAAATTGCCTGGTTTCATGAACTACTATTGTATCATCAAGCATAAAGATGCTTCTATTTCTTGTCATTCTTTCCCACAGCTGAGCATCTAGATGGAAGTTTGGGCACAGTAATGGCATTGTGAATGACAGCATGGCCTCTGGTCCAGAAGTTGGTTTCACATCCCAATTCTGACAATTCCCAGCTGAATAACTCTGGGCAAGGCACTAGGCTTCTCTGGGCCTTTATTTGCTCCTCTGGACAAGAAGGGGATGAGGCTAGATGGCCTACATGGTTTCTTCTAGCTCTAACATGATCCAATAGTAGTATAGTACAAGCTCTGGGAGGTTACACTAAGCTGCAAAGATTTCAAGTATGGGGCTAGGGAGGGCTAATACGTGTCCATTCTCCATGTATCAGTTGGTCATCAGATGGGCTGGAAAGTGAGGAACATTTCATCGCAGGAGCTCTCAAAGGCCATCTACAAAGTTTCGGAGGGGCTATTATTTGCATTGGTGGTGGGAATATCCAGATCAACAAGATAACATGTATAGAAGTCTTGGAAGGAAAACTGCAAAATTAATTCTATCAATTTCAAAAGGCAGAGAATTAAAACACAACTAAGTTAGTAAAGTTTGAACTTTAGCTGTAGTACTTGGCTGAATCTTCTGGGAAGAAGTAATGAGGAAAATCTGTTTTATAAAGCCATAATATGAAGCCTTCAAGAATTCCAGAATGATATTGTCTATTCTGTGTTTTGTAAAGATTCCATATCATTTAAAAGTAAATCATGGATGTGAAGGGTTGTTTCAATATAGAAACATATGTTTATACCCAATTATTTCTCATACTGGTTTAAAGCTCAGAGAAGATCCACAAATAAATTCATGTATACTCTCTTCCACTCCTCTAACCTAAAGGGGTAGAAAAGCCTCAAAAAAAAATCTAATCACCTTAAAATTCATTGTTTTAGCAGTCTTGTAAATCATGGAGGTTTATCAGCTTTATACTATACTTCTCTTGGATCCACTATGCCTTTTCATTTCAATGAAAAAATTTCTTATCCAAGTCCTGGAATACTATGAACTTTTCTTCACCATCTTTACTACTTCTATTTCTCCCTTTCAATCATATACTCAATTAGACAAAAATTAATTGGGGATTTACTAAGTACAAAGTACTATTTGGAATTAGTACTATATTTAAGCATTCTGGGACTTGACAGGGACTATTTCTTAGCTCACTTTAGTATTCCATCTCCTATTTTGAGTACTAAGCATCTCATTTTCATTAGATCATGTATATGGAATTTTAAAAAATGTTTTCACATAAGGATGCCAAATAAACTATGGCTCATTTTTAATTTTTTTCAATTATCAAACATATTTTATTCTCTCCCACATCCCACCTACTGAGAAAACAAACCAAAAAAAAAATCCTTGTAACAAATAAGGATAGCCAAACAAAACAAATTCTTATATTGGAGTAGTGGGGTGTGTGTGTGTGTGTGTGTATGTGCGTGTGCATGTGTGTGTGTGTGGGGGGGGTGTTAACTGACTTTTAATTAGTAACTTTGATCTGTAAAATACAGAAGGTGGACAAGATGATCTCTTCCAGCTTTAAGTCTAAGACTATTCCTGAGCATTAGGTTATTTAAGGATTTATATACTTAGACAGCATTTTCCATTGAAGCATGAAAGTGTGCCAGTTGACCTTTCCATGAAAGGTATAGAGGCAGTACCTCAATTATCCTGTCTCTGTAGCATGAAAGAAAGAAAGAATGGTTGGGAAATATATTCTAGAGTAGAGTGGCTAAGCACAGGGGTCACGTGTGAAAGGCAGAAAGCACCCCTCAACTACCTTTGAAGTGATTCAGCCTTCCTTGGAAGTGTGCTAAGTGAGTAATGACTCTCTAAACCCAAAATGAAATCACAAAGCATTGCTTTGGAGTTGACCAGAAAAAACAAAGAGCCTAACACCGAGTTCAGGAGTAACAAATTATAAAGAGGAAAGAGTAACCCAAGTATCTTGTAAGAGGGAAAAAATTAGGGATCTACATTTTTACCTTTGTATCTGAAGAAAACTAGGGAGTGCACAATTACTGATGGAAAAGAAAGCAGTCACAGGCCAAAAGAACCTCACGGGACCTCCAGCCCAATTAGAGGCAGCTAGGTGGTACAATTTACTGGGCTCTGGGCCTGAAGCCAGGAAAACTGCGTTCAAATCCAGCCTTAAGACACTTACAAGCTGTATGATCTTGAGTAAGTCATGTGACTGCTGTGCTGGAGGTAATAACAGCACCCGCTTCCCCACCTTTCCCAAGTTTGTTAGGAGGATCAAATGAGATCTAACATCCAAGTGCTCTCAGACACATCCAAGGTAAGAACGCACACCACTGCTGTCCAGGAGGGACAAGAGAAGGTGCTAATGTCAGCAGTAGTTACGTCTTCTTTGTTAGTCTAGGGGCTGTCGCCATGAGGAAGTCTGAAAACCATTTTGGGATATCTATTGATAGCAGCACCTTGAGGTCAGCGGCCAATAACTGAGCCTAGGACCTCGACTACCTCAAAGGCTTCATATTTTACCTGACTTTCTCTAGATTCCTGTTTCTCATGATTTTCCTCTCCTAAAACTCAAGCATGGGGTGCGGGGGGGTGGTGGTGTGAGGGGATGGGGAGTGGAGGGGGGAATATATCTTGTTACAGTTTTTAGTTAAGTGGACTTCAATTCTTTGAGCTTTTACTACTGCATGTTTCACATCACAGAATCTCAGCATTGAGAGGAAGCTCAGCAGCCTTCTGGTGTAACCCCTTCCCACTCCCCCAAAATTCCCACTGCAAGACACACAAGTAGTCACTGAGCCTTTGCTTAAAGACTTCCAATAAGGAGGAACCTATTACCTCCTGAGGCATTCCATTCTACCTGTACATAATTCTAATTATTAAGGTGTTTTTCTTGCTATAGAGACTAAATTCTCTTGTTTGCGACTTTCCTTCATTCTTCCTGTGTCTTCTGGAGCCAGAAAGAACAAATCTGATCCCTCTTCCACAAATTGGCTTTTCAGGCAGAAACTTGGGGTCTTTTCTCCCTTCCCACCCTCCCAAGTCTCTTGTTCTTCAAGCTAAATACCTCAAATTTCTTTAGCAAATCTTTGTATGGCATGAATTAAAAACAGAGGACTTTTCCATTCTAGCTGCCCCACTCGGAATGCCTTCCAGCTTATCAATGTCCCTCCTAAACTGGTTAGCACTCCAGATATAGTTGAAGAAGGCAGAACAGTCCTCTGGCAAGCTGCTCCAACACCACCCTGGACTGCTCCATCTCCAAACTGGTGGCTTGTCCCTGCTCATGTACTTAGTTCTTCTAGATATCCTGACTCCAGATCACCCAGCTATCCTTTTACCTAGTTTGTATCCTAGTAAAATTCTTCTGTCTAATCACACCTTTCCTATTTGTCAGCTTTTTTGGTCTAAGTATATTACTTTACACTGATCCCTATTAAAAAATATATTATGAGATTCAACTAGGGCAGCTAGGTGATACAGCGGATAGAACTGCCCTGGAGTCAGGAGGACCTGAGTTCAGATCCAGCCTCAGATACTTAAAAGTTACAAGATGTGGGACCCTGAGCTTAACCCCAATTGCCTCAAAAAAAAAAAAAAAAAGAAAAGGAAAAGAAAAAAGATTCAACCCAATGTTTTAGCCCAGGGGTGACTAACATTTGGCTTTTAGGCCACATGTGGCCCTCTAGGCCCTCAGGCATAGATAGCCCTTTGACTAAATCCAAACCCCCCTTAATAACAGAATTAGTTCTGTAAAGCTTGGACTCAGTCAAAAGGCTACATATCCAAAGACCTAAAAGGTCACATGAGGCCTCAAGGTGGCAGGTTCTCCACCACTGTTCTAACTTGTCAAGATCTTTTTTGGATCTTGACTCTGTCACTCATTGTGTTAACTGTTCTCTCAGTTCTGTGTCTTACATAAATTTTAACATCTGCACTTCTATCTTCTCATTGATAAAAAATGTTAAAAATAGCACATGGCCAGCAGATACCTGAAGCCCTGTACTTGCTTTCAAGTTGAAATGGAAGCATTCAACCAGTTCTGAATCAGCGATCTGTCCACATATGTCTCATCTGTTGTTTAAGAATGGTGTGAGATCCATTAAAGCTTTACCATGCACCATATACCTTTCTCACATGCTTCATAGTCTTGGGAAGACCAAATGAAGTAATTCATATGAAAACGACACTCATAGATCCAGGCAAGAGAACACTCCAATGTTCCTGACTCATCCCTTCAGTCACAGAGAACGCTAAGCACTAATAATGATGCTAAATATTAATAACAATCTAAACACACCCGCAGTCATTCTAACAAATTGTTCCAGTGATGTAAGAAATTCCCTTCAGTAGGATACCTTGCTAATATATTCTCAACATTCTCTTTGCCTGAACTTCTCAAACAATTATTTCCTACAAGGGTTAACACAGTTTCTTTTTTAACTTCAGAGAAAAATTCTTGAGCTACGAAAGGAAGACAAAGAGGTATAAAGAATGAAGAGGAGAGAGAAGGAGAGGAAGAAGAGGGAGAAGAGGAAGAGGAGGGAGAGGGAGTTGAGGGAGAAGGAGAATGAAAGGGAAAGTGAGAGGAAGAGGAAAATGGAGAGGGAGATAAAGGGAAAGGAGAGAGAATATTATATAAATCAATTACTTCCCAGCCTATTCCTGCCAATTCCTCCTCAAAAGCATGCATGGGCTTTTGCATTTGCTTTTGCAGGAGTAAGAGAAGGCAAAGAAATTTAACCAAAATACAAAGTTGTACTTTTAGTAAAACTATGCCTTAAATCACATGTGACATACTATCACATGAGAGGTCTAAGTACAGACAAAAGGAGACAGTAAGAAATCAAACTGTGTAAAAGAATAAAGAATTTAATAATTGGCAGTTTTCTCAGGTCACCTACTCAAACCAATACCCTAAGTCTTTAGATACCCTTTGTCCTTTACAATTCATATGAAACATTTTATGGGTATGTAAGGATGATAAGGTTTTAGGGGCAGCTGAACCTGAAATACCAACCACAACATCACATAATTCTAATTTCACAGAGCAACTAGAATCCAACGGCTCGTCAATTTACATATAAGTTCAGGAGTTTATTCTTAAACTCTCATTTCTCAGTTCTTGTTCTTTAAAAAGAGAGATAAAAATTAGGTGCCATATCTTATTTTCACACTCAACAAATGTCTCTAGCAGTTTTTCACTCTGCAAAACAATATATTCAATAAAGCCAGAGGTTCTCAAACTTTTTCATCTTGAACCCTTTTACACTCTTAAAAACCCCCAAGGAGCTTCTATTTATATGGGTTATGTCTATCAATATTTAATGTACTATAAATTAATAAATTAAAATGTGTTAGTATAATTACGAAAATAGTCTTGACCTTGAGGATGCTCTGAATGGAGGAACCAAGGAGAGGAACCGTTCTGAACCGGATTCTCATCAGCAAGGAGGAAATGGTTGCTGGGGAAGAAATGATGTGAACATTGAAGAGAAGAAACTATTTTATTTTAGAATTTATGATAAGGAAGGAGAGGAAAGCTAGTAACTAAGGTTTTTAAGAGTATATATATTTTTTAAAAATTGAGAGAAATAGGATAGGAACTCATACCTTAAATTCGATTAAGGCATTAGCCTGAAAGGGATGGAAAGCTCTCAGGAATTAAATTCTAAGGATATAATGAGGAATGATTCTGATGAATAATAAGAGGGAGAACTTTTCTAAAGAGTCAGATATAGAGGCAACTTAGATTTTATTTTATAACTTAGCTTTAAAAAAATCTGTATAGAAGACCAATGCTAGTAATAGAAAATAAACACGAAAGTGTGGCATGGTCCTAAAACAACTGCCCAAAGTCTAGGAGATTAAAGCTCAGAATAAGCTGAGGCTAGCAAGCAAAGTTAAGGCTTTTCAAAAGCTACTGAAGAAAAGAAGATTATCAAAGAAAAGATAAGACTTTTGGCTCAGGATGGATAGGATAACATTAAAAGAATGGAGAGAAGGGAAATTTGATCAGATCTTTTTCTTCCCCAGACAAGAAGAATTATCTTTGGACTATAAATGACAGAACAAAAATGGCTCATAGGACATTGAAACTGAAGACAAAGAGGAAGATCATAAGAAAGTACCCTAACTGGGATAAGTATAAGTCACCACATCCAGATAAACTACATGTACCCCAGAGCACTGAAAGAACTGGCAAATGTGATTACTGAGCTACCAACACTGAGTGCTGAAAGATCATGGGATAAAACAGTCATGGAGAACTAAAGACATGACCCCAAGGCATAATAACTACAATTATCTGAGGGGACATCATAATGGAAAGGAGATAAGACTTATTCTGCTTGACTTGAGAGGGCAGAACTTGAAAAAATGTGCAGAAGTCATAGAGGAGAAGATTTAGGCTTGATATAAGGAAAAACTTCCAAATAATTATAGCTAACCAAAAACGGAATGAGTCCCCCTTGGTAGGATGTGGGTTGAACTTTAACTATAAATCTTTTAAGTAAATGTAACCACTTATTAGGTGAGCTATGAAAGAGTCTATTTAGATATATGTTAGATCTGATTGATGACCTTTAAAGCTCCTTCCAATATTTTGTCTTAGATGCTTGTGACAAGCCAAAATTTGTTGTTTTTCTCTAAGTTCATAAAACTATGAGTAGATCAATTTTAAAACCACAATTCAGCATATTCCCTGTGATTGTTAGAATCACCTGAGAATTTCCACAATCAGTGATGGAGTAAAAAGCATTGAAGTTAAAAAGGAAGCCAGGTTGGGCTTTAGCAAAGAAAGAGGCATATCCTTTGTGCTATGTGAACTTCCCTTGTGTTTGGGTCTATATTACTGTATAAGGCTAAAAAGCAATATGAGTAGTGTGACCCCTAAGTTCTGATGCAGTTTGGAAGGTAGGGGATTCAGGGACCTCTCAAGAACTGGGGTACAGGAGAGGGCTGTCTGGAATGAATTCACGGACTCAAAGCATTCTTGAAGTTGGCAAAGATTTATTGTTACGTTATTTAGCAGGCAAAAGTTCTTAAAGAACCTGTGACCTTTGAGGGGTACAGTTAAAGTTTATACAGGATAAACTGTGTTAAAACTTGCGCCAAATATGCTAGCTAGGTGAATCAGGGTGGGATTAGGGAGTGGTTAAGGAGTGGTCAGTTCTTAAAGAAGCATGCACTTTTAGTATCTACTATGCAGGTGTTTTACCCAGAGTTCACTGGAAAATAGCCCCGGTGGGGCTACATGGAGGTGTGGTTTTAGGCCTACAACATCACTAAGTAAACTAGTGGTCAGGGCTGACTGAGAAATGCCCAGGCTGTCACTCACCAATGTATTATTAAACAAAATAGATGCAGGGAGTATACATATGTCCAAAGTCTAAGATACACAAAATGAGGAGTACAGGATGGACAAGAGGTAGGGAGTTGGTATAGATAGTCCAGTGAGTCCTGGATATCTTTATGAGCTAGTACAAAGTCAATTCAAACTAGTAATTCTTTCAGGTGCAGTTTGTCACTATACCAGGGAGAGAGATAAATGTTTTGCTGGGGCCCACTCATGAGGAATTTTTAGGCATAGTGTCCTCAGGCTGGGGAGTTATTGTCAGGGATAGTGTTTTGAGGCTAGGGAGAAATGTGATTTTGGAATTACAGTTCAAACACAGGCACCCAAGTATCCCATCAGTTCCAGGTAACAGGAAATAATCACACAGTACCTGGTCAGAGTCTAGAGTATCGATGAATGACATATTTTAGAAACAACTTTTAGATTATGAGCAAGGTTGGCCTCAAAAGAGAGAAAAGAATGCATGTTCCTCTCTTCTTTGCAGAAGTAGAGGGTCTAACCCACATGTACAAAAATATTTATAGCAGCACTCTTTGTGGTAGCCAAGAACTGGAAATCAAGGAGATGCCCATCAATTGGGGAATGGCTTAATAAATTATGGTATATGAATGTAAAGGAGTACTATTGCGCCATAAGAAATGATGAACAAGAAGACATCAGGAAGGCCTGGAAGGACTTATATGATCTGATGCTGAGTGAAAGGAGCAGAATGAGGAAAACTTTGTGCAAGCAACGACCAGTGTGTGAGAGTTTTTTCTGGTAGACTTGGACCTTTGTAATAACACAAGAACTTACTGGAAAAAAAAAATCCCAATGACGATTTTCTAAGGCAAAATGCCTTCCACACTGAGAGAAAGAAATATGGAAGTCATTCGCAGAATGCAGCAGATCATGTTTGTGTGTGTGTGGGTTTTAGTGAATTATGTTTTGATTTGTTATATGATTTCTTCCATTTATTTTAGTGCGACTACATAGCATGACTATAGTGAAAATGTGCTCAATAGGAAAGTATATATAGAACCTATACAGAATTGTATGCTGTCATGGGGAGGGAGGGGGGTTGCAGGG
>CM053769.1:578293217-578333859 GCA_028658325.1 Potorous gilbertii | reverse complement strand
AAGAACTGTATTTTCCTCTTTCTAAAATTCTTTGCTCTAAAAACAAAATGGGGAGAAAGATAGATTGTGAAATGATATAAAAACAACATATAAATTAAAATGCTAATTAAAAAAGGACATTTAGAAATTTGCCTGTTACTGTGAATATCTTGGTTAAAACCAGGATGTTTAATTTTGGAAGAATTAGCACCAAGAAATCGCTAAATATATGTACTATTCTAGGAGAGTGTTACCTAGGGCAGGTTGTTCAAATTCTTCAGGTCATAGTTTAATCACATATAAAATTATAAGATTGGACAACATAATCTTATATGACCTCTAACTTTCTAAGAACAAAAGGAAATTTGTAAGGATGCTGCACTAAAATTTCACTGTTAAAGACCAGCAATTATGGATACTGAGAGTATGGTACCAATATAAGACTATTCAGTGGCAAATATTTCTCTGATTACTTTTTCATGAGATTTAACATTAGTCAGAGCATTTGAGGTAATGTTATTTCCTGTAGTTTTAATTTACTTACAACATACACAATAGAAGTCATTTGAATGTAATTTTTAAAAATTATCTAGAAAATATAGAGATCTTTAAAAAAAGTGGGGGTAGGGAAAGAATCATGCTAATGTTAAACACACTCTAAAGGTAAAACAATAAGGGGGCAGTGGAGCCAAGATGGCAGAGTAGACGCAGGGACCTGCTGCAGCTTCCCCCCAAATCCTACAAGGGAACCTGTGAAAAATTATTCTAGACAAATTCTAGAGGAGCAGAAGCCACAAAATGACAGACTGAGGCAAATGTCCAGCCCAGGACAATCAGGAAGGTCAACAGGAAGGTTCTATTGCACCAGGCTGGGAGCAAAGCACAATTGGGCATGGGCCACAGCTGGCACAAAATGAGCTGGATTAGGCCTTACGGACTAAATCACTGCTGGCTGCTGTGGAATCCAGAATTCTCCACCCACAGACTCTGAAGACAGTTTTAAAGGTCAGTGGGAAGGGCCTCTCACCTGAGAAGAGAGCATGGTACGGCCCTGACCCTGGCCCCAGCTCCAGCCCCAGGGCAGCTGCAGCCACAGCCGAAGCAGAGGCTGCTTCTGGAGCCCTACACTTAACAAAGAGCTCAAAAGTCAAGTAATTAGCTGGGAAAATTAGGAAGTAGGATAAAGAAACAGATTGTAGATTCTTAGTTTCTCAGTGAAGAGGGATTTTGTTACATCACTGGTGACAAGGAAGACCAAAGCATATAGACAGAAGAACACAACAAAGCCAAAGAACCTGGATCCAAAGCCTCTAAGAAAAATATGAATTGGTCTCAGGCCATGGAAGAGCTCAAAAAGGATTTTGAAAATCAAGTAAGAGAAGTAGAGGAAAAATTGGGAAGAAGACAAATGACAGTGATGCAAGAAAATCATGAAAAATGAGAACAGTTTGCTAAAGGAAACCCCCCCAAAAAGGCTTAAGAAAATAACACCTTTAAAATTAGACTAACCCAAATGGAAAAAAAGAGGTCCAAAAGCTCACTGAAGAAAATAATTCTTTAAAAATTAGAATGGAGCAAATGGAAGCTAATAACTTTATGAGAAATTAAGGAATTATAAGACAAAACCAAAAAAATGAAAAATAGAAGACAATGTGAAGTATCTCACTGGAAAAACAAATGACCAGAAAATGGATTCAGGCTGGAAATTTGCTTCAGTCTATCATTTGTCTGGAGTAATTTTTCACAGGTTCCTCAATGGGTTTGGGGGGAGAACTGCAGCAGGTCCCTGATTCTACTGTCATCTTGGCTCTACCCGCCTCCTTTACTATTTTACCTTTAGAGTGTGTTCAACATTATTATGATTCTTTCCCTATCTCTACTTTTTTTTTGAATTTGAAAATTGTTGGACTTCCTGAAAGCCATGAAGGGATGATATCAAAAAAAAAAAAATTAAAGGTTGAGAGGAATGTACTAGGAAAAAGAGATAGGGAGAGGTAGAATATAGGAAATCATTTCACATGAAAGAGGCAAGAAATAATTTTTATAATGGGGGGAAGAAGGGGAAGGTGAGAGGGAATAACTGAACCTTCCTTTCATCAGATTTGGCTTCAGGAGAAAATAACATACACACTTAATTGAGTATGGAAGTCTAGCTTATCCTACAAGAAAGCAGGGGGGAACGGGATAAGGCAGAGGGTAATAGAAGGGACGACAGATTGGGGGAAGGGATAATCAGAAGCAAACACTTTGGTAGAGGGATAAGTCAAAGGAGAGAACTGAATAAATGCAGGGCAGGCCAAGATAAAGGGAGAAACATAGTTAGTCTTTCACAACATCAAAATTACGGAGGTGTTTTGCACAACCATACATGTATAACCTTTATCAAACTGCTTGCCTTCTCAATGAGGGTGGGTGAGAAAGGGGAAAGGGAGAGAAGGTAGAACCCAAAGCTTTAGAAATGAATATTAGAGGTTGTTTTTACATGCAACTAGGAAAAAAGGACATATAGGCAATGGGGTATAGAAATCTACCTTACCCTAAAGGAAAACAGAAGGGAAGGGGATAAGAGTGGAGGGGGAGAGGGTGACAGGAGGGAAGGCAGATTGGAGAAAAGGGCAAACAGAATACATGCTGTCCTGGGTGGGGGGGTAAAAGGGAAATGGGGAGAAAATCTGAAATTCGAAATTTTGTGGAAGTGAACATTGAAAATTGAAAATAAATTTATTTTGAAAAAAAAAAAAACCAGTAACAACAGCACTTAGCTGGAATGGAGCTGCTATAGAGAAGGGACTGTTTTACCATTCACTAAACACTATCTTATCTCTGACTGTACCTGTTGCCCCATAGACTGAGACACACATAAATAATTAGATTCCATTCCTAATGAGGAGCTATAGTGACCTTGGCACTGCCCTTTCTACAAAGAATATTTAAAGATGTACATGTTTTCTACCTTCCGTGATTCCCTGGGGAAAAAGACTACAGTTTCTTTACAAGATTTTTCAAATAGGTCATTGTTTTATAGACTGTATGACTCTAAAAACATCATGGCTTTTTTTTTTTGTTCCAATTAACTATATAGAAAGGACTAGTTTTTCTATAGGGCAGCTAGGTGGTGCAGACATTCTAAATCAAATATTGGCAATCTATGGCACAGAAGATAGGCACTGCTATCAAACTCTCTTTTCCAGATGATTTTCAGAGCTTCACCAAAGACAGCAGGCACTGTCTACAGTTTTTACCTGTTGGTGAACAGAGAACTGGCTTTAGAGCCAGAAAGACCTAAGTTTAGCCTTGCTTGTCTGTGACTCACACTGGTTGTGTGAAACTAGGCATATTAGACAGGGCTTAGAGTAAAGATGTTACTATCAGCTGCAGAGAAGATGCAGAACTGCCCGTCAGTAGAAGGGGTTTCTTTATCTGGGAAGAAAACTATGAAATCACAGGAATGCACCCAAATGTCCATTCTTAATCCTAACCAGATGAGCAATGGTAGTGCTAACCCTATTCCTCCCTCTCCATTTTCTTCTGGGAGTAAGCACGCTGCATAATGCAAAAGCTCATTTTCCACAAGGAAAATGTTGGAATATGAGCCTGTTACTTTTGAAATGTCAGGAACCTCAATTTTAATTTTTACAGAAGTACTTATCCATATATACTTTTATTTGGTCAGTCTAGAAGGACAAATTTTATATTTAAGTGAACTAAACAAACATTACCAAACGCGTTTTCGGTACTTAGAGAAAAGGATGGCAAATTTCTGGGTTTGGATTTTAGAGCCACCAACATTCTTAATTTTTTTTTAAACTTAATTAATTTTTAGATTTCGACATTCATTTCCACAAAATTTTGAGTTCCAATTTTTCTCCCCATCTCTCTCCTTCCCCTCCTCATAATACCTTGCATCCTGATTATGCCTTTCCTCAATGTACCCTCCCTTCTATCGCACCCCACCCTTCCCTTATTCTCATCTTCTCTCTTCTTCTGGGGCAAGATAAATTTCTATACCCCATTACCTGTGTTCCTTATTTCTCAGTTATATGCAATAATAATTCTCAATATTCGTTTCTAATACTTTGAATTCCAGTTTCTCTCCCTCCTTCCCACCCATCCCCACTGAGAAGGCAAGCAATTCAATACAGGCTATATATGTGTTGTTTTGCAAAAGACTTCCATAATAATCATGTTGTGTAACACTAATTATATTGCCCTCTATCCTACCCTGTCTCCCCCCCTTTTTTTATTCTTTCATTTGACCTTGTCTCTTCCCAAAACTGTGTTTACTTCTAGTTATTTCCTTCTCCCATTTGCCCTCTCTTCTATCATCTCCCTCATCCCACTTGTCCCCTCCTCCCCTACTTGCCTGCAGAGTAAGAGATTTTCATACCAAATTTAGTGAGCATGTTATTCCCTCCTTGAGCCATATGTAAATTGAGTAAGCTTCACTTTTCTCTTCTCATCTTTTCCCTTTTTTCCTCCACTGAACAGGATTTTTCTTCTCTCTTTTATGAGTTATAGCCTGCCCCATTCCATTTCTCCTCCCAATATTTTCCTCTCTCACCCTTTAATTTTTTTTTTACATGGATATCATTTCTTTTGATTCAACTCAACCTGTACTCTGTGTATGTGTGTGTGTGTGTGTGTGTGTGTGTGTGTATAATCCCTCCACCTACCCAAATACTAAGAAAAGTCTCAAGAGTTACAAATATTATCTTTCCATGTAGGAATGTAAATAGTTCAGCTTTAGAAAGTCTTTTATAATTTCTCTTTCCTGTTTACCTTTACATGCTTCTCTTGATTCTTGTGTTTGAAAGCCAAATTTTCTATTCAGTTCTGGCCTTTTCATCATGAATGCTTGAAAGTCCTCTATATCACTGAATAACCATTTTTCCCCTTGAAGTATTATACTCAGTTTTGCTGAATAGGTGATTCTTGGTTTTAATCCCAGTTCCTTTGACTTCTGGAATATCTTATTCCAAGCCCTTTGATCCCTTAATGTAGAAGCTGCCAGATCCTGTGGGATCCTGATTGTATTTCCACAATATTCAAATTGTTTCTTTCTGGCTGCTTGCAGTATTTTCTCCTTGACCTGGGAATTCCGAAATTTGGCCACAATATTCCTAGGAGTTTCTCTTTTTGGGTCTCTTTCAGGAGGTGATTGGTGGATTCTTTCAATATTTATTTTGCCCTCTGGTTCTAGAATATCATGGCAGTTTTCCTTGATAATTTCATGGAAGATAATGTCTAGGCTCTTTTTTGGATCATGGCTTTCAGGTAGTCCCATAATTTTTAAATTGTCTCTCCTGGATCTATTTTCCAGTTCGGTTGTTTTTCCTATGAAATGTTTCACATTATCTTCTAATTTTTCAAACTTTTGTTTTGTTTTCTAATTGCTTGGTTTATCTCATAGTCATTAGCTTCCCTGAACTCAATTCTCTCTTTTAAAGAACTATTTTGTTCAGTGAGCTTTTGAACCTTGTTTTCCATTTGGTTAATTCTGCTTTTTAAAGTCCCCTCCTCACTGGCTTTTTGGACCTCTTTTTCCAGTTGAGTTAGCCTCTTTTTAAAGGTGTTATTTTCCTCAGTATTTATTTGGTTTTCATTTAGCAGGCTGTTGACACGCTTTTCAAGCTCTTCTACAGCCTGAGCCCATTTCATATGCATTCTGGGGGTACTGGAGGCAGAGGCCTTGACTTCCTCTGACAGTATGCCTTGTTCTTCCTCATCCAACAGGATGGAAGGAGACACCTGTTCACCAAGAAAGTAACCTTGTATGGTCTTATTTTTTCCCCTTTTTTGGGCATTTTCCCAGCCAGTCATTTGACTTCTGAATCCTTTCTTTGTCAAGAGGAGGGTCCTAGTATTTCTCCTCTCCCCAGTACAAGACTGAGATTCAAATCAGCTGCTCAATTCCCCCAGGGGCTTTGGGCGGACTGCCACTGAGGGCTGAGATTCAGATCAGCTGCTCAATTCTGCCAAAGGCTTTAAGCTGAGCTGCCTGGACAATGGATCCAGGCTACTTTGTGGGCCACCACAGCTGCCCACCTCCCTCTGCTGACACTGCCTGGGCCTAGTGCTGGAGGAATCCTGTTCCCCTCTTGTCCAGCTAGGAAAACCCTCCTACATTGATCTTTGGAGATTTCTTTGTTGCTTGTGGGTTGAGGGATCTGAGAATCTCCCTGCTGGGAATTCTGTCCCGGAAGTCTGTTCAGGTCCTGTTCTTCCCAGTGCTGTGCAAGAAGGGTTGAGTATCCCATGAGACAGACCTTACCTGTGGGCCTTCCAGGTTACCCTTGGCTGGATACCTCTTTCACTCTGTTGTTCTGTGGCTTCTGCTGCTCTAGAATTAGTTAAGAATCATTTTTTACAGGTATTTTATGGGCTGTGAAGGAAGAGCTAGAGTATATGCATCTTTCTATTCTGCCATCTTGGCTCCACTCCCACATTCTTAAATGTTTAACATAAATACTCATACAAAACACTAAGAATTATTGCAGTAGAATTACAGGGCTGGAAGGTACCTTGAAGATAATACTAGTTCAAAACCCCTTTATTTTATAGCTGCAGAAAGTGAAGCTTAGTGGGACATAATGAAATGATCAAGGTGACACAAGTTGTCAGTGGGACAACTATATTTTGAGCAAAGATTTTTTAACTTTAAATCTCATGCTCAAGAATATTAACTCCTTCTCTTCAAAAAGAGGAAGAAGAAACACAGTAAGTTTATTTTAACTCATATAAAATGAAGAGATCACAAAATGAGTGCAAAGCCTCAATTTTTACTGGTAATTTTATCTGGCAATTGTATTAACAGGTAGAATTCAAACTATTAATTAAACTAATTGATGGAACTAAGACCAGTGGCCTTCAGAAGCAGGAAAGCGGTAATGTTCTAGAAGAGTTTTAAACAGCATAAGAAAGTCTACCTAAGATCTAATATGTACCTTTGGAGGGAGTAGTCAAACAAATGACAAGATGAATCCATCCAAATGTTTAGAGTAATTTTCCATTAAATATGATTAAATTCTATTTTTTTAACCAATAATATTACTTTTTCATTCAATGATATAACTTCAAAACTTGTTACACTAAAGGAGGTATGCTAAGGGATCTTTGTCCTGACTGAGGCTGGCAGAATATTACAGAACTAATGATTCAGGTTCATTAACCTGCTAATGTAAAACATTTTCTAGAAAATAATGACCCTAAAAAATGTTGTGGCATTTATCTTGAGTGGTTGTAATGCCTCAGCTTTTGAACATTATTTAAGAGCATTCAAAAATTAAATACTGCATAACTGTTTGAACTTTTCTTTGGATTGTGGCACCTAAATCTTGACAAATCTATGACAAGTATCAAATAAAATAAAACAAAAGTGTAGTCTACTTTCCCATGAATTATATATTTAACAGTTGTTCTTCTGGGAGTAACTGTCATCACGAAAGTCCTTGACTAATAAATCAATTGCTAAAGTCTTAAATATGAGGTATAAAGTTATTTTTCAAGAAGAGATTTTCAAATAACTAGGTGATATGTGATAGCCAGTGACTTGATCCTGTTATTCCAACTGCTATTAAACTGTTTCCTCAGGGACCTGCAGAAGGCAATTTGGGAAGGTCATGTAGGTCTAGGTCAATGTTACTAGGACCCCACTGTGCATAAGAAAAAAAATGTGACACAATTTAAGAACAGATTTATTTCAAAGGATATAGGTATAGGTAAAGAAAACTGCAGTTAGTAACTTTTCTAAGGCTTTGTTTAGTCTATGTCTTAAAGAATAATTTTTCTCCCTTGAGTTACTATACAGCAATTAAACATTTAACCTATATTGAGCCCAAATTCCTTATCTTCATAATATACCATTCTAAACAATTGAAATTTATACATATTGTTAGACCTAGGGAAAAGAGAACCTCTGTTTTATCTTTTAATTTCCCTTATGTTTTTTTTTTTTTAACAATTCTAATCCCTTCTCTAAAGTAACTCTTTCTACTAATGGAGAAGCAAGAAGATCAGGACACTGTAATTATTAATTGACAGGCAAGAAGCTGACTCCTTATAGAGTCTGAAATTTGGCACGAAAGTATGATGAATGCCCAAATAATTCTCTTGCTGACACTATGACATTTAATATTTGTCTAGTTTTTGTCATATAATAGCTACCAAATATAGAGGAATACAGGGATCCCTATTTTTTTTTATTAAAATTTTATTTCTTTTATTCTGAACTTAAGAAATAAAATAAGCATTTCCATAATAGCAGAAAAAAGATGATTGCACATGAAACTACAAATCTATTGTTGAGGTCAGAGTTGAGAGATCTGGTTCATATTTGAAAGAATTCACTTAGACCTTCTCTGTAGAAATTAGGAGCTTTATTAGTGCAAAAGCAATGGACTGGAGATTTAGCAAGGAGCTAAACAAAGGCCCCACTATAAGAGAGGAGCCAAACTCATATAGACAGAAAGCTATACAGACTAGGACAATTTTAGGGTTTCCTAGAGGGATTGAAGATTTAGGGACAAGTCTTCCAAGATAAGGACACAGGATGAGGACAATGAGTGGCACAAGATAAGGCAGACAAGGGAATCTTATGACCCAGAATGGGGGGAGGCAAGGAATTTTACGGTCCAGGATAAGGGAGATGTTTTATGTTTTTTCAAGATAAGGGGAAAGGACTCTAGTACATCCTCAAGCTCAGGAGGGCCTCACAAGGTACTGAAAAAGCAATATTATTAATTATTAACTCTTAATGTTAACTCTTAGGGCACCTTTGTATCCACTTTACTATTATATACAACTTGCTATTCTTTTTAAATACATAGAAGTTATATAACTTTTCCCCCCTTTTTTCTTCCCTCCCCAAACTCCTGCCCAAAAGAAGGCAGAGTCTCTATTTTCAAGAGCTGCTACTCCAAGAGAAAGTTCTAATATATAGAGCCTTTACACCTACCCTCCCTTCTTCCATCTAGGTCAGCATCTCAGGCTGATCTACCAGCAAAGCTCAGCTCATGGGTCAAAAGTATATGATGCCTAAGTGTATGCATTAGGGGTGGGGAGGCTAACTTTGAAAAGCAGTCTAACACTAACTTATTCATTGTATTGTGGAAACAAAGATAAGAGTTGAATTTAGCAGGCTCTTATGCCTGAGTCAAGAGATGGTGATAGAGAAAATGACTAGATACAAACTATCTAGTACTTAAGTACTAGATACTTAAGTACTTAAGCATCTGGTCAGATGTTGGAAGTATATATATTGCTACTTCAGTCCCTTCCTAGGAGTAAAGCTCAAATTCTGTAGTCTTTTAATCTCTGTGTGAGAAACAAAAGAAGGAATTCTGTTTCCATAGGACTAACACTACCCCTACCTTTACAGGAGTGACAACAGGATATAAGTCAGAGGTGACTGGTTCTAACCAGAGCTGTGACCTAGCAGAACCAAGCTTCTGATCAAGTAAAAGGTCTGAAGCTAGTACACATGCTTAATGAGCTGTTTAATATTATCCAATATTATCTAATCTAATATTACCCCAAGGCACAGCAAGCTAATTTAAATGCATATGCAATGAATGACAGGGGAGGGGGAACACATCTAGGAGAGGAAAATGAAAAAGGCGGTTCAAGAAGTTGCATCCAGTCAGTGAGGAAAGGGATGGGGATGGGGAATTTGAATCAGGAACAGGTCATAAATAGCCTTGCATTTGTCTGAGCAAGTGTGCTCCTTTAGAGAGCTACCCATTCACAAGAATGTAAAATAAAATAAGAGCTTTCCTGGTTTCAATGATGAGTATCGTTCTTTCTGGAGCGAGCACATTTCTCACATGTGTAAAACCTATGGATGGAAAACCTCCAAAGGTAATAACTATAACTCTGCAAAGGAATTTATATACTATATCATATCCTATAATGTTACTAAAATGACTGACAAATGACAAGTTTTTTGTTACTTGAGTTCTAGATCAAATTACTTGTCTTTACATGCAACTTTCCTTAATCTCATTTACAACTTTTGATTCACATAGTAATCAAAATCTATCCTTTCCTTTTGTTTTTAAATCATTCACTAGCTTGATCTCCAGTCATCCTGATGAATATCTGGTCACTGCATTCAGATGGCTCTGGAGGAGAAGTGAGGCTGGTGACCTGCACAGCCCGCCCTCACTCAGAACAAAGTCAAGTGCAAGTCCCGTCACCATTTCTCTGATGGCCTGGTCTTCTTTGGCAATAAAAGACAAACACACAAATAACCCTTTGTGGTGTTGCAGTGGTAAAACGGTGGTGAACACCATCTCCATTGGGAAGTCATTATGAAATAGGAAAACTACAAAGACCGTGCATACGTTTATATACTTGAATGGTCTAGTTTTTACGTATTGGTCACACCTTGATTTTGTAGCAGAAAAATTGGTATGGCAATCTTTTTTTATCTCCACTTTCCATAGTTCCATTTTTTATAGCTTCTTACCTCTAACCTTCAACCTGTGTTCTTTCCCAAGAGTCACAAAATATCCCATTATTAGGCAAAACAAAAACACTGGCAATAAAAATCTACTAAAAAAAAGGAATTCAGTACAATTTGAATGATAATGATTCTCATTCAAAGAGGTTCCGGTGCAGACTGAATCCACAAGAGACAATTTCAAGTCTGATATAAACATGAGCATATGGAATCTCTCTTGGTGACTCTCTCTACTCAGAGCATTTTCATGGGTGGTCCCTATGCATGGAAGAATCTTCATTACTCTCTTCTTGCTTCTGGGTTTCAAGTGGTAGCTAAAACCCTACCTTCTATAAGAAGCCTTTCCCTTAATCTTAGAGTCTTTCCTCTGAAACTATTTCCAGTTTATCCAGTAAATATCTTTGAACATAGCTGTTTATATGTTGTCCTCCCCATTAGACTGAGCTCCTCAAGAGCTGAGATTGCTGAACTTTTTCTGACCTGTTTTTTCTTTTTTGGTAGCCTAGGGCTTATTAACACAGTACCTGACACCTAGTAGTGATGGGGTACAGACTTTGGTAACCCCCCTTGAACTCTCCATGAAGCTTCCCACTTAATCTGGCTTTTCATGCCCAGATCTATTACCCTTAACCTAGCCTAGCCCTCCATTATCTGTTATCTTCAGATTGGGCTCTGGAGAAGAAAGTGATATTGGTGAACCTGCACAGCCCTCCTTCAATCAAACCAAAGTCAACCGCAAGTCATGCCATCATTTTGATGTCATGGTCCTCTTCCAGATAAAGGACAAACACAACAATCTTCAGATTGCTTCTGGCTGCTTCCCACCCTAGTCCTCCATTGTCTATTACCTCCAGATTTCCTCCAGCTATTTCCTATCCTTGAACACACCTCAACAGCAGGTGCTTAAGAAATTCTAGTTGACTCATATGATGTGACTTGGTCCATTCCTGATGGATGGAAGTCAAGCAACAAGTAGATCTTTCCTGTGTTTGGGGGCAGGAACATATCTGAAAGATGGATTCACATTTGCAGATAAGACATGTTGATTTGAGAACTGATCACATGATTTTCTAAATTTCATTTGTCAAATCATCACATAAAAAAAATCAGCATGAAAAACCTACAAGAGTACTCTCATTTCTGAAGTCAATCTTCTATTTTATTGCAAAACCATATTATTGTGTCTTTATATAGCACTTTTGAGCATTTAAGTCCTTTACTGGAACAATAACTTCCTCCTTTATATGTCTGCAATCTAGATAATGAGCAAAAGGGTTTTCCTTTTTTTCTTTTTAATGAGTGAGGAAACCAAGGCCCTGGATGGGCAAATGGCCCTTCCAAGTCATACATGGGCACACATGTCAGACACAAAATTAAAGTCTAATGTGACAGCTCTGAGCCTATTAGATACATACTGCACATAGAGCCCTTTTGTTTATAGGATACTACCATTCTTGGAAACACTGCAGCCACACAATTACAAGCAATGTGTAGGTGACAAAGACAGCTGTCTACACAATGAATTAAGGTCTGGTCACACATGAAGGCCAACTGGCAGCCTTCTGCTTCAGAAGACTATGAAATATTGGGTACGCTGTCAAAATTACCTCCTGAACCTAACACCTTCACCACTAGTTAACACTGCTCCCCCTTAAGGGCTGTGACTAGGCTGAGTACACTAACAGGCTGTCACTAGAAAGCTCGGAGTCACTAGGGAGTGGGTTCTGGTTGTTTTCTTTAAAACAAGGAGATGACTGAGGAGAATTTAACATTTCCCTTGTCTTCTGAAGTTAAGCATCACAATGCTGTCTTTCACCAAAACTGAGGTAGACAAGAGTCGGCATTCTAAGAAGAATTTCATTCTATTTATCTGGATGTATCAAGTAATTTACTTGTCTCTTAAGTGAGGATTTTCATTTCCTTTTCAGGTAAACCAAAGAGAAATCCTAAATTAATAAAGCACATTAATGCTGAGAAAGAGAAAAAAGGACAAGGAAAGCAGGGTTTAGGTTAGTCTCAATATAACAAGCTACTTGTCCATTCACCCAGAGTATTTAAGAATTCTTCTCAAGCAAATGATTAGAGGGAATAAAGCTAAGTGATTCATTACGGTTAAGATGAGCTACTATAATCTCTTTTTGGGAACCCTCAAGATCACTGTGTGGGTTCCAGAAAGAAAAAGAGTGCTATGCTTCAGTTTCCACATGGATTCAGGCTTTCAAAATTCCAAGTGAGGAAGGGGCAGCTCATTTTCCACTTCATCAATAATCCTGGGAAATTTCCGACATTTCCATTGTCCCTAGGACGCAGATAGCTAGCAGAAGCTATGAGAGCAATGGCTGAAGGTAACTTTATGGTTTGCCTGCTCGGTTTATTCTTCTCTTAAATTTCATCGACACTTGGTGGGTTGTTTTTTTTTTAAATATTACAAATATTTCCCAGTCATTATACCCATTTTCTTCCAATCCCTGTCACAAAGGAAAACTTTAAGTAAAACTGATGGCACTTTATGCAACCCTTAAAATCTCTATTGAGAGGAAATAGATAAATCTGAGTATTTGACCACTGGAAGCAATAACACATTATAACATAGTCATCATGCATATACTTTCTGCTTACTTAAATCTAGATCAGTTCATAAAGTCTTTCCAAGTTTTTCTGGATTATATTCAGAGAATTCTCTAAACTATGATCATAAGAAATACTCATCCTTTCTTACAATACAATAATATTCTTTAATTCATATACCACAATCTCTGTAGTCATTCTTCAACAGATTGACACTTATTGTGTCCAATTTTTTTGTTACCACAAAAAGATTACCTATGAATATTTTTGTATATAAGGTCCTTCATGTCTCTGACTCCCTTGGTCTACATGTCTAGTGGTAGGATTGGTTAAGTCAGAGCATGAACAGATTATTGATTTTTCTTGCATAATTCCAGACTGTTTCTAGAACAGGTGGACCAACTTACAGCTCTCCCAACAGTGCGGCGCTGTCTCCCCATAGCCCCATCAATGCTATTTTAACACTTTTGCCAATTTTAGGAATGTTCTTTTAACTGATAGTGATTTGGAACATTTACAGCTGCTCAAACCTTATAGTTCTTCTACAAGTTATTTATATCCTTTGATTACTATATTTTGGAGGAAAGGTTTTGCTTGGCCTCACATAAGGGTTGCAATAACATGTATGTGTGTATACACATATGTACACATCTGTGTGTACATATGGCCACAGGTCAGCTATCAAATAGATGTCTTATCAGAGAGCTTTTGGATGCAAAAGATTTCCCCCACTGACAGTTTCCCTTATTGTATTTGCACTGATTTTTGTTCATGTAAAGGTTTTAAATTTTTAAATAACTGAAACTCCCAGTAAGGAAATTCACTATTACCATGTAGAAAGGCAAATATTGCAAAGGACAGCAATGAAACAGTATTCTATCATATTCCTCTACCATAGCTTGTTTAGTCAATCCCCACCTAACGGGCAAACCTTCAGTTTCCAAAAAGAACTACTGTAAATATTTCTGTACTATTATGCTAAAAGAAATGAGCAGGACAGTTTTGGAAAAACCTGGGAGCACTTCTATGAACTGATACAAAGTGAAGTGAGAGTAACCAGGAGAACACTGTACACAGTAACAGCAATGATTAACTATGAAAGACTTAGCTACTCTTAGCAACAACAATTCAAGACAAATCAAAGATTCGTGATGAAAAATGCTGTTGTCTTCCAGAGAGACATGATTTCACATGCAGAATTGATACCATATTGCTTGTCTTCTTACTGGGGAGGGGAAGAACTGCAGGCAGGGAGAGAATTGGAAACTCAATTAAAAAAAAATGAATGTTAAAAATAAATAAATGGACTTTAATTAAAGTTTTTAGAATTATCCCTATTTTCTATCTCATCCACAAACTAATTCAAAGCAGGGTTACCCATCACACTGTACAATGATCACGTAACAAATTGGTAACAAACATGCAAAACTCTGAAATACCTTTCAGAACTTAAAGAAGCTACGATTCTCTCAAGGGATAAGGGTATCATCTAGGATTATGACAATGATAGACTCTCACTTCTTTGTTCCGAATGCCTGGTCAAGTCGGAAAGTGACTTCCTTGAATCTCAACTATTAATTTAATTGAACACCTTATTCACTTCATCTTCCTCCACTGCCCATGAACAAATGCAGCAAAAGTAAACAAATGACAAACACAACTTTGAAAAGAATTAAAATGTTTTATAATTTCTAGTGTTAGCTAATCAATTTGTCCAGAACTGAAAAAAGGCCAGTCCATACTACATCATGGTTGAAAATAGACACACACAACATATGTGCATACAAGTATGCGTGCATATATATATATATATATATATGTATATGCTAGTATGTACTATGGGTAGTATTTTTTATTTGTATCTATGTATGTGTGTGTTCATCCACTGCCAAAGAAGACCATGCCATCAAAGAAATGATGACATGACTTGCATGTGACTTTGTTTTGAGTGAAGGAGAGCTGTGCAGGTCACCAGCCTCATTTCTCCTCCAGAGCCATCTGAATCCAGTGACTAGATATTCATCAGGATGACTGGAGATGACCCAGGATAAGGCAATTGGGGTTAAGTGACTTGCCTAAGGTCATAGAGCTAGTGAGTATCAAGTGTCTGAGGTGAGATTTGAACTCAGGTCCACCTGACTCCTACACTGCTGCTCTATCCACTGCACCACCTAGCTGCCCCTTGTTTCTATGTAAGAATCTATGTGAATGACAAACATGAATGTGGACATGTACTACGTATATATTTTAAATTGTACATAAAGTTTTATATACTTCTATCAAGAAACTAGTTTAATAGCACAGTCCATTCAGTATATGGTAATCTAAAATTACTGAGACTAAAATTAAATATATATATATATCACCCTAAAGCCAATCTGGTGCTGAGCTTCTCTAAATCAGTCCTTGAATAAAAGACATATGGTCCATTACTAGACATACATCTGAACTTTTTTCAGATTGAGGATTTGCCAGACTTTGCAATCTGTTACCATAAAATTTGATAATTTTAGGGTCACCTTCACCAGATAACAAAGCATTTGGGAGGATATTAGTAAGGAAGTCTCCATTTAGATATATGATATTTAGGGAAATATTCATCAAAAAATCCATGTTTTTACACACACACACACTACACTTTTAACAAAAAAGAATAAAACCAAAATGGTCTTAATTTAATAATCACAGCAGATGTTTTAGAGTAGAAGCACTCGTGGAAGGGTCTAAAATTGTTCAAGACCATCATTTCCATAATTTAAAGGTTAAGGAAACATTTTCACAGACTCTAAGAGGAATGGACCTTGGAAAACATTAAAAAAAGTCATGCATACAGAATTGCCCTCCACAACTTGTCATCCATTCTTTACTAGAAGCCCAATGTATGAGGGTAAAGCCACTATATTCCAAGGCAACTCATTCTACTTCTGAATAACTCTAATTGTTAAGAAATTTTTCCATATATATATAACATTTTTACCTGATGGCAATTTTTACCCTTTGTCCATCAATCAATAAACAAATCTTTATTAAGCTTGTACTTTGTGCCAGACGTTATGTTAAGCACTGGAAATACAAATAAAGTCAAAAGACAGTCCCCACTCTCAAGGAATTTAGAGTCTAATGGGAGGCAAAATGTCAACCACTGTATGCAAATGAGACAGATGGACAGATAAGATAGGTAGGCAGGCAGGCAGACAGACAGACAGACAGATAGATGACAAAGCTATAGAGGCCATATAGATTTTCAACAGGGGAAGGCAGCATCATCAAAGGAGGTTGGGAAAAATTTTTTGTAGAGGATGAGATTTTAGCTGGCACTGGTACCAGTGGATAAGGTATAAGAAGACTGAAAAGGTAGGAGGGAGTCAAATTACCATCAAAATTGCACTTTAGAAAGATCCATTTAATATTTGAACGGAAGCTGCACTCATGAGTGATGAGATAGGGAGACTAAACAGCAGGCAACTGCAGCATTACAAGTGGAGGGGATAAAGGTCTGAATCAAGGTGTTGGCAGTGTCAGTGCACAGAAAGAGGCATGTATGCATGAGATGCTAAGAATATAAAATCAACAGTCTTTGACAATGGATCGGACCTTGGAAAGTGGGATTGAGAGAGAATAAGGAGTCATGAATGACATTTCAGCTGTGAGTCTGGGAGGATGGTAGTACCTTTGATAGTAAAAAGTAAGGAGGAAAGGAGTAGTGGAGAAGAGGAACAGACAATGAGTTGAGTTTTAGACAAGCTGAGTTTAAGGTGTCTGGAAATCCAGTCTGAGATAAGCAATTGGAGATAAAAGACTGGAGGTCAGAGGAGGTTAGGACTGAATAAGTAGATATGAGAATTATCAGCTAAGAGATATTAAGTGAAACCATGAGAATATTCCTCATTCACTTACTCTTTCAAGAAACATTTATTTATGAAATATCAGGTGCGGGGTACAAAGAAAAAAAATCAAACAGCTCCTACCCTCAATGAGTTTATATGCTATTATTACAACATGACTATGAGAAAGTAAATATATATACAAAATAATTTCGAGGGAGTTAGGGAGAAGCTTTCTGTAAAAGGTATTACTTAGGCTGAACTTTGAAGGAAGCTAGAAATACCATGAAGCTAAGTTGAGAAAGGAGTGATTCTAGTTTGTGCAAAGACAAGGAGATGGGAAATGAAATATTATGTAAAAAGAACTGCAAAAAAGTCAGTTTGGTTGAGAGATACGTGAAGGGAAATAATGTATAGTAAACTTGGAAAGGAAGATATAATACTTGATCCTGGAGGTCAAGATAGACACTGAAGTTTAGCGAATAGGAGGGTTATATGACTGGATTTGTGCTCCAGAAATATCACCTGGACAGCTGAGTGGAGTCCGGAGAGACTTCAGGCAGGGAAACCAACTGAAAGGTTATTTAAACAGTACAAGCAAGAAGTGAAAAAGAGCCTTTATAGGGGTGGTGGATGTGGTTAATTAGGAAGAAAAGAAAGTTTAGACAAGAGCAAGAGGTATGACCTGGCAAAATACTGAAGGACTACATGCAATAGTAAAGATGAAAATAGTTTTGGAAAAAGGTATAGATAGGATGGAACAACATGAAAGATAGGTTAGATAAAGAAATTTCACACCCCTCTTGTGGGCAATTGCAAGATCAAGTACGTGACAATCACTGTGTATAGCTGAAACCAAGTGGTGAAGTAGCCATGGGAGCTGAATGAATTATGGAATGTTAACACATGCTGAAGTCCCCTAAAATGAGGGCAGGCAGTGGGATGGGGCTAGATACGGAATTCATGGAGAAAGAACAGAGAATGTCTTGAGGACTGGCAAGCAATATATAATAGAATCTAGCTTGTACAACAAACTTAGACAAAGTGAACATAAAAAGGAGAAGTTCTTGGACCATGGGTGGAGGGATAGTTTAGAAGTGACAATGGTGGGCAATGAATGTTTTGACTATCTCCAGGGCTAGTAAGTCAGAGGGTATGAGAGAAGGTGAAATCAGTACTGAGAAGGAGGACATGAGATGTAGTGTCGTTTCAGAGGAACCAAATTTGACAGAAAGAAGATGTAAGGAACCAGAGGAAGAGATTTGAAAAGAAGTTTATTAATTATAAACCAGGAGTTCTAGAGGGCACAGAGTGAGACATGGAATAGGGAGTTTAGCATTCAAGTTGAAAGTGATGAGAGAACTGGTGCCAGAAGCTGGAGAGCAGGATTTTCTCTTTGGTCTATGATTCAGTATCACAGGAATGGGGAGAATAAGCAGGGGCAAGAATTTGATAATCATTGGGAAAGAATCTAGGCACAGTACTAGTGGATAGGAGGAGCACCAATGAAGAAAAGGTGAGTAAGATATTTTCTATCTGATCTTATGTCAGTGTCTCTATGCCTGCAGGAGCAATGAAGTCCTGCAGGGCCTGCAGAGAGATGCACCTACCTTCTTGTTAGGAGCAACATTAGTCTGAGTTGATCATGTCCAGTGATGTGGGTAAGACTCTAATGTCTCTATTCCACCAGGAAGTGGAAAGACAATCAATAATTGTAAATTGAACTGTTCAAGTAACATTTTAAAGCTGAAATGTTAAGCAAGGCATTAGAAACTAAGTTTGGGAAAGGGCCAAAAAATTATTCTTAAAGACCTTTTACAATTCCTATTAACTATTTTTTTCCAGCACATTAAATGCATTAAGATGTCTCAATCAGACAGTAGATTGCATTTCTCTTCCACTAATGGAAAAATAGATTTCTATAGAGTTGCCATAAATTCTGTGATTTTTTTTTTATTAAACAAAATGACATGGTCAGTATTGCCCTCTATCAAGAATGATTACTGATTTTCATATTCATTAAAGTATGTTTTTGTTCTTTACCATATCTTATATTTTAATAGGAACTCTGGGTCAAACAAAGCAGTAAAAGTCACTGTCATGGTTTTCAAAACCATGACAAACTGCTATTTTTTGCTACAGTACAATGATAACAAATATATTTGAGAAAGCTGAGAAAATATATTTTTCAACTTCAGCCAAATCTCCCTTTAAGATCGGAGCAGCTGTGCTTAGAATTTCTTTAACCAGTTTACCTTTAAGGAGAAGTAGCTTTGCTTAGAATTAATTGTCTTTCCAGTAATTACTCAACAGCAAATGTTTCTGATCTGTCACTAATGTCCACAGAATTCATGATACCTTGAGTTTTATTACATAAATAATATAGTTATCTCATCTTCCCTAGAAGGATACATTAACTATTCAGAATTTCTAAAAAGAGGTAAGGCAATAATGAAAAGAGGAAAGGGAAAAACTTTACACCTTTGAGGAATTCTTTATTCCCATATGGTTTTAAAGGTGGAAGTATTTCATTTCTCCAAGAATACAAAGTTGGACAGTAAAATTTCTTAAAACAATAACACTAATTTTGCCTGAAAATTAACTAATTTAGGGGTTAAATGTGGGAGAAGAGAGTGGAAAAAGGAGGGAAAATGAACGGCAATAATATAATCCAGGAAATGTGTCAAAAATTATCTTTTTTGTTCTAATAGTTGAACATTATAATATAATTATAACAATATAATAGATGATTATAGTTCCATAATTTTAGTCCCCAAATTAATTCAAAGACAAAATGATAGAAAGCTGTTACAAGTCAATTCCCTTGAATTCCTAAAAAGAATCAGCCTTTTATTTGGTTAATAATATGACCATCAATTATAAAGTTCTGAAAAAGTTTTAATACAAATTATTTCATTTGATACATAAAACAACCTGGTGAAATAGATATTATCATTCCATTTTACAGATGACAACACTAAGCTTCAGAAGGATTAAATGATTTCCCCAAGGAGGTACAGCAAAGAAAAGTATACTGATACAATATACACAATAAGTAACCTGGCAAAGTAAGGACATGTGTATACCATATACCAGCAGAGCTACTAGTACAGCATTCTTTCATTACACTCCATTAGTCCTGCTGTTTTACTTTAAAGTAAACTCCTTTACTTTAGAGTAAACTCCTCTCCCTTGATTGTGCCAGTTTGGAGGAACTGAGAACTTACAGGTCCCTAGACTATTCCTGCCACCTGACAAAGGACTCAAAGTCAAGTAACAGGCTGGGAAAATGCCCAAAAGAGGGAAAAAAATAAGACTATAGAAGGTTACTTTCTTGGTGAATAGGTATTTTCTATCCATCCTTTTGGATGAGGAAGAACTATGCATACCATCAGAAGAAGACATAAAAGTCAAGGCTTCTGCATCCCAAACCTCCAAAATAAATATGCAACGGTCTCAGGCCATGGAAGAGCTCAAAAAGGATTTTGAAAATCAAGTAAGAGAGGTGCAGGAAAAATTGGGAAGACAAATAAGAGTGATAAAAGTAAATCATGAAAAGTGAGTCAACAGCTTACTAATGAAGACACAAAAAAATGCCGAAGAAAATAAAAGAGGTCCAAAAAGCCACTGAAGAGAAGAATGCTTTAAAGAGCAGAATTAGCCAAATGGAAAAGGAGGTTCAAAAGCTCACTGAAGAAAATAGTTCTTTAAAAATTAGAATGGAGCAGTTGGAAACTAATGACTTTATGAGGAACTGAGAAATTACAAAACTAAAATTACAAAACCAAAAGAATGAAAAAATTGAAGAAAACGTGAAATACCTCATTGGAAAAACAACTGACCTGGAAAATAGATCCAGGAGAGACAATTTAAAAATTATGGGGATCCCTGAAAGCCATGATCAAAAGAAGAGCCTAGACATCATTTTTCATGAAATTATCAAGGAAAACTGCCTTGATGTTCTAGAAACAAAGGGTAAAATAAATATTGAAAGAATCCACCAATTACCTCCTGAAAGAGATATCAAAAGAAAAACTCCTAGGAATATTGTAGCCAAATTCCAGAGTTCCCAAGTCAAGGAGAAAATATTGCAAGCAGCCAGAAAGAAACAATTTGAGTATTGTGGAAATACAATCAGGAATAATACAAGATCTAGCAGTTTCTACATTAAGGGATCAAAAGGCGTGGAATATGATATTCCAGAAGTCAAAAGAACTGGGATTAAAACCAAGAATCACCTACCCAGTAAAACTTTAGGGGAAAAAATGGTCATTCAATGATATAGAGGATTTTCAAGCATTTTTGATGCAAAGATCAGAGCTGAATAAAAAATCTGACTTTCAAACACAAGCATCAAGAGAAGCATGAAAAGGTAAACAGGAAAGAGAAGTCATAAGGGACTTACTAAAGTTGAACTGTTTACTTTCCTACATGAAAAGATAATATTTGTAACTCTTGAGACTTTTCTCGGTATCTGGGTAGTTGGAGGGATTATACACATATAGACAGATGGCACAGGGTGAGTTCAATAGGAAGGGATGATACCTAAAGAAAACAAAATTAAGGGGTGAGAGGAATATATTGGGATGAGAAAGAGAGAAATGGAATGGAGCAAATTATCTCTCATAAAAGAGGCAAGAATAAGCTTTTACAATTGAGGGGGGGAAATGGGGAGGTTAGAGGGAAAAAAATAAAGCTTACTCTCATCACATTTGGCTCAAGGAGGGAATAACATGCACACTCAATTTGGTATGAAAATCTATCTTACACTACAGGAAAGTAGGTGTGAAGGGGATAAGTGCGGTGTGGGGGGGATGATAGAAAAGAAGGCAAATGAGAGGAAAGCATAATTAGAAGTAAACAAGGGAGGGACAAGGTAAAAAGAGAAAACAAAATAAATGGGGGGCAAGACAGGTTGGAGGGAAATATAATTAGTCTTACACAACATGACTATTTTGGAAGTCTTTTGCAAAAGTACACATATATAGCCTATATGGAATTGCTTGCCTTCTCAATGGGGATAGGTGGGGAGGGAGGAAGGGAAAGAAGTTGGAACTCAAAGTTTTAGGAATGAATGTTGAGAATTGTTTTTGCATGCAAGTGGGAAATAAGAAATACAGGCAATGGGTACAGAAATCTATCTTGCTCTACAAGAAAAGAGAGAAGATGGGGGATGATAAGGGAAGGGAAGGATGTGATAGAAGGGAAGGCAGATTGAGGGAAGGGGTAATCAGAATGCATGGTGACTTAGAGTGGGAGGAGGGTAGAGACGGCATCGCAATCCCTGAAAGCTCTCATAACTCTATCACCTCCAGTGAAAACCTCCTCTGTGTATAGTTCATCTAGTCGATCTCACATGCCTTGTTTTCTTCAGTTGAATTTCTGCTTCTTCATGTATTGTATCATAGACTCTAATCTTAAGAGCTCAAAGTGGTTCAATTTTCATTGATCCAATAGAACTGGTCTAGTCCAGTCATTTTTCCCACTTTTGTCTTGCTTGGTACCAAGTCTTATTTATATAGGACACCAAGGATTACGGTTTTTAGAGTAGAGCTACTAGAACTAATGGAAAAAGGAATTTATTACAGAAATCTTTTCCATTTTCCTATGGTTTTCTTCCATCTTTATAATACTCTTAAGTGATCTGACTTTGAATCTCTTGCCAAGCTTTCTGTAAATTTGTTATTCCCTCTCTTAATTTATTGCTTTAAGAAGCAGTGCTGCTCACTGTATTCCCTTCTCCTTATTCATAAGATTTTACAAGTTAGTTTTCATATTGCAAACCACTTTTGCCCTTGGATATCCGATCTGCTGGTATGTCAAGGACACTACATGTTTTTTGGTTAGAGTAGTTTCTAGGTTCTTGGTCTCCTCATTGTCCTAATTGATTTGCCTCAGTTAAACTCTTAGGAAATGTTGAAAATCTGTGTTGATAGCTCTTCGTTTGTTTCTTCTCCATTTTTGAGCACTATCAGTTTAATTGTCAAGTGGGAGATAATATCTTTCCCAATTTATAATATCAACTACATCAGATTTTTTAATTTCCATTTTACTAATTTAATATTGATTTTTATTTTATGTGTGTTCATCCTTCATTGCCAAAGAAGACCATGCCATCAGAGAAATGATGACATGACTTGCACTTGACTTTGTTTTGATTGAGGGAGGGCTGTGCAGGTCACCAGCCTCACTTCTCCTCCAGAGCCATCTGAATCCAGTGACCAGATATTCATCAGGATGACTGGAGATGACCCAGGATGAGGCAATTGGGGTTAAGTGACTTGCCCAAGGTCACGCAGCTAGTGAGTGTCAAGTGTCTGAGGGGAGATCTGAACTCAGGTCCTCCTGACTCCTGCACTGGTGCTCTATCCACTGCACCACCTATCTGCCCTGATTTTTCAAATTTTATTTTATAATACACAGACCAAGTAAATAAAGGGTAATTTGAGGGAAATATTGAGCAGTTGAAAAGGGCAAGGAATAGGGGATGATACAGGAAAGGCTTTTGTAAATGGTACAACTTGAGCTGAGTTTTAAAGGAAACCAGAGCTCCTAAGAGGCAGAGGTGGGGGTGAGGGGAGTGAGGAGAAAAGTAGTGGTGAAGGGGACAAATGATATCAAATAAAGCATAAAACAGGGATAAACATGTCTGCCAAAGGTATTTACCACTGTTGTGGACAACGGAAATCTCTTAAATTAGGTGAGGTTTTCTAGTTGTTCCAATATAACACTATGGTGATTGCACAAAGGCCTGGAGCACTGTGCAAGGCCTACTACATGAAATCCATAATAACTCAACAAGAGTTTGGCTTAATAAGTAGATGAAGCAGTTCTGCTCTCCAGGCTATGAAACACAGTTGGAAGGACAATGAACTAATCTTGGAAGTGAACAGGAAAAGGAGAGTAGACTGGATTGCTTTAGGAAAATTGTATAGTGCTCTTAGAACTTTAAGAATCTCCTTGAAAAAGAAATGGCACATCTTAAAAAAGATTTGATATCTTTTACTTTTATATCACCTTCAGTTTTTCCACTGTATTCCCCTCCCCTGCCTTATAATGAAGAATGTAAAAGAGGAAAGAAAATTCAGCAAAACTAACCAATATATTGAAAAAGTCTGAGGTTACATGTTGTGCTCCCTATCTAGAGTTCCCCTCTTCAAGAAAGGGAATATAGCTTTAACATACACACCCTTCAGATGAATACAAGAGAGAATCACAGAAAGATTTACCTGAATGGATGGAAAGTCAAGTAAGCAGAGCCGAGAAAATAATATAGAAAATTACGACAAGAATGTAAACAGAAAGACCAAAAGCGGCCACACAATCCAAATGAACACTGCAACCTTACAAAGAATAAGCATGGCCCCAAAGAAGGGAAATAAGAAGTCACCACAGCTCCCTCCAGCTCTCTCCCTCCACCCGCTTCCCAGCAAAGGTGGCAAGTCCACAGGATGAGACGCTGTATATATTTTCAGATTTTTTTTTTGGTATGCATTGAATAGTTTTGCTGGGGTTTTTCTTTGTCTTTTTTTTTTTTTTAGATTTTGTCTAATGGGATTTCTCTCTAGAAGGGATGTGGGATAAACTAAATGCATAATCAAAAGAGCAATCACAGTTATTTTTAAAAGATTCCTCCAGTGATGCTAGATGCCTATGAATTTTTAGAATACCACATTCTCAGAAGAATTAAGTTGAAGGTTACTCAAAAAGCAATAGAGATACACACAACTGGTAGGTATACAGTGAAGTATATTACAAATGAAGAACTACATAGGAAATGTGACAGAGTATAACATCAAAAAGATGTATGCCTGGAAAAGGAAATCAAAGCCAGTCATTTAGCAAGAATGGTGGATAATGAGTAGCCTCTATGTTTCAATGGTAATCATACAATGGTATAGAATCTAGGGCAAGACACTGTCTAACCTCTTCCTGAGCACTTGATGGACATGTGTGTATTATTTACAGAAGGATATGGGCTAGAGTCACGCAGATAAAAAGGCACCCCTGAAGGGAGTGTCTGTATCGATGAGACAAACGACCCATCAGAGTAATCTTGTATCTCACAATGACAGGAACTAGCCCAACTTCTTGCATGCAATATATAGATCAGAAAAATTTACTGGCTTGAAATGCTGTCATTTAAAGGGCTCCTGAGATTATCTTTTGAACAGCACTAAAGCCGAGAGCTCTAATTCTTCTCAAATTGCTATTTGTCAATTCCATCTCATGATTCCTTGGAGTATCAAGAAACCAGTAACTACAGGTAATCAAACTCCTGTTCTCCATACAGAATACATCTGTGAGATTCTTTCTGTACGGTGAACAGAGGCTATCAATTTTAAGTGATTTGGCTTTTGCTCTGGGGCTTGGAAGAGTTCAGAGGTGAAACCCACCAAACAAACTTAACTTTGCACAGTAGGCTTAACTCAGCATAATGATTCTGAGGTCTACAGACTCAGTTTGGCTTTGCTGGACGAGCTCAGCATAGTTATTATTACCGAGAAGTTTAGATACCGGGTTCAAAACATACAACAAAATATTTCTAGAAACCTCTGGAGAAGGGAGGACTTACAATAAAGTGTGTATTTGAAGCTGTGTCTAGGACAATGCTGCTTATTTAGGCACTCTCAACCAGGAAGCCCAAAGGCACTCTGCACTTAAGGGTATATAATCAATCACACAATATTGACATGGCAGCTAAAACAAAATGTTAGGCATTAGACAGGAATATATAATACTATTCATTTCAACTTCCTTGTTTATCCTTAATGTGGAGTTACTGTATCTATGATTATCATGACCATTAAGTTATGAGAGAGGAATACATACATCCATCAAGTACTTATAATGTGCAAAGCAATGTGATGGGCATAGACGACATATAAAGATTTTTTTAAACAGCGCCTGCCTGCAAGGAGAATACTTTCCACTGAGAGATCCAATATGTTCAAATATAAGCAAATAATAAAGTAACAAAATAGATCAACACCAAAAAGTGAAGACAGAATGTAGAGTCAAAAAGACATCTAAACTTAGCTTTAAAAGAACATGATGAGCTTATGGTATCAATCAATCAAATATTCAAAGGCAAAAGCACTGGTTCTAAAGTCAGAGACTCTGGGATTGAATTCTAACATTTACTTCCTGTGCGATCTTTGCCAAATTATTTCACTTGTCTGGACTCAGTTCAGCTGAAAACTGAAAGCAGTAGACTCAATGACATTTTAAGGTCCCTATAAAAGCCTATGTACTAGGCATTATGAGACGTGCTAAGAACATAAAAGTCAAAATAAAACTATTTATCCTCAAGGATCTTACATTGTTTTAGGAGAGAAAACTCATCTATTAATATATATATATATATATATATATATAAAATACATAGACCAAGTAAATAAAGGGTAAAAAACTCATCTATTAATATATATATATATAGATACATATATATATATATATACGTAGATACATATATATATATATATATATATATATATATATATGTATCTACGTATATATATATAAAATACATAGACCAAGTAAATAAAGGGTAATTTGAGGAAAAGAGTGAGCAGTTGAAAAGGGCAAGGAATAGGGGATGATACAGGAAAGGCTTTTGTAAATGGTATAACTTGAGCTGAGCTTTAAAGGAAACCAGAGCTTGTAAGAGGCAGAGGTGGGGGTGGGTGGAGTGAGGAGGGTGATATACTAAGCCTGGGGACAAAACTCACACTAAATGTCAGGAACAGCCACAAGGACACTTTGGCTACACCACAGGGTGCCAAAGAAAGGTTACATTACAGTTGGAAAAACAGGTTAGAATCAGGTCCTAAAGGGCTGGAATTTGATCCTAACAGAGTAGAAAGCAACTTGAGCTTATTCAGGAGACCCTCTGCTTAGGAATATCACTTTGAGAACTATGTGGAGAATAGATCAGAGACAGAAGATACTTGGGGAAGGAAAATCCACTAGGAGGCAACTGAATTAATCAGAGCCTTAAAGAAGGTAGTGAACATTTAAGTAGAGAAGGGGATGGATCTGAGCAATTGTTCAGAGGCAGAATCTGGATATGTGGGATTAGGTAAAATAAGGACTTTAATTTTTTCTTTTGATTCTTAAAAAAAAAAAAAGCCCTAGGTGAAACAGATTTGAAAGTTGAGGTAAACAGAGCCACAAAAAAAGTAGGCTTCATTGCAACATAAATTCTCATCATGTTATGCAAGAGAACTATCATAATAAATAAAAATATGTTCTTAGAAGTATTCAAATAATTGTAATACAAGTACATGAAGGCTGTGAACTGGGCTTACTGGAAGGATAGTGATTCTCTCAAAAGAAAAGGGAAATTAACAACTGCCTTGGTAGAAGAAATTCCTCACTAGGAACTCCCTGGACTAACAAAATCAGAGATTTAAAAAGTGAAGAAAGGTGGATTTTGAGGCAAAGATATTTTGTTATGCATATACTGAGTTTGAAAAGTCTTTAGAACATCCAGTTCACAATGTCCTATAGGCAGATGGTAATACCCTATTACAGATCAGGAAAGAGACGAGGCCTGGATAACTAAAAGTCAATCTGCATAGAGATGACAATAAAATGCAGGGAAGCTGAGGAAGTCACCAAGAGACAGTGAAGAGAGATAGGGAACTGAGGTATACCTGATCATGAAGTAGGCAAACATAAGAAAAACATTTGTCTATATAGAGAAGAATGGAAAAAGAATATTTAAAGCTGTGAATGATCTCCTCTACTAGTCTGATTGTTTAATTTTTTTTGAAACAGTATTTTTGAGATACTCCATCAGCGCTTGAACTTTATATAAACCATCTTATAGTCACTTACACAATAATACTATCACGATAAAACAATCTGTAGCAATATTTCTGTTAGATACCAATGCAGGATCTGAAGGATTCAACATTCCCAGGGGAAACTTACAACACTAGTGACATCTGCATAGCTGAATCTCACTTCAGTCAAAACTTTACAATTCAAAGCATGAAAGCAGATTTGAAGGAGGATCAGGATCTCTCTGGCTAGAGAGTTTTCAAAGGGTCAGGTTTCTGCCAGTTTTAATAAGAAAATATAAGTCAGGGAACCAGTATAAACATTTAAATAAATTAAGGTTTCCAGTTTAAAAGTTTATGTTTCTTCCCCTGAAATGATAAACCCAAAGAGAATCAAGTGGAAATAGTTGCAAGTAAATTAGAACAACACACAAAGTGACAAATATCGGGTGCTCTGAAAAACCTTTTGATTTAACACTATCCCTTCTGGAAAAAGTGAATATAATGAATTGAAATTCAGCACCTACTTGTCCTTTCTAAGTATGAAGAGATTTTTAAAATCATTGTTTCAGTGTCCAGAAATACATAAAAGCCAGTATCAAGGGAGGACCTTTATGTCAAAGAAGATCCATCCAACAACTAAATGCTTATTTCAGAAGACAAAACTCAATCATCTTTTGAGTTTGTTTGGACACTGGTTGGATACATATATAATATGAAGTATAGGTGATTTAATAAAGAGCTTCCTGCTGAGGGATATTCTATAAAGAGAAAAGCCTGACTTACCTGAATTGCCGAGCTGTTTGTAAAACCTGTACTCTAAATGAAGCTGTGGGGCACGTGATTTTATTGGTTCCTGCAACCCAAGAAGAAAATTTATGGTCAACTTTAAGCAGAAATAAAATATTTTCCCATCATACTATTTCAAAGTAAAACAAAGCAAGGGATTATATTATGGTGGGTTTTCTTTTTTAAAGTTTCATTTTTTTTTTTTAAAGTTTAACTAATAAGGTCAAAATGGGTACAGTACTTAGACATAAAATGTGCTAACATAAGCAAATTAGGAGAGCAAAGAATAATTTGCCTATCAGATCTATGGAGAAGGTAAAAATTTAAGACCAAATAAGAGATGGAGAACATTGTAAAATGCTAAATGGAAAACTATGATTACATTAATTAAAAAGGTCTTGTACAAACAAAACCAATGAAATCAAGATTAGAAGAAAACAGAAAGCTAGGGAACAATCTTTACAGCAAGTGTCTCTGATAAAAACCGCTTTTCTCAAATATATATAGAGAAATGAGTCAAATTTATAAGATTACAGTCAAATGATATGAACAGCTTTCAGGTGAAGAAATTAAGGCTATCTAAAGTCATTTGAAAAAATACCCCATCACTATTGATTAGAGGAACGCAAATTAAAACAATTCTGAGGTACCACACCACACCTATCAGATTGGCTAACACAATAAAATAAGAAAATGATAAATGTTGGAAAAAACACAGGAAAATTGAAACACTACTGAACTGTGGTAGAGCTGAGAATTGACTCAACCATTCTGGAGAGCAGTTTGGAATTATGCCCAAAGGGCTATAAAACTGTGCATACCCTTTGATTCAGCAATACCCCCACTTACTGGCCCTGTATCCCTAAGAGATTATAAAAAGTGAGGAAAGACCTACATGTGGAAAAAATTTATAGTAGCTCTTTTTACAGTGGCAAAGAAACTGAGGGAATGACTGTCAATTGGAGAATGGCTGAACAAAATGTAGTATGTGAATTGTAATGGAATAACTACTGTGCTATGAGAAATGCTGAGCAGGCAGACTTCAGAAAAATCTGCAAAGAATTACATGAAATGATGCAGAGTGAAGTGAGCAGAACCAGGAGAACATGATACACAGTAACAGCAACGCTGTTTAAAGTGTTAGACTTAGGTCTTCTCAGTTATATGATGTCTTGTTGTTATGTTTGTCCTTCAGAGAGATGATGACATGACTTAGGGCTGTGCAAGGTCTAAGACAATTCCAAAAGACTCATGATAGAAAATGCCATCCATCTCCAGAGAAAGAACTATGGAGTCTGAATGCAGACAAAATCATATTATTTTCATTTTTTTTTGGTGGATTTTCCCTTTAATTTGGTTTCTTCTTTCACAACATGACTATGTGGAAATACGTTTACATGATTACACATGTATAACCAATATCAGATTGCTTGCTGTCTTGGGAAGGGGGTATGGGAGAGAGAAAAAAATTTGGAACTCAAAATCTTATTGAAAAAACAAATGCTGAAAACCATCTTTATAAGTAATTGGAAAAATGAAATATTATTTACAAAAAAAAAACGAACAAAATAACCTAAATCTGTGTGCATTGTGTGTCTGTGTGTGCCCACATCCGTGTGTCTCTGACACCTACTCCACAGTAATATTCCTTATAAAAAATAATAAAAGAAAAAGTCATTCACCAAAACTAAAGATCAATTGAGTTTGACAGTATACGCCCCGCTTTTCATTCATAGTTCCCCGACCTTTGTGGCCTTGGTCATTATTATCGTGTAGTCTCCAACCTGGGTTGCTATTGTTGCTTAGGGGTGTATCTTTTCATTTGCACTGATGGAGTCATCATGTATTTTGTTTTCCTGGTTCTGCCTTTATTCATTCCTACATTAGTTCACACAAATCTCGTGCTTCTCTGTCTTTACCATATTTATTGATTCTTATAGCAGAAAAATACTCTATTATAGTAATGTACCTCTTTAGCCATTCCTCAACATATTTTTATTTAATTTGTTTTCAGTTTTTTGCTACTACAAAATATGGTACTAGAAATATTTCAATATATCTAGCATCTTTCTATCTTTAATTTCTTTGGCATATGTACCTAGGAACGGGTCTGTGGGCTATAGAAACACTTAAGGCACTTTCTTAGCCAAATTCCAATTTGCTTTCCAGAACGATTAGATGAAATCACAGCTCCATGTAACTCCAAGCCTATATTAACATGCCTGTCTTCTATACCCGTCTAACAGAGTCTGCTCCCATTTTTCGTCATCTTTGTCAATTTGGTGCAGGCGGCTTTTTAGCTTCAGGGTTGTTTTGATTTACTTTTCTCTTGACATTATTCTTCTTTCCTACAATTACTGTTTGCAGTTCTTCTTTGTTAGTTTATACTCTCTGACAATTTATCCATTAGTGAATGTTTTTGGTCATATTTGTTAGTTTCATATATATATATATATATATATGATATCAGATCCTTATCAAAGCTACCTGACACATAAAATTTTCCCCAGCAGCTTCCCTTATCCTACTTATATTGATTTCACTCATAGTTTTTCAATTTAATATAATAGATTGAAGATTAATTTTAACTATACTTTTTTTTACTTCTGCATGTGTAAATAAAAGTTGAACTCTACCATGTAAAACATTTTTCAGATACTTAAATAAAAACATCATCTAAGGATATATATCTCCATCATTGTGGAACAAGTTCCTCAGAAAATAAACTTTTCAATCAGACACCAAATTCCCATCTATGCTCTAGAATGCCTTCTTGTCTTTCCTTCTTTTCTTACGTTAAGTTTCACTGTCATTGCTAGAAAAGAATTTAGGTTACAGAAATATTTAATACATTTTCCCAAATACTCCCAATTGAGATCTCTAAAGATCCCAGATACAAACCTGCCCTGAATTTTTTGTTGTCTTTGACGTTGTTTTCATTTACACTGCTGTAGTAGTGCTGTGTTTATTGTTCTGTTGGTTTTTTAGAGCATAATCAGTCCATCTACTTCCACGTTTCTCTTCTATCTTCTTAGTTACTGTTTCTTAAGACACAGTAATACTCCATGATAAGTACATGCCAAATTTTTTTTTATAACATTCTCCTATCATTGTAAACAATTTCTTTCCAGTTTTTTGTTCTAATACTGTTGCTGATTAAGAATTTTTTTTTCTTGGAGAAAAGAAAATCTTGGTTTTTTATAAAAAAAATTATTTTCTTGAGACACTGAATTTAGAAAGTGGAATATAATAAGCAAAAATGTACTTCCATTATTCCTACAAAGGAACAACAATCTATTTCTTTTATTCATATCTAGAAATCTTTAGTAGAAAATATTAAGCCGGGTCTCACTGACAAAAAAGCAAAAAGCAAAAATCTTTAACGTACCCACAGTTAAAAGGGGGTCTACATCTGGGATACAAACTGCTCAAAATAGATTACGGACCTGGTTGTTATATTGTATAGCATATACTTTTGCACAGATGGCCATGGAATGTTCAGTCAACCGAACTATCAGAGTACTTTTCAGAACAGACTTGAACAGAAAAAAATGCACACACTTATTCCCTAGCTAATAGGCCTATGTGAGTTCAGGAAGGTTGTAGTTACAGAAAAGACATACCTGACAGAGTATCTCTGCTGCAAAACCCCTCAGAAAATACACACATAAAATATGATGAAGAGACCAGCAAAATGGAGCTAAAATAGCAGAAGCAGTCCCTAAAGTACATATTTTGTTCCAAATGCTAATTATATTTCAAATAGGAGTTTGGCCATTTTCCAAAATAACAGGTCTGTGGAACACAAGTACTGCTGAAAATCTAAGCTGACAATAGACAGGCACCTTACCAGGCAAATTTTACTTTTATATGGAAAAGAACTCAATTATTGCTCTCACTCCTTAATAGCAATAAAGAAAGTGAAAGTAAAGATGAGAACAATATTTCTCAAGGTTATTTATTTATTCAAGACTCCTTAGAGAAACATGCTCAATCCTAGATACTTTTCATATGGAATAATAATAAGATGTAATACAAAGCAAAATAAAAATGCAGAGAAATGAAAATATAAAATAATTGTCATTTATTGCCAATATCAATAAAGTCCTATTTACAAGTAAGTCCTAACTTATACAGGTCACCTGTGCAAGATGTGATTAAGCAATAGAAAATTATATGGAGAACACTACCCCTACAGATGGGCTTTCAGTTTCCTCCTTTCTCAGGATAGAATTAATCAATTGCTTATCTATACACTGTTCTCTACCCTTGAATCCCTAGATAGGTAATGAAAAGTGAAAGTACACAAAGTTGAAATGTTTTTTCTTCTTTCTTTCCCTAATAAGAATGATGACTGGTCACCTTCAGCTTACCACAGGAGGAAAGAAAAAGAAATAAAAATGAAACAATTCATTTCATGAAACATTAAATATCTACAAAAGCAAGGAAGGTAATGTGCTGTGCACCCATACTGCTAAAGATAGTTCCACCACTCAAAAAGTTCATATTTTTTCATTTTTTAAAAACAATTTAAATCAATTTTTAAAATCACTTAGAATTCTCTTTGTATCCTTTTTCACCCACTGATCCCAGAAACCCTTACTATATCACAAAGACATTTTTTAAAGTAGAAGAGGGAAAATATCAAGAAAACTTTGGGGGAAAAATGTATCTTGCATGCAGTGTTCCACACTTGGGAACTCTGAAGCTAAGTTTGTTGTTTATAATTTTGAAACATTTTTTTTTTATTTTGATTTTGATTATTTTATGGTCGTTCTTTCCATGTACATTAGTCATCGTGTGTGGTGTTTTACTGGTGTTTTACTTTAGGTCACGTGTTTCCATGCTTCTTATTTGTCACTTTTTACAACACAGTGATATTCCATGACACTGACATACCAAAATTTGTTTGACCAGTTCTCAATTAATGATCAGCTAACTTATTTCCAGTTCTTTGTTATTTCATCAAATACCACTATAAATTCAATGGTGTATATGGAAGCCTTTCTTTTTGTCAAATGATTCTCTTAGGTTATAATGGTCTCCAGGCACTCTGTCACTCTATTTACCTAATTCCAAATTAGGAGATTACTATCTAATAGAGGTCTGCACACAAATTATCAAGTAAATAGAAAGATTCTGGAGGAAGAAAGTGACAAAAGTTAAGGAAATCAAGAAGTCTTTATGGAGAAGGTAGAATCTGAGGAGGTTTTGTGAAGGAAGTGACTGGAGGATTCTGAGAAGAGGTGAGGAGAGAGTAAATCATAGGGATGGCAGCTTATACAAATGCACGAAGGAAAATGAAAAGAATCTATTTGTACAAAAAATATTTATAACTTCTTCTGTAGTGGCTAAGAAATGGAAGTTAATGGGATGCCCATTCACTGGGGAATAGCTGAACAAACTGTGGCATATGATTGCACTAGAATATTATTGTGCTATAAGAAGTGACAAGGAGGATGATTTCAGAAAAAACTGGAAAGGCACACGAACTTATAAAAAAATAAAGCGAGCATAATCAGAAGAAAACTATACAAAGTAACAGCAATACTGTATGAAGAAGAACTGGGAATGACATGGCTATTCTCAGCAATAAAAAGATTCAAGACAATCCCAAAGTAACCATGATGAAAAATGCTATCTGCCTGCAGAGAAAAAACTGGTATCATTGAAACACAGTCTAAAGGGTACTATTTTTCTCTCTTTTATCCTTCCTTCCTTCCTTTTTCTTTCTTTATGAGTATTCTTGCACAAAATGATTTTACATGATTGCAACATTTGTACATGTATAATCTATATCAGATTACTTGCCATCTCAGAGAGGGGAGAAGAAAGGGAAGGAGAGATAGAATTTGGAATGCAAAACTTTTTTTTTTAAATGCATGTTAAAAATTGTCTTTGCATGTAATTGGGCAAAAAATAAAATATTTAAAACTTAAAAAAACAACAAATTCATGGAGGCAAAAGATTATACTTGGTAAAAGGTAAACAGTCTAATTTGTCTGGAATAGATTGTGACAGGAGAATAAAGAGAAATAAGTTTGGAAAGGTAGACTGGGAGCAGGCCAGACTGTAGGGCCTCAAATAGAAAGCTAAGGTATTTGCTTTTTTTAATCTTAGGACACATAATGAGCTACTGAAGGGCTTTATTTTTGAAACAGAAAAGTGACATGGCCAATCTATGCCTTAGAAGATATGACTGTTTAAAAATTTTATCAGATGCTACTTATCAGCATTCATTTTCAAGACTCATAAAACATGTAAAATATATCTTCACACTCATTACTAATAGTATATAATCTTTGGGCAAATTCTGTCTTCTTCAAAAGTTATCATAAGACAGAAAAATGTTAAATGCCAAATAATCAAATAAAAAGGAGTAACAGCTAACATTTATGTATTACAGTACGTAAAATGAAATAAAATAAAACAAAAATGTACATTTATGTATTGTAGTTGGTGATGTGCCTAAGTGGCTAGAGAAAAAGCCTCAGAGTCATTTACATGGGACTTGAACGTATGTAAAGTACTTTATATTCATTATTTGACACTCATTCCAACCTTGTGATATATATGGCATTACAGCAACCAACTTTAACAGCTTTCTGCTATCATGAAAAAGGGTTGCTATTAATATTTTAGTATATATGAAATATTTTTGTTTTTGACTTTCTTGAAGTATATACCCACTATTAGGAGTCATGGTACAAACAGTTTCTTGAAAAATTTCAAACTGTTTTGTGGAGCAATAGAAGCAATTTGCAGGTCTCTTTCACTGCCCTTCCAAAACTATTTGTGCTTTAATAACTTTTGCTAATTTGATCAGTGTAATATAAAATATTAGATGTGTTTTGATTTGCATTTCCTTTATTGTTAGTGATTTGGCGCTTTAAAAAATACAGGTGCTTACAGTTCTTTTAAAAACTCATTCATGTACTTTGATCAATTATCTATTAGGGAATTACTCTTAGCTTCCTATCATCATGTATAGCTCAATTATAATATTTTATGGGCAAGATATTTGTTGCAGAATTTGTTCCCACTTGGAAGATTCTCTCATTATTTTGGTTGCATTCATTTTGTTCATGAATTTAAAAATTTTATATAACTGAGTTATCTCACTTTTCTTTACTTATCTCCCTTAACCCTTTTGTTGAGGCATTTTTCAGTCTTGTCCAACACTTTGTGACCCCATTTGGGGTTTTCTTGTCGAAGATAATGGAGTGGTTTGCCATTTCCTTCTCCAGCTCACTTGATAGATAAGGAAACTTGAGGCAATTAGAGAAAAGTGATTTGCCCAGGGTCACAGAGCTAATAAGTGTCTGAGGCTGGATTTGAACTCAGGAAGATGAACCTTCCTCATTCTAGGCCTGGTATTTCATCCAATGCACCACCAAGGTGCCCACAACCCTAATGCCCCCATTTGTTTAGCAGCTAGGTAGTACAGTGAATAAAGCACCAGACCTACAATCAGGAAAACAAGTTCAAATGTGGACTCAGACATTGTACAACTGTGGATAAATCACATAATCTGCCTCAATTTCCTCATCTACAAAATGAAGATTCTAACTGCACCTATTTCTTACAGTTATGAGGATAAAGAGAGATAATATTTGTAAAGTGCTTTACAAGCCTTTAAGCACAACAAACTCCAGCGGTTCTCTATTACATCCAGGATCAAACATAAACCCTCTATTTCACAATCAAAGCCTTTTATAACTGCCCCTCTCACCACAGCTTTCCAGTCTTCTTATGCCAATTTCCCCACGACTTATTCTTCAATCAAGAGAAACTATAAACCCTACTATTCCTCACATAAGGTAGTTCCTCCCACTGTCAAGCATTTTCAATGGTTGATCCCCTACAATTGCAATGCTTTCTCTCCTCATCTCTGCTTCCTCAGGTCCTTGATTTTTTTCAAGGCCCAGAAAAATTCTACCTTCTACAACAACCCTTTCCTGATCTCCCTTACTGTTCGTGCCTTCTCTTTGTTGATCATTTCAAATTTATTCTATATATACCTTGTTTTTAAAAATACTGTCTTCTATGAAAGGAGGAACTATCTTTTGCCTTTCTCTGTATCCCCAGCATTTAGCACAGTTCCTAGCAAATAATAGATGCTTAATAAATGTTTGATTGACTTTTATTTCCAAAAAGAAGGACACCTACATTGTTTTCAGTTTTTTGCCACCACAAAAATTCTGTTAGTAATAACTCATCTGTATGGAATTTGAACTTTCTTTTCTATAGAAGTTTATATTCTAGTGGAATAACACCTGAAATTCATACAATCCTTTTAAATTTTCAAAAAAAGCCTACATCCATTATCTCTTTAGAACCTCATAACAACTTTCTGAAAAAGGTGCTATCATATTTTCATCATTTTATATCTCAGTTCACCAATCTCTTTCAATTCCTTTGACATGTACTCTCCCTTCATCTGAGGCAAACTGAGGGATGATGCCACCCATGACTTCACCATTAGCAAAATGCCAACTTACAGCTATTGCAATGGAGCGACTCAGAAGATAAACAATTTCTTTAATAAAAAACATAACCAGGGAGTGGAGCCAAGTTGGAGGAGTAGAAGCAGGCACTTGTTACAGCTCTCCCCCCAAACCCCTCCCAAAACCTGTAAAAAATGACTCTAAATAAAATCTAGAGTACCAGAAGGCACAAAATGACAGACCGAAGCAAATAACCAGACAAAGACAATTTGTAAGGTTGACAGGAAGGGTCTATTACACCAGGCTGGGAGCAGTTCGGCATGGGGCACTCCACCATGGAAGGAGCAGGAACAACTCTTAGCAGACTGAATCATTGGCAGCTTCTGTGGATTCCTGACTTCTCAAACCACAAACATTAAAACAGCTTCAAAGGTCAGTGGAAAGGGTCTCTAACCTGGCTAAGAGGCCTGCCAGGCCCAACCACTGCCCCAGCCCCAGCCCAAGAGCAGCTGTAGCCATAGCTGAAGCAGAGGCTGCTTCTGGAACCCTACACTTAACAAAGAGCTCAAAAGTCAAGTAATTGGCTGGGAAAATTAGCAAACAGGATAAAGAAACAGATTACAGATTCTTAGTTTCTCAGTGAAGGAAAACTTCTTTGTTACATCACTGGTGACAAGGAAGACCAAAGCATATAGACAGAAGAACACAACAAAACCAAAGAACCTGGATCTAAAGCCTCTAAAAAAAATATGATTTGTTCTCAGGCCATGGAAGAGCTCAAAAAGCATTTTGAAAATCAAGTAAGAGAAGTAGAGGAAAAATTGGGAAGACAAAGGAGAGTGAAGCAAGAAAATGATGAAAAATGAGGCAACCACTTACTAAAGGAAATCCCCCAAAATGCTGAAGAAAATAAAATCTTTAAAATTAGACTAACCCAAATGGAAAAAAAGAGGTCCAAAAGCTCACTGAAGAAAATAATTCTTTAAAAATCAGAATGGAGCAAATGGAAGCTAATGACTTTATGAGAAATCAAGAAATTATAAAAGAAGAGCAAAAGAATGAAAAGATAGAAGACAATGTAAAGTATCTCACTGGAAAAACAACTGACCTGGAAAATGGATCAAGGAGAGAGAATTTTAAAATGATTGGACTACCCAAAAGCCATGATAAAAAAAAAAAAAAGAGCTTAGACATCATCTTTCAAGAAATTAACAAGGAAAACTGCTCTGATATTCCAGAACCACAAGGTAAAATAGAAATGGAAAGAAACCAATGATCACTTCCTGAAAGAGATCCCAAAAGGAAAACTCCTAGGAATAATGTAGCCAAATTCCAGAGTTCCCAGGTCAAGGAGAAAATACTAAAAGCTGTCAGAAAGAAACAATTCAAGCATTGTGGAAACACAATCAGGATAACACAAGACTTAGGAGCTTCTACCCTAAGGGATGGGAGGAATTAGAATATGATATTCCAGAGGTCAAAGGATCTAGGACTAAAACAAGAATCATCTACCCAACAAAACTGAGCATACTACTTCAGGAGAAAAAAAATGGAACTTCAATAAAATAGAGAACTTCTAAACATTCCTGTTGGAAAGATCAGAATTGAATAGAAAATTTAATTTTCAAATACAAGATTCAAGAGAAGCATGAAAAGGTAAACAGGAAAGAGAGACTTACTGAAGTTGAACTGTTTATATTCCTACAGGGAAAGATGATATTTGTAACTCATGTGACTTTTCTTAGTATTAGGATAGTTGGAGATATTATGAATACGTATGCGTTTATGTGTGTGTGTGTGTGTGTGTGTGTGTGTATGGGGAGGGTGCGTGTATGTGTAAGTGTATGGGGGGGCACAGGGTGAGCTGAGTATGACGGAATGTTTTCAAAAAAAAAATTAAGGTTTGAGAGGAATGTACTGAGAGAAAGAGAAAGGGTGAGGTAGAATTTAGAAAATCATCTCACATAAAAGAAAAAGCTTTTACATAGCAGGGGGAGGGAAAGAAGGGGAAGGTGAAAGGGAATAAATGAGCCTTCCTTTCATCAGATTTGGCTTCAGGAGAGAATAACATACACACTTAATTGGGTACGGAAGTCTATTTTACCTTACAGGAAAGTGGTGAGGAAGGGGATAAGAGGTGGGGAATAATAGAAGGGATGGCAGGTTGGGGAAAGGGGTAATCAGAAGTAAACACTTTGGTAAAGGAACAGTTCAAAGGAGGCAGGACGGGATAGAGGAAATATAGTTAGTCTTTCAAAGTATCACTGTTACAGAGGAGTTTTGCATGACCATACATGTAATGACATTTATCGCATTGCTTGCTTTCTCAAGGTGGGAGGGTTGGCAAGGTGGGGCAAGGGAGAGGGAGAGAATGTGGAACTCAAAGCTTTAAAAATGAATCTTAGAGGTTGTTTCCAAGTTGTTGTAACTAGGAAATAAGATATACAGACAATGGCATACAGAAATCTATCTTACCCTACAGGAAAATAGAAGGGAAGGGGATGGAGGTGGGGGAATGATAGAAGGGAGGGCAGATTGGAGGAAAGGGAAATCAGAATACATGCTGTCCTGGGGTGGGGCTATGGGGAGATGGAGAGAAAATCTGAAATTCAAAATTTTGTGGAAGTGAATATTGAGAATTGAAAATAAATAAATTTATATTAAAAAAAAAAAACCATAACCAACAACTATCAGAGCAAAGTAATTCCTGACTTACTAAAAAGTCGTCCAAAAAGATAAAAGCAAATAAAAGGCACTGGTGTGGAGATTTAAAATAGTCAGCAAAGACATTTTCTAGGTGTTAAGAGCTCTCCATCAAAGTTCTAAAGTTGGTTTTATATCCTCCTAGCCCAAAAGCCCCTCAGCTGGGTACCACTGCTCCCATCTGGGGGACAAAGTTAACTCTAACTGCCTTAGATCTGTTCTTCCAAATTCTGGTTTACAATGGCACTGACTGGTGTTGTGGGAGTGTGCAAAGAACTCAAGTCCCCCCAAACTTACCTTCCCCTATCATGCTAGCCCACTACAACCCCCACCTGTTAATGTCTTTAGGATACAGAATTCAAATTCCCAGAATACAAGTCATTCCCCAATTGACAAAGGATATGAACAGGTAATTTCCAGAGGAAGAAATTAAAGGTATCTATAGGCATATGAAAAAATGCTCTAAATCACTATTGATTAGAGAGATGCAAATCAAAACAACTCTGAGGTACCACATCACACCTATCAGATTGGTTAACATGACAAAACAGGAAGATGATAAATGTCAGAGAAAATGTGGGAGAGTTGGAACACTGATTCATTGTTGGTGGAGCTGTGAGCTCCACCTATGCAACCATTCTAGAGAGCAATTTGCAATCAAGCCCAAAGGGCTACAAAAATGTGCATACCCTTTGACCCAGCAATACTGCTTCTAGGACTGTATCCCCAAGAGATCATAAAAATGGGAAAGGGTCCCTCATGTACAAAAATATTTATAGCAGCTCTCTTTGTAGTGGCCAAAAACTGGAAATCAAGGGGAGGCCCATCAATTGGGGAATGGCTGAATAAATTGTGGTACATGAATGTAATGGAATACTATTGTGCTATAAGAAATGATAAACAGGAAGACTTCAGAGAGGCCTGGAAAGACTTATATGAACTAATGCTGAGTGAAAGGAGCAGAACCAGGAGAACTTTGTACACAGCAATAACCACAGTGTGCAAGAAATTTTTCGGTAGACTTAGTACTTCATTGTAATGCAAGGACTTAAAAAATTCCCAGTGGACTCTTGAGGCAAAATACCT
>CM053769.1:578278149-578293117 GCA_028658325.1 Potorous gilbertii | reverse complement strand
TGTATTATGTTCTGTTTTGTTTTATGATTTTTCCTATTCATTTTAATTCTTCTATGCAACATAACTGTGGTGAAAATGTATTTAATAGGAATGTATGTGTAGAACCTATATAAAATTGTATGCCGTCTCAGGGAGGGAGTGGAGAGGTAGAGAGGAAGGAGAGGCAGGGAGGGGAAAAAAATCTAAGATATATGGAAATGATTTTAGAACACTGAAAGCAAATAAAATAATTTTAAAAAAAATTCAAACTCCTTTCTCTGACCAAAATTGCCTCCCTTCTCTACCTCAGGTTTACTTGTTCTCGGCTTAAATTTCACCTTCAATGAGACTTAGGTATGCAGACTCTTTGGCATCAGTTTCCTCCTTTCCCACTCCATGTATAATTTATTAATCCAATTACACATTTCCATCTATGCTTGAACCCCTTGCTTCCTTGCCCTACTGCCACTTACGTCTTACCAAAACCCAATGCTGGGGTACTCCCACTATTTGCCTTTTCTGATCTCATTCAAGTATACAACACTAATGGAATGAAATCATAAAACTGTGCCAACTAGATTCACTACAAATTTAACCAACTCTCAATTGGACACCCATCAATTTTATTCTTCCTTGAGTAATTATCACATCCCCACAGTACCAGTTTCAATTTTTTCTCTACAGTGGTTGCTAGAAAAGAACCTTCTCTGCTACTTAATTAATAAAACAGAGATTATCCTTCATAAAACCTCTGTTCTCTTCTTCAAAACATTAACTTAATATTATCCTTCATTTTCTCTTTCCTTGTTCATTTCTGATGAAGAAATGACACCTCTTGATCCCACCACCTCCAATTTCTTCTGGGAGTTTGTCCCTTTGAGCAACCTCCCTTCTCTAGCCTTTAATTTCCATCTCCTCATTCCTCTCTACAAAATTCCAAAATCTTTCCATCCTTGCTATCTTGGTCTTGCCATTTGCTCAAGCTGTTATCTTATACTTTTCACTGTCACAGAATAATTCCTAGAAAAAGTTGTCTCATTTTCTCTACTTTCTTTCCTTCCCACTCATCAACCCCTTGCAATTTGGTTTCCTATCCCAATCTTCAGTTAAAACTACTTTTTACAAGGCTACCAATAATCTCTAATCTGCTAAGTCCAAAAGTCTTTTCTCAGAGAACTCCAAACTTTTGACCCCTTAGTTCTTTCCCACCTCAGCACTAGCTACACTGTCGTCTTTTCTTTATCATGAACCTTCAGTGAACCACTAACTACGTTATCCTCTTTTTTTTTTAATCCCTTATTCCTTATTTTTTAAATCACATCTTGCCCTGCCAAGCCTCAGTTCTGGATTACTTGTACCATTCGCTGCTTTTGCTCCTACTCAAATGATTCTGAATGAATCTGAAGAAAATTACAAAAGGGTGCTGATTGGATCCACCACAAATACATGTTACAATTGTGTTTGTCCTTCGTTCTCAAACAGGACCATGACATCAAGATGATGATATGACTTGCAGTTGATTTTGATTTGAGTGAGGGAGGGCTGAGCAAGGTCACCAACCTTACTTTCTTCTCCTGAGTCATCTGGGTCCAGGGGCCTGATATTCATCAGGATGACTGGAGATGGCCCAGGATGCAGTGGGAGACCCTGACCCTTTCAGGCTAAGGTCTTATCACATTTTTACTTCAAGTGAGATACACCCATTCAATGAATAGACTTCTTTAAGTTACTCAAGGGATGGACCCTTTAATAAAAAAAAAATAGCAAACTGGGAGGGGAAGACCCTCAGGGTTCCTGGGTAAAAGAGAAACAGTTACTATGTAGTTATTACACAATATACAGTAGTAAACAACCATAGTAATCTAGTGTTTGATAACCCAAAGACCCAAACTTTTGGGACAAGAGCTCACTATTTCACAAAAATTGCTGGAAAAATTGCAAAGCAGTTGAGCAGAAACCAACATCTCACACTGTATTCCAAGGTAAGGACAAAATGAGTATATGATTTGGGCATAAATCATAAGCAATTAGGAGAGCATGAAAAGTTTTTGCAGATACTGTTGCGGGACCTGAATGAAGGATTTTTTGGTGAAAAGAAAGGGATGTCTTGGTAGAAAGGAAACGGAATAAAATTACCAAATGTCCTGGGCCCGTATCAGATTAAAGGAGCTTGAACTGAACTGGACCTTAAGAGATCCTCTTGGAAAATGTTATCTACCTCCAGACAGAGGGCTGATTAACTCAGTGCAAACTGAAATAAAGTGAAGTGCGAGAAGAAAATTAATTGGTCCAGTGCTACTAATCTAGTGAAGAGGAAGAATGATGAGATATTTAAAGATGCCTGTTAGCTGGGCAGGCAAAATCCTCTAGGCCCCTTGCCTATGATTTTCAGCATGGGAGCTTTAAAAGGTTCAAAGCTCTTTGTACAGGCTCACTTCTTGGAGAAGCTGACCCTGTATGATTGCCAAGAATACCTGGAATAATTTTAAAAGTCACTATTTTTTGTACATAGGAAAACAGGTACACTAATGCACTAAACATCAGTTGTGAAAAGACTCAAATATTCTGGCAAATGATTTGGTATTGTAAGAAATGCTTCAAAACTGTTCCATACTTCAGACTTAGCGATCTGATTGTGGGGTTTATGTACTGCACAGGCTCATGACAAGAAAAACCTATCTTCAAAAAAATATGTTACATAATTTCAACAAGACCCTCACTGAAGCAAGACAGTCCCTTTATACCTCCCTTAATTCACTCATTACCCCAATCATCACAACAACTTTTTCAAATTTTTTCACCCCTCATTGAGCCTCCTATATATGCCCTCCCTCCCCTTTCAGGTAAGAATTTTGCGTCATAGTTCAGTGAATAAATTGAGGCCATTTGTTGAAAATTTGCTCTTTCCTCTTCTCCTAAAATTACATCTTTCAAAAGCTTTCTGTGCCCTTTCTAGGTTCAGTACTGTCTCATATGAAAAAGACTTTTGTCCCTGTCAAAGAAATCTCTTCTACATGCACAAGTGATCCTATCACATCCATCTTTATTAGCAGATTACCTCTTCTATCATTCCAACTGTCTCACTTATCTTCCATCTTTCACTGTCTACAAATATAACGATGGTTCCCTCATGCTCAAAAAACACTCACTTGATCCACTAATCCTCACTAGTTATCATCCAACTTTTCTTCTGTGGCTAGACACCTTGAGAAAATATCTACAACAGTTGCCTCTATAACTTTTCTTCTCATTGTCTTAACTCCTTAGTTTTGTTTTGTTTTTTTGAGTTTTCCAACCACAACACTTAACTAAAACTGCTTTCTCCAAAGTTATTAACTATTTCTTAACTTCAAGACTGACACTCTTTCTTCAATCCTCATCCTTTTTGACTTGTGCAGCCTTTGGCACTGTCAATTACCCTTTCCTCCTTTGATACTTTCTTTTCTCTAGGTTTTCAAGACACCACTCTCTCTGTGGTTCTCTTCCTATCTATATAACCAGTCCTTCTGTTCTCCTTTCCTAGCTTTTCATTCAGGTCAGGCCCTATAACTCAGGATCTGCCCATGGATCTGCCCTGAGTCCTCTTACCTTCTTCCCTCTATACTATTATTAAAATACATTTTATTTGTTTCAAGAAGTAAAAACATGCCTTCACAACCTCCTACTCCACTGTCCCTAACCCAAATGAGAGCAAAAGAAAATAGCCCACAGCTGGATAGTCAATTAAAACAAATGTCCATATTATTATGCATCCCCCCTCTAACTATGTTTTATTCTGCAGTCCAAGTTCTTCACCTCTTTAACAGGAACACATTTCATCATTAGTCATTTGGAACTGTGGTTGGGCACTACATTGACAAAATATTCCTTATTATTTCAAAGTCGTTTATCTTTGACATATTATCATCATTGTTGAAATTGTTCTCCTCTGTTCATGCAGACATCCCAGGATTTTCTGCAACCCTCTCCAACATTTCGCATATCACAATAGTATTCTATCACATTGACATGCCTACTTATTCAGCCAATCCTCACTTTATACCCCTTTCGATGCCCATTCTCTGTCACCTCAAAAAGAGCTATCAATATTTTTTACATCCTTAGTTTATTCTGCTTAGAATTCTACCCTCTAATTTTTCCTCTTCTTCTTCCCTTTCCCTCCTGCTTTCCTGCTGAATGAAATGTATTTCTCAATCTAACTCTATGCACGTATCCTTCCTTCCTTTGACCAGTTCAGATGAAAGTGAGGTTCATCTATTTGTGTACTCTGATTATGTGAGATAATTTTCCCTTAACCTTCCTTCCCCTTCCCCATCCGAGTATATTCCTCTTCTCTTCTCTTTTCTGTTCTTTCAAGAGCAAGACATTAGAGAACCAGTCCCAGGTCTTGTTTTATTACACTCCCACTATCACTGCAGATGATGATAGGGTTAAGCAGCTACACAGGTATCATTTCCTCATATTAGAATATAAGGAATTTATCCTTGTTTAATTATTTATCACTTCATGTTTGTCTTTTTAGTTTTAATTTCTGTTGGAATTTCAAAGTTTCAAGCTCTAACTTTTTCACTGAGAATGCTTTTAATGTCCTTCATTTCATTAAAGATCTATTTCTTTTCTTCTACAGGAATATAGTCAGTGATTAAATTACTCTTGGCCATAAAAGCTCTTATTTCTTCTTTTCTGGAATATCATATTCCAAGTTCTTTGCTCCATCAAAGTGGTGGCTACTGAATGTTGAGTGATCCTGACTATGATATGGTTCCTTAGTATATGAATCTTTCTTTCTGGCTACTTGCAGAATTGTTTCTTTGACCTGTAAGCTCTGGATTTTTGGCTATGAGGTTCCTGGAATTTTGATTTTAGATTTTCTTTTAAGAGGTGATTCTTTTTCCACTTTTCTCTCTGGTTCTAAGAGTTCTAGGCTACTTTAAGATTTCTTGAACTATGACGTATAGATTCTTGTTTTGATCACAGTGGTCAGATGGTGTATGATTCTTAATTTTTTTCTCTACCATATTTTTTCCCTAACTATACTTTTAATCTTTAAGCTTTATTTTAATATTTCTTTTTGCCTCATGGAGTCAATGCCTTCTGTTTGGTCCATCCTAATTTCTAGGTAGTTTGTTGCTTGAATAAGGTTTTATATCACTTGTGCCAAACTATTAATTCCCTTTCCAATTCTTTTTTCTATATTCTTCTCTTTCTAATTGTTTGTTCTAGTACTCTCATTTCATTTATAAAAACTTTAAACTGTTGCTTATCTCTTCCAGGAATTCTAGTGAAGTTTGTACTCAAGCTATTTTTCTATCCGAGGCAATATCCGTGGATGTTTGTACATGATTCTTTTTGGTGGTTGTACCTTGAGCATCCCTGCCACCATTGTAGTCCAACATGGTGGGGGTCTTTTTTTTCTTTTTAATCTAACTCGTCTAGCCTGCCTCCTAACTTTGAACTTGAGGAAAGATCTGGGTTGATCCTGTTGCTGATGAGTACTATACTATTCTAGAATCTCAGGGAAAGGCTAGAGAATTGTAGGTCATAGATTCCAGCACTAGTTATTCCTCTCCACGCTGGGTTTGATGCTAGAAGACTCTACTCCGAGTCTAAGGTTTGAGCCACACTGCTTCTGTTGGTTTTTCCACTTCCTCCTTCCTTGGTACACTGCCCAGGGCCTTCCTACCAAGAACACCACCCTTATGCAGAAGGTTTCTTCTCAATACTCCTTAGATTACTGATCTGGAATTGTGCAGTAGATGATGAAGCTGCTGATTAGCATCTAGTCTGTCTTTATCTCCCAACTCCAGGCATTTCCCTGGAATGTTCTCCCTTAGATTCATCACCACCTTCTGGTTTCCCTGGTTTTCTTCATGCCTCAGCTAAATTTTTACCTTCTACGGGAAACCTTGTTAGATTCCCCTGGATCCTAGAGCTTTCCCTCTGTTGATTATGTCTAATTTATCCTGTATATAGCATATCTGTAAATAGTTTTTTGCATGTTGTCTACCCTATTAGACTCTGAGTTCCATGGGAAAAGGGACTGTCTTTTATTGTTCTTTGTATACTATGAGTTGGCACATAGTAGGTACCAATCAAATATTTACTGACTTATTTACTGAGTGACTGGATGTATCCCTTAGTAAGAGGAAAGCCCTCTGAGGAGAGGAACTTATTCATTTTTGTTTTTGTTTCCTCAGGACCCAGCACAGCGTTCCTATTTGTAAATGAAAATGAATGAGAGAATCTTAGATATGGAATGGATTTCATGCACTCAAAACTATACATAAATAAGAATCCCTCCTAGATCATCTGGCTTTCTTTAAGGAAAATATTCCTGACGACTAACCCTAAAGTAGAACTGAACTGCCTTAAGAAATAGTAAGCATCACATAAAATCTAGATGACCACTCTGTAAAATGTTGTACTGGGGATTCTTGTACAGACAGAGGTTGTATTACATGGCCTCAAGGATCCCATCTAACTCTGATATTGTCATTATATGATGATGATTTTTGCAACTACATAGAACAAGGACTGAAAAGGAAAGCGATTGGAAGCAGAGAGCTTAATCAGGAGTCTATTAAATAGTCTGACTCTCTTGCAAAACACATTCATGTCGAAATCAAATTCTTGTAAACAAAAGAATTCTTTTGGTACTTTGCAGAATGTTGTATTGGAATTTGGCCCGAATATACATTATTCTCTTCTCATCTCCTTTTCTCCACCAGCTCACAATTATAATAATAAAAAAGAAAACAGCTTGTTCCCGAAATGCTACAGTGTGTTACTGAAAGTGACTCTGAAAACTGTAAGTCATTTCCATGCCTCTCCTGCCCTCTCTACCTCCCACTCTCCTGGCCACATGTTAGTAAGAAACTAAGCAGAGCAAAGTGTAATTCAGTGAGGACAAATCAAGAACAGAATTCAAATATCTCAAGAATCCTATTCTGATCCCACTCACTTTCAGCCATCAATTCCTTCCTTTTTCTAATAAAGCATAAAAGTTGGCTGAAACCACAAGAAAAATTAATTAGACCTTGGAAGGGACAATTTCATAGAATTAAAAGTTATCAACTATTTGATCCAGTTTTCTACTGATGAACCTTAAAAATTAAGCAAATAATCTCTAAAACTGTAGCTTCGATGCAATTCGTGGTTTTGAAATCTGACGACTTGCATTCGCATCCTGCCTGTACCATTTAACTGACAATCTCCCTGGCTCCTTTACCTTAAAATGGGGATATAACTATATTACTTACTCTGAAGGGCTACTAAATAGATCAAATAAAATGTGTAGGACATTTTGTAAATTATAATAGCTTATAAAATGTCAGCTATTAAAATGTTAATCACCCTTATGTAACTGGGCTTTACTGTAACTTCAGATTTTCCTAGGCAAATATAAATAGGGATACCTGACTGTTTGAAGACCATGGATAAAAATTTTTAAATTGCTTTATAAACAGAAGAATAGAAACGATAAAGTAACCTTCCTAATACTGGTCAGAAGTGGGAAGACAGAGGTGCTTAAATTATAGAAGAAAAATGTGAAGTGAAGGCTTGATATCTGATTGAACCTTACCAGAGAGGGAATCAGAATCAATGAGGAGGTAGATTTCACCTTATGCATTTAAGGAAGAATTTCTTAGGTTTTGGGTGTGGAGTTTTATCTTGTTCAGTAGGAATGCCTTTCAATGAAGGTATTAAGGACAGACTGAAGGAACATTTGTTAGACTAGATTACTTCTAAAAATCCCTTACCTGAGATTTTATCAATGTATAAAGTCTCCTCAGAGATTTTGGTCAATTGGTCAAAGGAAGCAAAGTTCTCTCTTCACATCTGTGTGTCTGTTATTAAGCTCTGAAAGGAGCTTAATACTAATATTATTAATTTTATTAAGCTTTGAAAGGAGACAAATTAGTACAAAGCTGGATATTATAACAATGTATTTTATGTGTCATTCTATCAGCCCAAAACAAAACACCAACTAATTCACTGCCTAAGGAATTCCTAAAGAAACTGTGATCCATGAATGTAATGGAATATTACTGTGCTAAGAGAAACAAAGGGTCACCAAGGTGGGACAGTGGATAGAGGACTAGGCCTGAAGTCAGGAAAACTTCTTTTCCTTAAACCTGGCCTCAGACACTTACTAGCTAGGTGACCTTGGTCAAGTAACTTAACCCTATTTGCCTCAGTTTCTTAATCTGTAAAATGAGCTGGAGAAGGAAATGGCAAACCATCCAGTACCTTTGTCAAGAAAACTCCAAAAATTCCAAATCAAACTCACCAAGGGTTGGATACAAATGAAACAACTAAACAACAAAAGAAACAAGGAACATGATGAATACATAAATACACAGAAAAATTTACATGAAGTGACAAACTGCAGAGCAAACAGAGGCAAGAAAACAACATACATGACAACTAGATCATCACCACAAAATGAATGAAAATGGATTCTGCAGAATTATCAATAAAAAGAATGGTCACAAAGAAGAGACATGAGGAGACCCTGTGCCACACTCGTCTGCAGAGATGAGAGACGCGCAGATGTGGAACACTGTATATATTTTAAGGCTTTTTAATGAATTGACAAGTGTTGCTGTTTGTTTTTGTCTCCTCTTCATTTTCTTAAGTGGGAAGAAAACTTTCATTAGTCATTATTTCTGAGACTGCATTCATCTGTAAACATGTATAAAAGGTAAAATTAAAATAAAATTAGCACAAATATTATAGATTTTACTTACCAGTTTGATCGCTACATATTCATTGGTGTACAAATTTTTACCTATGGAAAAAGCAGAGCATATATGTCTTAGTGATATTTGTAATTAGAAACAAATTTATGAGGTCATGAGAAAGACCACATTCCTAATGTCATTCGCATATATTAAGAATGATGTACTGATTAAAAGTGAAACAGATCTGGCCATGTTAGAATAGAAATAGCTAGGAAATTTGAAGTTAATCTTGCACTTTGTCTCATTTTCAAATACCTACGGGTTCTGTTATGCAGTCTTCCTAAACACCAGATAAAACTGTACAAATAAGTACAAGGAACAATGAGTAGACCAACGTATGTACATTTCAAACATTCTCAAGTTTTACGTCACAGAATCACAGGACTTCAGAGTATGAAGGAACATTAGGATCAAACCCAGGCCAAACTGTAAATGAACAAGCTTCTGCTGGCAGTTAACTCAGTCAAATCACCCTCCCTTTAAAATAAGGACAAAAAGAGGGTACAATAAAATTCATTTATTTAATCAACAGATCTACATCCTCTTAGAAATGTCATGATTCTTGTACATTTATATTAATGACTTAAAATGCTGAATTTCAATCCTTCCAATACTTGATAGGTTATTTCCACCTGGATGTGTCAAGGTGAGTTAACCTTCAACTGGCTCTTCCTTCTACCTCCCTAATCTTCATAAACTTGGCATAATCTTTGGATACAAGAAAAGCAGCCAAAATAGTCTCAACAACTTTTCTATAAAGACTGGGAAAAATCACTAGACTGAATCCTGATGGGGACAACCAATGAAAAACCACAGTAAATCATCTGGCCAGCCTAGTCCAGCCTAGGAAGGCAGAAAAAGGTCCAAAGACATTGGAGACCGGATTCAGACTGGAAGGTTCTGGGTGGTGCCTTCTAGGCATAGAAGCCTGGGATGGTACACTAAGGTACAAGTCATCCTAAATTTTGTGAATGCACAGGTAGCAGAAATAGGTGTCAACTGGAAGCTCTGTAGCTCCTGCACCTACAACTAGGTCACATATTAGTATAGAGACTGGGGGATGGCATACTACAGCAAAGAAAGGTCCAAGGCTAAGGTTATATGTACTGGGAAAAGAGCAGAAACATAAGCAGACTACAGTTGTGTGATTCTGATCCTGAAGTAGTCTCAGATCCTCCCCTAGTCCAGTCTGAAGCTTGCATGCAGCTCAATAACCCTGCCGATATGAGGAATTCAGACCAAATGAGAAACTGCAGATCTGTTGTCCTGAACTTAGCAGCAGCCTCCTGTTGCTCCAACCAAGGGCAAACTCACAGTTGTGATGCTCAGACTCAAGATGGGAGCTGGCAAAGTCTAGACCAAAAAGGCAAGCAAGCAAACCTCCCCCTGGATCAAAGAGCTCTGAGCACACTAAATGCTTGCAGGCCCCAACTCCCAAAAACCAAGGACAACTTGAAGAATAAGGTACTCAATATTTGGAGGAAGCATCAGCAGAATCAAGAATACAAAACTAGACCCAAACAAGGCCCAGATAATCCGTGCAGAAACACACAGAAACTGGCACTAATACAAAGTCTCAATTCGGGAAAGCCTAGAAGAAAAATAATCTTCTCATAGAGAGTAACTAGGCAGCACAGTAGGTAGAGTGCTGGGCCTGAAGTCAGGAAGACATCTGGTCTCAGGCCTTTACCAGTTGTGTTACCCTGGGCAAGTTACTTAATCCTGTTCACCTCAGTTCCTCATCTGTAAAATGAGCTAGAGAAGGAAAATGACAAAGAACTCCAGTATTTTTGCCAAGAAAACCCCAAATAGGGTCACAGAGTGGGAAATGACCAAAACAACTGAACAACAATAATAAAGAGCCATCAGGAGAAACCAAAGACATAAAACTGAAGAGATGGCTTCAAAAGATCTATGAGCAAAGCTTCAAAGAAAAAATACAACTTGGGCACAAACTACACTAGAATTTGTTAGAAATAAACGGTTTTTTTAAAGTAAAAATTATTTTATAAATGAAATAAGAACATGAGGAAAGAAAGGGGAAAAATGGATATAGGAGATGAAGCAAAGATATCAGTTATAAAGTTCATTCCATTATTTTTCTGTAACTTTATTGCATGGTTCCCTTTTCTATTTAATCACCACTGTACAGCTTTATCTGGGGTCTTTAACATTTCATAATTGAATTACTACAAGAGGCTCAGACTTGATTTCATTCATCTTCCCTTTTAAATCATCCTACATACAACTGATAGAGTAATCATTCTTGATCAATACTTTCATTCTTTCACTTAATAAAACTTACCATTACCTATTGGCTACCTAAATGTAAACTCTGCTCTACATTCAAGGCATTCTACTAACAAAATTTATTTCCCACTGTTTCTCAACATGAACCATTTTCTTCAGTTAGAGTTCTCTTCACAGCCCTAATGATTTTGTTCCTATTCTTTCTCCTCAGAATGACTTCATCCTTTTATTTTTAGCTTCCAAAATATTATCCATATTTCAAGGTCTATCTCATGTTCCAATAAAATCTTTCTTAATTATTCCAACCTACTTTGTTCTCTTTTGTCCAGTGTGTGTTGTTCATTTTCCTATTTCTATTGGAAATAAAACTTCCTAATTATATTTTACCATACAATGTTTTCTACCATTCCATATGTATATCTTTTCCCTAGAAGGTAAATTCCCTTGTGGGGATCATGTTTTATACTGATTTGCATAACAACACTTGTAACCCTGGATGTAGAGGCATACAATAAACAAATGACTGTAAACAAATTGAGACACTAATGCACTGTTAAAGTTGTGAATCAATCCAACCATTCTGGACAGCAGTCTGTAACTATGTCCAAAGGGCTATAAACTGTGCATACTTTTTGATCCAGCAATACCATTACTAGGTCTGTATCCCAAAAAAGACTATAAAAAAGGGAAAAGGACCTACATGTGAAAAAAATATTTATAGCAGCTATTTTTGTGGGGGCAAAGAATCGGAAAATCAGGGGATGCCCATCATTTATGGCATATAAATAGAACAGAATGGAATGCTGCTGTTCCTTGAAAAGTGATGAGCTGGGCTGCTTTCAAAAACACCTGGAAAGACTTATATGAACTGATGCAAAGTGAAATGACCAGAACTAGGAGAACACGGCAGCACTGTGTGATCATACAATGATGCAAGGTAATTACAAAGGACTCATGATGAAAAATGCTGTCCACATTCAGAGAAAGAACCAATGGACTCTGAATGCAAATCAAAGCACACTACTTTCACTTTATTTTTTTTCCATGGTTTTTTTTCCTTTTGGTTCATTTCTTTTTTCACAACTATGACAGATATAGACATATTTTTTTACAGGACTGCACATGTATAATCTGTATCAAATTGCCTGCCAATTTAGGAGCAGGGGAGGGGAAGAACAGAGGGAGGGAGAAAAGTTTGGAACTCAAAATTGTATAAAAATGAATGTTACAAAATTTTTTTTATGTATGATTGGGAAAAAAACACTATTAGAAAAACGGAAAAAGGAAGTCAGTCTGAGGAGACACAGAGGAATACTGACCTGTATACTGAGATTAACATGACGAGATTAAAATACAGAAGGAATCTTAAAGATCATCCGGCTGGGGCCACAAGAGATTAAAAAAAAAACTAGGCCTAGAGTTAGGCAGTTGTTGTTATGCAATGGTATCCAACTCTTCATGTCCTCCCCCATACTCTCAAGTCTGTCCTCCATGGACATATCCTCCACTATCTCCCAAACCCTGTCCAAGTTCATGTTCATTGTGAATAACCTGAATTAATCTCTTTAAGTACTGGCCAATTTGATCTCCGTGCTGTCCAAGGAATTCTCACATGTATCCTCCAGCACCACAATTGAAAAGTGTCACTATGATGCTGATCCTCACAGCCATGGAAAAACCATACCTTTGACATCACAGAACTTTGCTGGCAAGGTGATATCTCTGCTTTTTAACATGCTGTCCAGATTTGCCATAGCTTTCCTTCCAAAGAACAAGTGTCTTAATTCCATGGCTAGAGTCACTGGCTACAGTGAGTGGTCTTTGAGCCCAAAAACGTGAAATCTGACACTGCTTCCATTTCTTCTTTCTGTAAGTGATGGGATCAGGTGCCAAGATCTTAGGATTTGTGTGTGTGTATATATATATATATATATATATATATATATATATATATATTTTTTTTTTTTAATATTAAGCTTCAAGTTAGCTTTTACATTCGTCTTTTACCTACATCAAGAGGCTTAATTGTTCACTTTCTGTCATTAGTATGGAATCATCTGCATATCTAAGACTGTTGATATTTCTCCTGGCTGTCTTTATTTTGGCTATTGGTTCCTGCAGACTAGCATTTCATATGATGAGTACTACTGTATACATAAATTAAATAATTAAGGGACAATATAAAGGTCTTTCCTATCCCCCTTTCAATCTTTAAACTAATCAGTTGCCTCATGCTCAATTCTAATGGTTACTTCTTGACTCACATACAGGTTCCTCATAAGACAAGATGATCTGCTACTCCCATCTCAGAGGACTTGCTACATTCTGTTGTGACTGACACAGTTGTTTTAGTATAGTCAATGAAGCAGAAGTAGATGTTTTTCTGGAACTCCTCTGCATTTTTTCCCCAAAATTTAATTTAGCTGTTTTAAGTTTTTAACAATCACTTCCATAAGTTTCAAATTTTCTCCCCCTCCTTTTATCCTCCCTCTTCAAGAAGGCATGCAATCTTAAATGGGTTCTACACATGAATTCCTATTAAACATATTTTCACATTGGTCATGTTGCATAGAAGAATTAAAACAAATGGGAGAAACCATAAGAAAAACAAAATATAACAAAGGAGAAAATGGTCTGCTTCATTCCATGTTCTGACTCCATAGTTCTTTCTCTGGATGTGGATAGCATTTTACATCAGGAGTCCTTTGGAAATGTTTTAGTTCCTTGCATTCAATTCCTTAGCCCTGTGAAGAGCTAAGTCTATCAAAAACAATCCTTACACACAATGAGGTTGTTACTGTGTATAAAGTTCTCCTGGCTCTGATCTCTTCACTCAGCATCAGTTCATATAAGTCCTTCCAGAAACTCCCTTACTTTTTCCAGAATCCAGCAAATGTTGATAATTTGGTCTCTAGTTCCTCTGCCTCTCTGAAAACCAGTCTACTCTTCAGGGAATTCTTGTTGTACACATTGATTAAACCTAGCCTGTAGAAGCTAAAGCATAATATTGCTTGTTATGAAATGAATGCAATTATTTGGTAATTTGAACATCATTTGGCATTGCTTTTCTTTAGAATTGGGAGTAGAAGAAGATGGCGGAGTAGAAAGACTCACATATGCTAGTTCCGAACCCACAGCCCATCGATTTCCTCTAAAAAGAACTCCCAACAAATTCTGGAACAGTGGAAGCTGCGTAGCAACACAGTGAAGGAGATTTCCGTTCCAGAGAGCCCTGAAAAACCGATCCCAAAAGTCCATCGCGCATTGGACGGGAGCGGAGCCCTCCCCTGCCCTGGCTGCGCGGCACTAAGAGGACCGAGCAGACCCGAGCAGGCTTCAGGGACGGAATCTACAGCGGCCGCGAAGGTCCCTCCACCCACAGACTCACAGGTGAGTGAGAGAGACGGGCTGAGAAGGGAATGGGATGTCTCCAGGACTCAGGCCCCCTTGGGAGGCAGCAGCAGAGGCAGCAGGTGGCCAGAGGCTCCCGGAGCAGGCAGGAGCTCCATTACAAAAGGTCTCTGCATAAACCCCCTGAGGGAACTGAGCCTGGGAGGCGGCCCTGCCCCCACCTAGCACCAGAAATTAAACTCCCATTGAATAGCAGCCAGGCCTGCCGCCGAAAGCCTTGAGGCTGGGGAGCAGCATTTGAATCTTAGACCCCAAAAACTAGCTGGGAGGATCTAGGCCAGGGGTGGAGAGGACTCTCAGAAGTCAAGTAACTGGCTGGGAAAATGTCCAGAAAATGGAAAAAAAATAAGACCATAGAAGGTTATTTTCTTGGGGAACAGATGACTGCGCCATTCCTCTCTGACGAAGAATAAAAATGCTTACCATCAGGTAAAGACATAGGAGTCAAGGCCTCTGTATCCCAAACATTTGAAATAGATATCCAATGGGCTCAGGCAATGGAAGAGCTCAAAAAGGATTTTGAAAATTAAGTTAGACAGGTGGAGGAAAAATTGGGAAAAGAAATGAGAGAGATGCAAGAAAAG
>CM053769.1:578256739-578277649 GCA_028658325.1 Potorous gilbertii | reverse complement strand
AATTTAGGTAGAATTGTCATTTTTATTACATTAGCTCGGCCTACCCATGAACAACTGATATTTTCCCACTTAAATCGGACTTTATTTGTGCAAAAAGTGTCTTGTAATTGTGTTCATATAATCCATGGGTTTGTTTTGTCAGGTAAACTCCTAGTATTTTATAGTGTCTACTCTAGCTTTAAATGGAATTTCTCTTTCTATCTCTTGCTGTTGAAGGTCATTATAATTTTGCAGAATATTAAATTTCAATTATTTTGTTATTTTTTCTGTTTAAATGGTTGCAATAATTATACATGTACTTTTCAGGTTCTTCTTCACTTTTTATTAGTTCATATAAATATCCCATGAATCTCTGAATTTATTATGTTATTTATGTAACAGTAATATTATGTTACGTTAATGTACCAGAATGTATAGTATTTTTTCAGTTTTCAAAGCCCTTTTATATATTTGGTCTATCTTTCTTTGTGATTAGAACAATCCTATGGAGGTGGACAGGGAAGGTAGTCGTATCTTCATTTTACTCATGAGGCTCAAAAAAACTCAGTGATATTCTCATGTCCTCTAGAGCTAGAAAGGCAAGGAGTCAGGCTGGAGCCTTAGTAGCCTTCCAAGTCAGTGCTGTGCTTCTCCAAGGCATTAAAACTGGGAAGGGAAAGCAGCTTCTAAGCAGACTTGGGTGAAATTGTACTACGATAAATATATTCAATGGCACTGAATTCTGTGAAACATGACAGAATTTAGGTACCAAGATTATAGTACTTGAATTCATTACTGTAGCAGATTCTGGACAGCAGTATTTAAAGTTACCAATAAATACCCACATGGATTTGTTGAAACAGTGGATGTCTCATGCAGAACAAAAGAAAAGAGGGGAGGACAGAGGGTAATGAGTTTTGCATAGCTGTGATTAAAGTGAGCTTGATATTACAGTTTGTTGTAGCTGTGTTTAAGAACTAGGTTTGCATGCAAAATATGACAGTACAGTCAGCGTGTGCCTGAAGTTGAGAGGTGTAGTTATTTGAGAGAGGTAGAGTTGTTGGCAACCCTGGGAAAGCTACATCACCAAATAGCTTTTGTGGGTGGATCATGCATAAAACCAAAAAAAGAAAGTTTAATGAGGGAACACACTAATATTATAATGACTCTCTCTTCCCTTAAGGAGGAGAAAAGCATATTATTGCAGAATAAGGTATTGGAAGGTGAAAGAGAATTGATAATGAAAGCAGTAGTAAGTAACTTGTATTTGAATGGTGCATTAAGTAGGTTTTTACAAAGTGTTTTCATATCCATTCTCTCTGACCCTAATGCATACCTCTGTAAGTTAGACCAACAAGGAGTTATTCCATTTGACAAGTGAAAAAAAATTAAGGTCAGAAATTTAATGGTTTAATTAGGTAACACAGCTTTGAATGCTCTAAGTTTTTCTCAGTCCAGTGCTCATTTACAGAGACATTATAGTCTCTGTAAATCATCAGGGGAAACTTAATTGTAAGTTACCATGAACAGTGTATGACAAATACTCATCAGATTTTTGACTGTATATTTCATTTTCTGTAAAGTTATTTACCTGAAGTCTGTAAGTAACTTTTGGCAAAACTGGGACAAGAATTTAGTCCTTTGATGAAGATAGCAGCTAAAATGAGTTCCTTCTAAAACTATCTCAAGAATCTGCCTCCCATATTTAGCAGAGGATTGACAAACAAGCAAGATGAACAAAAAGAATCTGCGTTAAGACAATCTTAATGGGGAGAAAATAGGCCAAAAAAATAAAATAAAATAAAATCAGGACTACACTACTGGCAGGATTGTCACTCTACCCCCTCTGGCCCTTGTCAAGGGTGAAGGTTGGTGGTCATTATCTCATGACTAATGAAGGCTTCTGTTCTGAGTCAAGGATAAGGGGGAAACATGGCCCTCTGGCTTTATGTAGAAGAGTGAATGTTCTGTGTAGTAACTAGCAGCTCTCTATTCCCAATCTGTTCCCTGGAATGAGGGAATGGTATGATAGTAACTCCAACAACTGCATAGTCAATAGAAGTTCAGAAGAAATAGCAAGGGAGAATTTTCACCAGCTATTATCTCTACTGGTGAGAAAAGAAATGAGCTAATATAAGAAAACTTCTAATACAAATAGTGGGAGAAAGGCTCATTAATGTACTCTTGTTGGAGCTGTGAATTGATTAAACCATTCTGGAAGACAATTTGGAACTCTTCTCCAAAATTAGAATATCCTTTTAACCTAACAGTACTACAATTAGACATATATACCAAAGAAGATCAAAGATTGAGGGAAAGGGCCCATATGCACAAGAATATGCATAGCAGCACTTTACAGTAATTGAAAGATTAGAAATAAAATGGATACTTGTCATTTGGGTAATGGCTGAATGCATTATGGTATATGAATGTAATGGAATATTGATGTACAATTAGAAATGACAAATATGGATTCAGAGAAACACTGAAGAGAGAACTCATAAAAGTGAAATGAGTAGTATCAGGAGAACAATTTTCACAGTGATATCAAAAGATCTCAAAAGTATGATCAAAGCAGAGGACACTAGTGATTTCACAAGACTGGTAAGGATACATTCCAACTCTTGACAGAGAAGTAATGGACTTGAAATACAGAATTATGTATGATCGAAATGATAATGGTTATATCAATATTTTATGGACAACAGACATTTGTTACAAGGGAGTCCCTCTACTTGGAGATGGGGAAAGTTGAAGGGGGAGGGTTAGTGGGAAGCAGAAGATATACAAAAATACTTTTAAAAAATTACTAAAGACTTAACAAAATAGTAAAGGGCAGTTTTGTACGATAACATTTATTGTATTTATACCTTAAAAAAACTATACATAAGTTCACAATTTCATATACAGTCCTTTTGTGTTGAAATGTTTCAGTTTGACTGTTTACAACAAAAAATAGTGATTTTAAAATAAGAGCTAAAGCAGTAAAGAAACAATATGGGTTAAGAGAACCTCTGGATAAAGCCTCAGAAAATAATTTGAATGTAAGAAAGGCAATGGATTGACTACAAAGAATCTCAAAAGTGGATGGAAGGCTTTCTAAAAATAACTTAACCATGAGTGTCTCCTATGGCTCTATCCTAGGCACTCTTCTCTTTTTCCTGTATTACTATTTCACTTGGTTGTTGGGTTTCATTAGCTCCCATGGGTCAGTTATCATCTCTTTGCTTTCACAAAAGTACTGCTATAAATATTTTGGTGGTATGGGCCCTTTTGTCACTAACATCCTTCCATTGACGATTATTAAAAATTAAAAATATTTAAAAATTAAGAGCATTTCTTTTTCTATCTCCTTTCCTCACTGTGGGGAGCAGGGGAGGTGAAGAGCAAAATTCTTGTAACTAGTATGTACAGGCAGGTAAAAGTAATCTCTGATAATGAGTGTTTCATTCTTCATATTGAATCTGTCACTTCTTCAGGTAGTAGGTAGCATTCTTCATTTTTGTTCTCCTGAAATGGTGATTATTGATTGTATTTATCAGTTTCTAGATCACTTCAAGGTTGTTTTTACAATGTTGATGCTGTACAGACTCTTCTCTTAACTCTTCTTACTTTATTATACATCAGTCCATATAGATCTCCCCAGGTTTCTCTAAAACCATACTTTTTGTCATTTCTCATGGCACAAGTTATTCATAAATCATATATTTTTCAACTGTGTTCCCAAAGGTGTTCTCTCATTTTCAGTTATTGATTAACATTAAAAGGGCTGATTTAAATACTTTGGTTCATATTAATTATTTTTCTCGTCCATATACCCAAAATTGTTATTGCAGAGTTGCAAGTTATGCTCATTCCAGTAACTCTGAGCATCATTCCAAATTGCTTTTGAGAATGGTTAGATCAGTTCATAGTCCCTCCAGCACCTGACATTTTTCCTTTTTTTGGTCAATTTTGCCAATCTTATGGATCAATATGGTGCCACCTTAAAATTGTTTTAATTTGCATTATCCTAATTATTTGAAATTTGGAGCATTTTTTCATTTAACTATTGATTGCTTAAATATCTTTTGAAACCACTTGTACCTATCCTTTAAGTATCTACTCTAACAAAAACACTTTTAAAGCTATGTTGTGGTTTTGTAATTGTCATTATAAGTGAGATAATATCTTGGTACTTGTCCTCTTTGACTGAAATTAAGTAGAGAGCTGAAGGACTTATGTGACAGAGGTGGCCTATGCAGTTAGTTTTGTGTTCTCTTAGAAGAATCTTGTTACTGGCACCATTTCAATATTCAAGACAGGTTTTGATCAAAGGCAGCATCGCTTTAATAAGTATATGGCTCCTCAAGGTGTCACTGCTTTCAAATTCAATACTCATTAGACTATATTGGCTCTGATATGTATGTTAAGGGTTATATCTTTTCACGTTGAATGGTACACTTAATTAGAGGATAGTATAACTAAAAGTAGGGGTAAAACCACATTGCATTAAGAATTCCATTTGCTCATTGGCTTTTGCATCTGTCTTTCCCCCTCCTATTCTTTTTCTTCTATATTAGTTCAGGCCCTAGTTATCTCATCTTTGTCTACATAGCATTTTATGAAGTACTTTCCTCACAACACAATGAATTGGGTGGTTCATCTTTTCAGATGAAGAAAGACTATGAGGTCAAAGACAGGAAAGTTGAACTTGTCCATAGTCACATGGCTACACAATGGTATAAGGAAGGGCTCAAAGCTGATTTGAGTCAATTACTTTTTCTACTGTACGTTGCTGCTTCTTAGCTGAGACAATTTCCTTAGCTTCCTAACTGGTCCTACCCCGTTAATCTTTACTGTACAATGTTGCTAGAGTACATACCTTTCTTTGCTTTAAAGTCCTTCAGTGTCTCGCCTTTCTTTCTTAAATAGTGGCATTCTAAGACCTTTGTGTGCTGACACCAGCCTACTTTGGCAGCTTCATTTTCTACTACTTCCCTTTGCTCATCTTCTGTTTCACCCATGAATAGACTATTTAGCTTCTCTAAACTTGTCTTGAAATTTTCTACTTTCCTACTCATGCTTGAATTCCATCTCTTCTGATATCTTAGCCTGTTAAAATGCTTTTAATCCTGCAAATGATATTTCATCTGTGAAATCTTTCCTTATTTCAGTCATAAATAGGCTCTTTTAATTCCTATGATACTTTGTAACAGACTGTGTTTTACCTTGTACTTTCCTGTTTTGTATCTATTTGTGCACATATTTTACCTCATATGTTACTTCATAAGCTCTTTGAAAGATAGATACTGTTATGTTTATTTTTACATTCCCCCATACCACATAGTATCAACCTAATAAATGTATTGAATTGAAAAATTCTACTTTGTGTATGAAATTTTTTAGTTTTTATTAAAAAAATATGGTTCTTACTACCTGACAGTACTTTGAGTAAATACTATATAAATGATCACTATTGTTATTGTTAATCTAAAAACAACCATACTTTGCCCAGAACATGGGTTGTTTTTATTGCATACATAGAACTTAGGTTTTAGAACTACCATGATTTTGTTTTAAATATCTCTTAAAAATCTCTGTATATTTGGACGTTTTTTTGAGGAAAGTTTAGTTATATTTTATTTTACATAATTACATATGTATGTATATACTTATATAATCATTATAGAAATTTCAGTAAAGTAGATTTGATGTCAGAACAAAAGGGGTATATTGGAGAGATGTTGTAAAGGTGAAATCAATAGACTGAACAGATTGGATTTGAGACATAGATAGTAAGGAGTTAAGGATGACACCTAGGTTGCAAGCCTGAGGGACTGGGAGGATGGTGATGCCCTTAACAGTAATAGGGAAGTTAGAAGAGGGGATGGTTTAGCAGAGGATCCCAAATTTATTTGGCCTACTACCCACTTTAAAAAAAATTATTCAGCACCCTCCCTGGGTTTAGGGTAGGTTAATGCTTATTTTAATTCATTATCTCCCAATTGCACCCAAGGCTACTACCACTCCCTGGAACCTTCCAGCACCCCCCAGGGGTAGTATTGCCAACTTTGGGTTCCCTATGGGGGAAAAGTGATGAGTTATATTTTGGATGTTTTGAATTTAAAATGCCTGTTAGACATTCAGTTTGAGATATTTTAGTAGGAGATGTGAGATTGGAGGTCAGCAGAGAGGTTAGGGCTAGATAAGTAGATTTGAGAATCATCACCATAGAGGTGATTACTAAATTCATGGGAGTTGATGAGATCATCAAGTGAAGTAGTATAGAAAGCAAAGAGGTCCAGGACAAAACCCTGTTGGACATCTACACTCAGAGAGCATGACCTGGTTGAGGATACAGCAAAGAAGACTGAGAAGTATTCTGATAGCTGTTTGGAGAAGTAGGAGAGTGGAATCTGGGAAACCTAGAAGGTAATGCAAAGAGAAAAAGATAATAAAAAGTGTTAAAGGCTTCAGAGAGGTCAAAGAATGAAGACTTGGTGAAGACCAACTAAGAGATCAGTTTAATTTTTGGAGAGAGCAGTTTTATGAGTGATGAGGGTGAAAGCCAGATTGTAAGTAAGGGCTTAAGAAGTTAGTGAGAGGAGAGGGTAGAGGTGTTTATTGAAGAAAGCCTTTTCAAGGAGTTTAGCTGGAAAGGGCAGAAAGATGTAGGATTATAGTTATCTGATAAGGAACCCTCAAGTGAGGATTTTTTTGAGGTTGGGAGAGAAATGGAGCATGTATGTGGGAAGCAGAGGAGGAGCCAGTAGACAAGGAGAGACTGAAGATAAGTGATAAGAGTGGGGATTCACATCATGTGAAACAAGAGTGAAGGAGATAGTGGCAGAAGGCATATGAGTCATATAAGATGGGGTCTGTCTGTCTGTGTGTGTCCTTTGTTTTCAAAGAAGACCATGCCATCAGAGAAATGCTGACATGAATTACACTTGACTTTGTTGTGAGTGAGGGATGACTGTGCAAGGTCACCAGCCTCTAGACCTCTTTAAGAAATAATCCAGGAATGGCCCCTTTAATGAGCAAAAGAAAAAAATAAGTAAATCAAGGCGGGAGGGAAGGAGCAACAGTTACTATTGCTAGTCACTCTGAAGCCTAGAGGGTTATGAAAAGAGCCATCAAGTGAAGTTTGTGCATTGTATGGGTTTCAGAGTGCACTGAGGAAGGAAGGAAGGATGGAAGGAAACCCTAAGTTAATTTGGCATTCTTCGGCCATCCAAATTTACTTTACCTTCCTTTGGAGAGGAGAAGGGGTTGGGACATAAGGGAGTGGATATTACCCAGGTCCCCATTCAGGCAGCTCGATCTACCCACAAGTCTGTGTTCATCCTTTGTTTCTGAAGGAGACCATGACATCAGAGAAATGATGACATGACTTGCATTTGACTTGGTTTTAAGTGAGGGATGGCTGTGCAAGGTCACCAGCCTCACTTTCCCTTCCTGAGCTATTTGAATCCAGTTATAAGATGAGGTAGAAGAGAGAAGAAGGAATTCACGAGTGAGGACCCTCAAGTTTCTCTGCAAAATATGAGGCAAAGTTCTTGGGTGAGAAGGTGGGGCAGAGGTGGGAGATTTGAGGAGGAATGAAAAGGTGTGGAGAGTGGGATAATGAGTTGATAAGGGAAATAACAGAAAGATTGCCTAGTATCAGTGAAGGTCCCAGTTGACACTATGTAACAAATTTATAGTGGACCTAGTCAGAATAGTTGCTTGATTTTCCTCATCTACATTTACCAACAAGTGTGTAGGAGCGAGCATAGGTGGTTAGTGATGATAGTGATTCAAGGATGAGACTTGGCAGAACACAATCAGTGATATGATAAATGAGCCAATGAGTCAAGGAAAGAGGACATCATAGAATTGAACTGGTTTACCAAATGGCCAAGACAAGGCAAGGAGGACAGTGTAGCTAGTTCAGGAGAGAGCGTCTGGGAGAGAGCTGAGGAGTCTGGGCATCTCTGTGTGATTGAAGAGTAGGGTTTAGTCAGGTTTAGTCAGAGAAGGCAAAAAGAGAGGTGGAAAGCCTCAGAATTCTTGAACATGGAGGTGGTTCATTTGTGAGTGGTAGTAAGATCAAATTGACCTTTTTTATGTGTGACTGAAGTGGGATAGAGGAGAGTAGGTCATAGGAGGTGAGTAAGTGGAAGAACTGAGTGGTTAGGGTGTTTGAAGAAGAGTCAGTATATATACTGAAGTCCCCTAGAATAAGGGCAAGAGTTAGGGAAGAGAGAAAAATTAGGAGCCATGTACTGAACCCCTTGAGAGGAAAGAAGGAAAGTGACATAGAGGTCTATAGACTACTGCTATCAGGATTTTGATTGGGTGCTGTGTATGAAAAGCATGGACCTCAAAGGAGGGGAGGTTACTGAATTATGAAAGTAGAGAAAGAACCTGAAGGTATCACTGGGGAGCAAGGAGTATTCCAGTTCTTTTCCTTCAATCCTTGAGCAGAGGGGAATGAGTGAAAGTGAAGCCAATGTGGGCAAGGGTGGCAAGACTACGGAGTAACTGCAGGAGCTGGGTTATATTGATGACTAGAATATTGAAGTAGTGGAAAACAAAAAGATTTAGGATAAAGGAGAGTTTGTTACCTATCAAGCATGAAACAGGCATTCCAGAGAGTACATTGTGAGTATATTATGTACCACTAAAACAATATAATCTTTTAGGCGTACACTTTATATGATGAATAATCGTTTTTAGGATATTTTGGAAACTGGGTGGGTGATTGAGTGTTGGAAACTGTTGGTAAACAGTTTCAAGTATCTATTTGCAGAAATTTCTGTGTGAAGATGGCAGGATGGTAGGTTACAACAGTAAAAAACCGACAAAATATTGGATCCATTTTTCCTGAAATGAACTAGATCTTTTATTCTTAGAATTGCATTTTTTTTTGACATTTTATAATGTGCCTTTATGCTTAGAGAAGACTGTTACTTGGGGTTGCATTTCAGAGGCATTTTGGTTTTTTTGCATGTAAGTTACTTGTAATGCATATGTAATTTTATAAATAATAGAATAATAATGCTAAACAGATTAGTGTTTATAGTTTGTAGTCAGGCACATTTTATAACTTAATAAAATAATTTGATAGTAGACTTCGAGTAAGGAAGATCTGACTGACCCTTGACAAGTCTTTTAATCTGTCTGTGAAATTTTTGTCATCAATAGAAAGAATAGGTGGGATTCAGTAGCCTCTAAAGTCCCTTCTAGCTCTAATCTGTAGTACTTACATTCACCTTATTAGATTACTTTGGTGTGATAGCCTGGAAGGAAAAGTGTAGGTAAAGAAATACCAGGATAAATATGGAAACAATAGAGATTGCAAGTAATCAGCAAGCAATGAGTGCCTACTATTTTCCAGGGACTGTGCTAAAGTACAAATGTTGTAATTCCTGTTCCCAAGAATATTATTTTCTAACTGGAAAAACAGAATATATATAAAATAAATACAAGGTAATTTTTTTTTGTGGGGGAGGGATCAGTGAAGACGTCAGGAAAAATGGTGTTTGAACTGAGTTGAAAAAATGAGAAGTTCTTAAGGATCAGAGGTGTTGAGTGAGATTTAGACATAGGGGCCAGTAAGTTCAAAGGGTCAAAAATGAGAGATGAAGTGTTGTCTGTGAGGAATAAATAGCTAGAAGGCAGTTGGGATTCTTTGAAAGAATACTCTTTAATATTTCATTGTTTCAGAAGCATAATAAAATGTAATGTTTGTGTCACTTCGTTATTGTGTAAATCGTTCATATAACTTGCATGAATAGTATTGGTCTTATCTGGTTATGAAATGTAACATGGCATGTCATTCTTGTTGTCCTGATACGGCTAGTTCCCAAGCAGGACTCTATGGGGGGTGGTGGTGGTGTGTGTGTGTGTGTGTGTGTGTGTGTGTGTTAATGGTGGTAATAGTTGTTTTTGCTTTCAAGTGTGTGTGTGTGTGTGTGTGTGTGTGTGTGTGTGTGTGTGTGTGTGTGTGTGTGTGTTAATGGTGGTAATAGTTGTTTTTGCTTTCAAGTGTGTGTGTGTGTGTTAATGGTAGTAATAGTTGTTTTTGCTTTCAAGTTTCCTCAGTGTATCATAGATAACATAGCATTCACAAACACCTGAATTCTACTGCTTCATTCTGTTCTATTAAGGGAAACTCAAAGCACCTGAAAGTGTTATATCAACTTTATTTTTCCGTTTAAATGTGACTTTTGAGAATACCTATACTTCTCAATGCTTACAATAATGAGGTCCTTGAAAAAGCTACCTAGAACTGCACCAATTATTTAACTCCTTTTTAAATGGAATTTTATTCTGCTCTAAGACCATTGAGGAAAGCATATGATATTCTGTTGCTTACCAACTAAGTGGCCCAGAAAAACTGGATTCCTTAAATGAGTTAACATGAAATGAGAGTATTGACTGTAGTCATTGCTTAGGCTGGTCTTGTTTTGCTTCCTTCTGTCTTCAGTTCTCCCTTTTGTGGACTTGAGAATATTTTGTGTCAGACTTCTTGACCTATAGCAGCTGCTGGATGCTTTATGACTGCCTGACCAGGGTGAAGCTGAGAACATTGGGCCTCAGTTGCTGGCAGTGGCTCTTCTCTCTCTCATTAAGAAATTCTCTTTAGGAACGTTTCCAGAATATTTGTTGAATGGGTGAGTGGGAAGGAAGCTATTTTGCTGATTTTTACTTTTAGGTTTAAGATTTCAAACTTATGCCACTGCTAGTTGCTGTTGGTTACTTAAATTTTTTTTTGATGTACAGTACGTTTACATTAATAAGAACCATTTTTTCTGAGACTTAGTTATTTAACCTATAAGATATAGATGAATATAGCCTTCAAAGGGACGTGTCTCTCATTAATAATTTTGTAGACCTGCTTTCTTGGTTGAAGTTTTCTGTGCCATATTCCTACAGATTAAGATTGTTTATGGAGAAGGTTCTGTGAGAATGTAATGAATAAATAGAAAATAAAACTTCTAGAATCCAGAAATTGCAGAATATTTTGGCCATCTGGTGTAAGAACATATATTGACTTTGCTAATGATTGAATGGTTGCTAATGGTTGAATTTTTTGCATAGTAGAAATTCTGAGAGCTATCTCAAATAGCAAGAATAGAATTTCCATGTAACGTCTCATCATTCTTTTTTTTTGGTGTAGTGGGTTGTAATCTTATTGGAAAACTGTAACTATTTCTAAGCAGAGACTATATCTTTATTTTTCTACTCTCAGTGCGTTGCATAGTTTGTTACACATGGAACTTTCTAAATGTTGGTTGAATGAATTTTGAACCTCTAGCGTAGATATTGTCATTAAAGGAAAACATAACAAATTAGAAATAACACAGAATCTGAGTTGGAAAACCTCAGAGGCCATTTTGTCTAACTTGTATCTGATCAACAGTCCCCTTTGCAACATCCTCAAAGAACAACAATTCATACAGCTTTTGCTTGAAGTTATTTTAGTGAGAGGAGAGTCCACTCTTTCCTAAGACAATCTGTTCTATTTTCAAGTTTTTATTAAGTAGTTAAAAAATACATCATAAACTTGCCTCTCTGCAGCTTCTACCTGTTACTTCTGATTCTTTCCTGGAGAGCCAAAAGAAAATAAGAATTTTCATCCTTTGATCCAGTATCTTATCCTTAGTGTCTTCCTCTTTCCTGCCTTAGCCTCATTGACATGTAAACATATGTAGGTTTCACTAGTCCTAAAAAATAGCCTTCCCTTGACTCATCTGTCTTAAGCAGTATTGTCCCAGCCTTTTCTTCTTTTTTCCTTTAAATATCTTGAAAAAATTGAAGTATTGGCACTAACAAACAGTTGTCTAAAAATTTGATAGAATTCTATAAATCCATCAGGATCAGGAGTTTTATTCTTTGATATTTGCTTTATAGCTAGATCTATTCCTTTTCCAAGATTGAGTTATTTAAAATCTCTATCTGGTTTTCTGATAGTTTGAGAATTTTATTTTTGAAGGTATTCTACTGTTCCTTTTATATTCTCAGTTTCTTAAGCATATAACAATGTATACTATGTTCTGATTATTCTTTTCTATTCCTTCTCCTTTTATTTTGATTTCTCCTTTCTTATTTTCTGTTTTATGGATTTTATTGTCTGCTCTCTTTTTAATCAGTTTGCTATAGATTTATTCAATTTATTCTTTTCATCTTTTAGGTTTTGTTTTTTTAAAAAATAATTTCTATGGGCCTTTTTGTTTCTACTTTATTTCCTGTTTTAAACTTATTTTAGGTTTGTTTTTCAACTTTTGGATTTTTAAAAACAACATACTCACTAATCTTCTATTTTTCTATTTATTTTTGTAAGGATATGATTTTCCCCCAGTACTGTTTTAGCTGCATCCTAGAACTTGTTGTTATGTTGTTTCATCATTATAGTTTTCTTTCATATAGGTATTGTTTCTGTGATTATGCTTAGACCCACTCATTATTTAGAGTTTCAGAAATCTCCTTTTGGATTTGAATCTTTTGTTTGTGACCCTTCAACTAATTACTGTTTTTATTGTGTTATGATCTGTAAGGCTGTGTTAACTATTTTTGCCTTTTTTGTTGGCAATGTTTGTATCCTAGTACATGATCAGTTTTAGGAAAGGTTTCATGTGGTACTGAGCAAAATAATATTTTTGCTGTTCTCTTTAGAAGACATATAAATTTTTTAACTCTAGCTTCTCCAGACATTTGTTCAGTTCTATAATTTGCCTTTTATGTATTTTTCTGTTGGACTTTTCCAAAAAATAAGAGAGGGATATTTAAATCTCCTGTCACTATTGTTCTTAGCTTAGATAATGTTTCCTTTGTGAATTTTAATATTAAGGTATTTGGAGTGTATAAATTTAGTACCAATATTGATTTGTTATCTGTGGTTCCTTATGGCAAAATATAATTTCCTTTTTATTTTTTGAGGTATATTTTTACTTTGTCAGAAAGAATGATTGCAACCCCTGATTTTTCTTTCTGGATTAATTTGATTCTTAGTAAATTTTTTTCCGTCTCCTCAGTTTTATTTTGTGAATATCTTTATTTTTAAAAAATGTTTCTTGTAAACCACAAATTGTAAGGTTTTATTTTCTTACTAAATCTGTCACTGCTTTTCATTTGATTGGATTACTTAATCCATTAACATTTAAAGTTAAAAGAAGTAGGTTTATATTTTCTTGAGCTATCTCTAATATTGTTTCCCTCACTCCTTCTGTTGTAAAGATACTACTATGTTCCTTTAGTTACTTTGCCTTAATCTTTTTTAAGGTGGCCCTGTTGCCACTGGCTCTCTTCCTTTCATCTCTGATTCCTTCCTTTTGTTCCCCCTTTCCCTTTTGAGTTTTGCTTATTGGTTCCTGTTTTCTTTCTTTCCTGCTTTTATCTGGTTATGTAATTCTTCCCCCCATTTTTACTCGTCTCAGTCAAGGGGATTTCCCTTTCTTCTCCTTCCTTTCAACTAGTGCTGTTTTTTAAGTTTCATTTTTTTGCTCCCCTTTCAAAAAGGATTTCTCTCATTCCCTTCATTATCTGTCTTCCCTTTTTGTCTACTGTAGATCTTCATTTTCTGATTCATGACCCCTATATTTACCTGGTCTTTCTTTTTCCTCTGTATTCCTCATTCAACCAAATCTTCCAAAGTATACATTTCTGCCACTGAATCGTAGCCTTTGTCTAGTGGACTCCACTTTACCATTATGCCTCACTCCCAGAATGGTGCTATTGTTAGTGGTTAGAGAGGATACTACCTCATGGTAGGACCCCTCCCCTACCCCATCAGGTCCCTGATTATGTAACTGGTTGTTGATCTATACCCTCCCTGGTTACCTGCTCTCATTTCCCTCAGGATCTCCCTGGGTCCATACTTTCTTTCCCACTCCTCAAGGTACCAGTTGCCGCCCCTCCCCCTCAAAAAAAGTAGACTTTTCAAACACCAAGTCTCTAGGCCACATTCTTAAACAAGGTTCTCATTTCCCTTCACAGACGATCTTTCTTCACCCTCAGGAGCATTCATCAATGAAGCCTTCTCTCACCAAGAAAGCAATGACTCTCTCCTTTCCTTCTTTAGTCAGTCCTCCCCCCTTCCCTCCCTTTCCCACTTCCTCATAAACTCTTTTCTTTATTGAACTTCATGGGTTACTTTCCCCTCCTTGCTAGCCCTTAATCAGACCCTGATACATCACACATTCCTCTTTATCCTTCTCTTTGTACCTCACCTTCCCTCTGTAAACCTTTCCCCATCAGAGGGCAAGTTATCCTCATACTATTTTTCTTCCTGACTGTTGTTACTGTTTGTTCTTCATTCTTGAAGATGACCATGATGTCAGGAAGGTGATGTCATGACATGTAAGTGAATTGGATTTAAATGAGGGAAGCTGTTCAGAGTCACCAGCCTCACTTACTTCTCTGGAGCCATTTGGCAAGATACAGATCTGGACTACTGGAAATAGCCTTCCTTCCTGGGCTATATGAAGGAGCATAGTCTTCTAGAGACTTTACTGTCTTCTACCTTTGCACAGTTGTTCTCTAAGCATATGATACTTTGCTTTCTCATTTCCTTAAGATCAGGGCTCTTAACCTTTTTATGTCCCAGACTCCTTTGGCTGTCTGATGAAACCTGGAGGCCCTATCTCAGAATAATGTCTTGAAATGCATAAAATACATAGATTTATTAAGGGAACCAAAGGTTAGAGAAAATAAAGTTGTAATTTTTTTCCATCCATGTTCAAATGATACATGGACTCAAGAAGTCACTAGCTTCCATCAGAGAGCTGCTCAAGATTATCTCTACCTGATATCTTTCTCAGTCCTTTCTACTTGTCAGTGTTTTCTTCTTCTTAAAATGAAAAATAGTTTTTCTTTGTATATGTGTTATATTTGCTTTTCTTTGTACAGATTATATTTTTGGTAGTATTCCTGGAGAGTAGAGACTGTGTTCAATTTTTATTTTTGTGGACCCATTATCTGGCTCAGTACCTGGTACATAGGTACGCAAGTGCTTATTGAAATGAATTGCTGAAATAGAAATAGGGTAGGACCTTAGGTTGTTGTATTTGTCTTTTGTTCTTGAAGAGGACCATGACATCAAGATGATGTGACTTACAGTTGACATTGATTTGAGTGAGGGAGGGCTTTGCAAGGTCACCAACCTCACCTTTTTCTCCTGTGCCATCTGGATCCAGTGGCCTGATATTCATCAGGACAGCTGGAGATGGTCCAGGATGCATTGTGAGATGCTGGCCCTTTCAGGCTAAGGTCTTATAGCATTCTCACTTTCAGTGAGATACATCCATTCAAAAATAGGCTTCTTTTTTATTTTATTTTTTTTCCTTTTTTTAAAATTTATTTATTAATTTGTTTTCAGTTTTCTGCAATCACTTCCATAAGTCTTAGATTTTCTCCTCCTTCCTGAGACAGTGTGCAATCTTATATGAGTTCTACACGTACATTCTTATTAAAAACATTTTGTTTTTAATCATGTTGATAGAAGTTGTTGATAGAAGAATTAAAATGCATGGGAGAAACCACGAGAAAAAACAAAACAAAACATAATACAAGAGAAGATATTCTGCTTCATTCTGAAGTCCAATTCTATGTATCTTTCTCTGGATGTGGAAGGCATTTTGCCTTGAGTTCATTGGGAATGTTTTAGATCTTTGCATTGCTGTGAAGGGCTAAGTCTCCCAGAAAAATTCCTTACACACTGTGGTTGTTACTGTGTACAAGCCTCACTGCATCTTCAAAAAGCATTTATTAAATGCTTACTCTGTATAAAGAACTGCATTAGCACTTTCTGTTACGACACACTGCTCCCCCCCCCCCCCAAATGGTAAAGTTACTAGGAAAAGGCTTAAAACAAGATGATCCCCAAATAATCAAATGATTTGGCAGATATTTTTAAGTGCAAGTGGCTAAAAGTTCTCTGGCTTCTCAGGAACTACCTAATAGGCCTCCAAACATTTTCCTAACACCACTGAAACATTGCTACTTCAGAGTAGGTCTTTCAAACTAGATAATGATCTGCCCGTGTGGAGGTCTGATCAGGTCTTTGTTCTTCAGTGGCTAATGCTACTACCTTAGGGTGCCATGTCAGACTGCTGACTCTCATATAGTGCTTCAGTCAGTCAAAAATTATTAAGAGGTTACTATATACCAGGAATTATGCAAAGCATTGGGGATACAAAAAGTAGTAAGGAGCATTCCCTACCCTCAAGGAGCTCACCATCTAATTAGATGCTAATGCTCACACTCCACTAAAACAGTAACTTTTACCCAGTGGTTGAAGGAAATTACTCTGTGATCTAAAGGATGCCAAGCAATACAACTAAGATAAAAATGTCTTGGAGGAACTCCAATACATTAAAGCCTTCAGACGCTTAAAAATTGTATCCATTCTACCTCAAGGCAAACCACTTCATGTTATATTATTTGCAAATTTGATTTCAAGTCAACTCAAGACTGTTAGTATGAGGCCTGAAATAACAATAACTGACTTTTATAAATTAAACTTGATGTTTAATTTGATCCTCTCCACAACCCTATGAAGAGGTCACTATTATTTCCATTTTGTAGAAGAAGAATTAAGGTTGAAAGAGGTTTAAAAGACTTGCCTAGAGTCACCTAGCTATTAAGAATGTCTGAGAGAGGATTCAAATATAAATTTGAATTTAAATCCAGCATTGTATTTACTATGGCGTCCAACTGCCCGGGAGAGAGAGTTTGAATACATAGTTAGGGCCACACTAAAAAATCTTAATCAGAGTATGTGTAGAACCCATATAAGATTGTATGCTGTCTTGAGGAGGGAGGGGTAGAAAATTTGGAACTCATAATTTTGTGGAAATGAATGTTGAAAACTAAAAATAAATAAATGAACATAAAAAAATAAAAAAAAAAAGAATAGGCTTTTTGAAGTAGTTACTCATTTAATCATAAAAAGAATCAAAACTGGGAGGAGAAAACCCTCAGGGTTCCTGTGTAAAAAAGAAACAATTACTATTTAGTATTTAAATCTACTCTGTGCTAGGTGGGTGGGAACTTGTTGTCCAGTCTATGAGCTCCAGAGTGACTTGTGTTTGAGGCTTGATCTTTGAGCATGGTAGGACCCCAAAGCACATGGGGAAGATGGGTGACTTCAGAGATCTCTTCTCACTCTTGAGATTCTATCCTCTAAGCCACTCTAGGAGGTATTCCAATCTCTCACCTAAAATTTGACTTATTTTATTTTAACATCATGAATTACAAAGTGTATTTGAAAGTACATGTTTTGTTACTTTCCCTATTTCATCCTCTATGTCCCAGGTAGCAGTGGTCGTGGGCTCTGAAAGTGCTAGTTACCATTCTACTGATCTGTTATTATCCTTAGTTGCCAATGGAGATACTACTAAGAAGTATTTCTTTTGCCTGTTTCTGAACTTACTTCCATATCTTTATAATCACAAATTCAAACATGTTGAACTTCGAATCAGATAATACAAGTTCAAATAAATGCAGGCTTTACTAGCCCCATGACCATAGATAATAACTCAGATAATCTTTCTTTTTTAATTAAATTTTCTTTTATTTTCGAATGAAGATCTATTTCTTTTCTTCTTATCCTTCCAGCTGAGAAAGTGAGAAAAGCAAAAGCCTTGTTACACACACATGTAGTTAGGAAAAATGCATTCTTGTATTGTTTATGCTAAATACACCATACATACATGTACATTTCAGTTTCTACTTGCTTTTGAGGCCATGACCTCTCTCTCAGGATATGGGTTGCCTGTTTAATCATAAATTCTCTGTAATCATGATTGGTCACTGTGTTGTTAAGAACTCCCAGGTCTTTCAAATATTGTTGTTATTGTATCAATTATTTTTCTGGTTTTGCTCACTTTATTCTATGTCAGTTCATGTAAGCCCTTTCAGGTTTTTTTGGTAAAGATTTATGAACTGAATCAGAGTTCCATCCCTCTCATAATGTCTTACAACACAACATTATTCCATCACATTCATATGGCATAACTTGTTTAGTTATTCTCTAATTCATGGGCACCCTTTAATTTCCACTTCTTTGCCACTGCGAAAAGAGCTGCTATTACCCAGCAATATCGCTATTAGGACTGTATCCCCAAGAGATCATAAAAATGGGAAAGGGTCCCACATGTACAAAACTATTTATAGCAGCACTCTTTGTAGTTGCCCAAAACTGGAAATCAAGGGGATGCCCATCAGTTGGGGAATGACTGAATAAGTTGTGGTATATGAATGTAATGGAGTGCTATTGCATCATAAGAAATGATGAACAAGAAGATTCAGAGAGGCCTGGAAGGACTTAATATGATCTGATGCTGAGCGAAAGGAGCGGAACCAGGAGAATTTTGTGCACAGAAATGACCACAGTGTGCGAGAGTTTTTTCTGGTAGATTTGGAAATTCGTAATAAAGCAAGAACTTAGAAAACCATTGGTTTTCTAAGACAGAATGCCTTCCACACTCAGAGAAAGAACTATGGAATGCATCTGCAGAATATAGCAGATCATGTTTGTATATGTATGTGTGTATGTATTATGTTTTGATTTGTTATATGATTTCTTCCATTTATTTTAGTTTGTCTGCACAGCATGACTATAGTGAAAACATATTCTATAGGAAAGTATATGTAGAACCTATATAGAATTGTATGGCATCTAGGGGAGGGAGAGGGGTGGTGAGAGGTAGGTGGGGGGGAGTAAAAGTCTAAGTTTTTTGGTAGTGATTGTAGAACACTAAAAAATAAATAAATTTTTTTTAAAAAGAGCTGCTATTAATATATTTATACATATGGATCCTTTCCCTCTTTCTTAGATCTCTTTGAGGTATACATATAGTAATAGTATTGATTTGTAAAAGGGCATGTATGGTTTAATAGCTTTTGGGGCATAGTTCCAAATTGCATTCCAGAATAGCTGAACGAAATCACAGTTCTACCAACAGTACATTAGGGGAATGGGGAAGGGAACAAGCATTTATTAAGCACCTATGTGCCAGGCACTGTAATAAGCATTTTTACAAATATTATTTTGTTAATATACCTGGTTTCCCACAACTCTTTCACCTTTTGCCATTTTCCTCAGTGGTAACTTTGCTAATCTGATCACTGTGAGGTTGAACTTCAGAGTTACTTTAATTATTATTTTTCTAATTATGGTGATTTAGAGCACTTTTAGATTGGAATTTTCCCTCTGAAAACTGCCTATTCATATCCTTTGTCCATTTATCAATTGGGAAATTGCTTTTATTTTAGAAATGAGATCTTTATTTGCGAAATACTTGCTGAAAACTTTTTTTTCTCATTTCTAAGTATAACTGCATTGGTTTAGTTTATGCAATTTTATGCAGTCAAAATTTCCCATTTTGCCTCCTGTATTATCTTTCCCTTGAACTCTTCTCCTATGATAGATCTGACAGATAATTTCTTCCTTGTTCTTCTAGTTTATGTCTTCATATGTCTAAGATCTTCCTATATCCTTTATGACTAAATCATGTATCCATTCGGATTTTAGCTTGGTATGCCCTGTGAGATGTTGGTCTATATGTACCTGGTTTCTGCCAGTCTGCTTTCCAGTTTTCCCAGTAGGTTTTATTGAATAGTGAATTCTTGCCCATAGTACCTAGGATCTTTAGGTTTGTGAAAGACTAAGGTACTATGCTTGTTTGCCTCTGTGTATTATATTCCTAATGTGTTACACTGATCAGCTTTTGTTTCATAGCCACCAAATTGTTTTGATGATTGCTTCTTTGAAGTATAGTTTGAGATCTGGATCAGAAAAGTTCACATTCTAGTGGAGTAAATAAACCCTAGGTATAATGTGCATGATACAGGTATATATAAAGTTTGTACAGAGCAGAGTCCAGGTAGCTTTGAGGAAGAAGGTACTAGCAACTTGTACTGACCAAGAAAGGCCTCTTGAAGAAGGTGGCACTTCAGCTTAATCTTGAGGTAAATACTAACTGGCTGACTGATATTTTGCATTTTATTGTACTTACTTGTCTGATTTTTTTTCTCCATCCCCTCCCTCTTCCCATTACAATATAAGTTCCAAAGGGCAAGAAGTATCATGTAGAACAGTATATATTTTCCACATTGATGTCAGTGTAACTCACAAGGAAACTATTTTATTAAAACCAAAGGACAATAAATTATTTCTTCTAATATACTTTATCAAAAGTTTCATCTGAAATTTGGAGTCTCTAGCATTATGTTGAGATAAATTCATGGCTGTGTTTATATGTGTGTATACATATATTATCATGTTAATGATTTCCTATTATATCTGTTTCTTTTTGTATAATGAGATTTTTTCCATTTCCTTTCAGATGGCCTGCAACATTGCAGAACCTCGCTGATTTTAGTATGCCTTCCATATTGAGGTTCATATCAGTGAAATGTTATGGTATTCTGTGAATGGCAATCATTTTTTCAAAAAAATTTTTAATTTGATAAATATCAAATAAGATGAGCATTCTTATATGTAAAGTACAATATAAAGAGGATTGTACATGCAACCATGAACTTGCACTGTTACAGCTTCTTTCTCCAACTATGTAGCAAATTCAACATATTATTTTCATTTTTTATGTCTCCATAATTTCCTCCCTCCCACTTCCAGAGTCATCCCAAATAATATAAAATATTTTTAAAAGATAAATAGAAAAAAAATCAGCATATTTGTACAATATATAACATTTATAGACCTCCCACCTCAGCAAAAGGATAGAGTAGGATATTTTATCATGTATCTTGGAGGCATGTTTGTTATTTGTAATTTTGTGACATTCACTTTTGATTTTTTTTTTTGTGGTTTCCATTTGCATTGTTGTAGCCATTGTGTAATTCTTTTCTTTTTTTTTCTTTTTTTAAATAAATTTATTTAACTTTTTACATTCATTTTCACAAGATTTTGGGTTCCAAAATTTTCTCCCCATTTGT
>CM053769.1:578230133-578256239 GCA_028658325.1 Potorous gilbertii | reverse complement strand
ATTTCTTTACCTGATGGTAAGCAGATCTCTTCATCTTCAGAGAGGAATGGTGGAATCATCTTCTCAAGAAAATAACCTTCTGTGGTCTTATTTTTTTCCCTTTTCTGGGCATTTTCCCAGCCAGTTACTTGACTTCTGAGAGTCCTCTCCACCCTGGCCTAGATCTGCCCAGCTAGTGCTTGGGGTCTGAGATTCAAATGCTGCTCCCCAGCCTCAGGGCTTTTGGCAGCAGGCCTGACTGCTATTCAATGGGAGCTTATCTGTTAGTTCTCAGGTGGGGGCAGGGCCGCCTGCCAGGCCCAGTTCTCTCAGGGGTTTATGCAGAGACCTTTTGTAATGGAGCTGCTGTCGAGCTCCTGCCTGCTCTGAGAGCCTCTGGCCGAGCTGCTTCTGCCTCTTCCGCAGCGCAGCGGCTGCCTCCCGAGGGGGTTCGAGTCTGGGAGATACCCCACTCCCCTCTCAGCCCGTCTCTCTCACTGACCTGTGCGTCTGTGGGTGGAGGGACCTTCGCGGCTGCTGGAGATTCCGGTCCCTGACGCCTGCTTGGATCTGCTCGCTCCTCTCAGTGCCGCGTGGCCAGGGCAGGGGAGGCCTCCGCTCCCTTCTGGGGCTCGATGAACCCCTGGGGTCGGCTTTTCAGGGCTCTCTGGAACGGAAATCTCCTTCACTGTGTTGCTGCGCAGCTTCCACTGTTCCAGAATTTGTCAGGAGTTCTTTTTAGAGGAAATCCATAGGCTGTGGGTTCGGAGCTAGCAAATGTGAGTCTTTCTACTCCACCATCTTGGCTCCGCCCCCTGTGTAATTGTTTTCTTGGCTTTACTTTTCACTGTACATTAATTCATGTAGATCTTTCCATTCTTCTCGGTATTCATCATTTTCTTATAGCACAGTAATTCTATTACACTTGTGTACCACAATTTCTTTTCTTTTTGGAAATGGTATCTTATAGATAGTTTTCAACATTCATTTTTTATAAGATTTTGAGTTGCAGTTTTTTTTTTCTTATTCCCCAGTACAGCAAGCACTCTGATAGAGGATATACACATGCACTCATGTTAAACTTACTTCCACATTAATGAAAGAATTTGTGAAAGAAAGAACAAAAGATAAGAGCCACAAAAACAACAAAAAAGTGAAATTAGTGTGTTTTGGTCTTCATTCAGATCTACATTGAGACTCCATAGAACTGCATTCACGACTCCAAACTTGTTTCTCTGGAGGTGGATAGCATTTTTCATCATGAGTCTTTTGGAATTGTCTTGATTCATTGTATTGCTGAGAAGATCTAAGTCAGTTATAGTTGATCATTGCACGGTGTTGCTGTTACTGTCTACGGTGTTCTTTTTCTGGTTTTGCATCATTCATCATCATTTCATGTAAGTTTTTCCAGATTTTTTCTGAAAGCCTCCTGTTCATCATGTCTTATGACACAATAGGATTCCATTACATTAAATATCATAACTTGTTCATTCATTACCCAAGTAATACACATTCCCTCAAATTCCGGTTCTTTGTTTTGCTCTATGTTTTGTACCTTTAGGTCTTTTTTCTTTTTGTATCATCTCTTTGGAATATAGACCTAATAGTGGTATTGCTGGTTCAAAGGGTAAGCACAATTTGATTGCCCTTAGGACACAGTTCCAAATTGTTTTTCAGAATGGTTGGATCAGTTCGAAATTCCATGAACAATGCATTAAGTGTCCCAATTTTCCCACATCTCCAACATTTGTCGTTTTCCTTTTCTGTCCTATTAGCTGATTTGATAGGTGAGAGGTGGGTGTACCATATTTTCTTTAGCTATTTTTTAATTGGTGAACATTTACTTTGTTTCTAATTCTTTTCTAAGTTGCTTTCCAGAATGTACTGATTCACAGCTCCAACAATATACTAGTTTGCCTATCATCTTCCCACTGCCCCTCCTTTTGAATCTTTTCACATTTTTCCTCTTTGTGTGTGTATGAGCTTAGATACCAAACTTTCAACAGAGAAACTTGATACAAAGATTTTTTTTCCTCCATTATTATTCCTTTCTTATTCTAGAGGCATTAGTTTGGAAAGAAACTTTTCAGTTTCATATGACCAGTTCTGTATTTTATCCTTTGAAATTGCTTTCTCTCTTTGTTTAAGAATGCATTTCCTACCCATAATTACGAAAGGTATCAGGCTCACAACCTAGGAGTTATCCTTAAGTCCTCACTACCTCTCACTCCCTGTATTTAATCAGTTGTCAAGACCTGTTTATCACACCTCTACCGCATCTCTCATATATATATATATATATATATATATATATATATATATATATATTCCCTTCTCTTCTCTGATCCTACCTAACATTGTAATACTACTCTGATACTTTAGTTCAGACCCTTAACACCTCACAATAGCCTGTTAGTGGGTTGGCCTACCTCAAACCTCACCCTACTCCAATCCAGCCTCCAAAGTAATTTTCTTAAAGTGCAAATTCAACTGTCTCATTCCTCTGAAACTCCAGTGACTTCCTATGTCTTTCAGGATCAAATCCAAAATACTGTTTGGTATTCAAAACCCTTCATAACCTAGCCCCCTCTTACGTTTTTGATCTTCTCACACTTTACTCCCAGATATGTACTCTTCAATCCAGTGGCACTGGCCTTCTGACCTTTCCACAAACAAGACACTCCATCTCTAAACTTCCAACATTTTCTTCATCTGTCTCCCATGCGTACATTTTTCCTTTTCTGCTCTACCTAATGACCTCCTTAGCTTCAAGTCCCAACTGAAATCCTCCCTCTTTTTTTTTTTTACCAGAAGCCTTTTCCAACCCCTCTTAATTCTAGTGCCTTCCCTCCATTAATTATGTTCTATTTTTCCTGTGTATAACTTGCTTTGTATATATTTGTTTGAATGTCATCTCCCATGCTGTATTGTAAGCTACTTGAGGACAGAAACTGTCTTTTTTTTTTCTTTAGTACACTTTATTTTTAAAAAATTAATTTATTTTTAGTTTTTAACCTTCACTTCCATAAGATTTTGAGTTTTAAATTTTCTCCTTTTCCCTTTCCTTCTCCCCCTCCCCAAGACTGTGGATAATATCTTCCATTGTGAATCTTTTGGAATTGTCTTAGATAGTTGTATTGCTGAGAAGAGCTAAGTCAATCAAAGTTAGTCATTGCGCAGTGTTGCTGTTACTGTGTAAAAGTTTCTCCTGGTTCTGCTCACTTCACTAGTAAGCATCAATTCATGTAAGACTTTCCAGATTTTTCTGAAGTCTGAGGGAGAGACTCTCTTTTGCCTCTTTTTTTATCCCCAGCACTGAGCACTGTTACATTTGTTATTCAGATGTGACTGATTCTTTTTAGCCCCATTTGGGGTTTTCTTGGCAAAGATATTGGAATTGCTTGCTATTCTCTACTTCATTTTTACAAATGAGGAAACTGAGGCAACTGGGATTAAGTGACTGGCCTAGGATCACATAACTAGAAAGTGCCTGAGGCCAGATTTGAACTCAGGAAAATGAGTCTTCCTGACTCCGGGCCCAGCACTGTATCCACTGTGGTACTTAGCTGCCATCTGATACATAGCTGGCCCTTAATAAATAAATGAATGCATGAATAAATATTGATCAGTTGATATTTTATTGTTCAGTTGTGTCCAACTCTTTCTGACCCCATTTGAGGTTTTCTTGGCAGAGATACTGGAGTGGTTTGCCATTTCCTTTTCCAGCTCATTTTACAACTGAGGAAACTTGCGGCAAACAGGATGAAATGACTTGCCTAAGGTCACATAGCTAGTAAGTGTCTGAGGCCAGATTTGAACTCAGGGAAAGGAATCTTACTGACTCCAGACCCAGCACTCTATCCAGTGTTGCCACCTGTTTACCACAATAAATTGTAAACTCCTTGATCCCAGTAACGAGTCTGTATTTTGTCTTTGTATAACTGATCACTGGATTCACATGGCTCTGGAGGAGAAGTGAGACTGGTGACCTGCACAGCCCTTCGTCACTCAAAACAAAGTCAAGTGCAAGTTATGTCGTCTTTTCTCTGATGGCATGGTCTTCTTCGGCAATGAAGGATGAACACACTTAGTAAGCACTTAGTAAATTCTTGTTATTTCATATATCTGTTCATCATACTTAAAACTTGTTTATGTCTCTAAGATCAACAAGTAACTAGGTTGGTCCACTGGATTTCTCAACCCTGACAGTTACTAATATTATTAAGGTCTTATTAAAAAATCAAAATAATTTTTTTCTTAGTTTTGAGAAATGATCATTTGTACTTATTATACTCTTTGGTTCCCAGAAGTTTTCAATAGTGTGTTATAAAATTCTTTGGATATGTTAATTATCTCTAATCAGTCAGTTGCCATTTAAATTTATTATTAGGTTGAGAAAAGATACATCAACACAGTGTAGACAGTTATTGGGAAGCAGTACTATGCTCCATGTGGCAAAAGAGCATTTTCTTGTTAGTTTAGTACTGACTTGCTATGTGACCTTTGAAAATGAACCCACATTTTCCTGACATTTTAACATTTATAAAGTGCTTTCTCTACCACAGCAGTAGCTCTTCATTGTTCAGAGAAGTAGGATCATATAGTAAATAAAAGAACTGGCCTTGGTTCATGTCCTGCCTCTGACACATACTGGCTGTATTATCCTGGCAGAACAGAGTGTGTTCCTCATCTTTTAGTGCCACAGGTGACTCTCTTCTCATTGTAATCTGCAGAGCCAGAGCTGACGTGCTTAGTAAAAGAGCTTTCCTTCTTTGGCCTTCCCTTCATAAATTAAAATGCAGATTCACTCCAAAAACAATTTCCTGGTAAAGAAATGAAGGATGAAAGAGATTAAATGATATGCCCACAAATCACCCAGTTTTTACTTCACTAGGAAATTATTATGTGTGTGCAGATGTTCAATAAAGAAATCAGATTGAGTGTATACTTTGTGGCAAAAGGTCGAGGATCTCTATACAGCCAGTTAAAACAAGACCTGGAGCTGACTATGACTCAGATCAGTAGCTTCTTATTGTAAAATTCAGACTTAAACTGAAGAAAGTAGGGAAAACCATCAGACCATAAAGGTATGACCTAAATGACATCCCTTATTAATATGAGTAGAAGTGGGGAATAGATTTAAGGGGAATGTCTGGTAGACAGAGTGACTGAAGAACCATGGACAGAAGTTTGAAGCCTTGTACAGGAGGGAACAAAAAAAGTTCCAAAGGAAAAAAACAAGAATGCAAAATGGATGTCTGATAAGGCTTTGCAAATAGCAGAGGAAAAGAAAGAAAGGGAAAAGTAAAGGAGAAAGGGCAAGTTGTTCCCACCTGAATGAAAACCTTTAGAGAATAATAAGGAGAGATGAGAAGGTTTTCTTAAATGAGCAATAGAGAGAAATAGAAGAAAAAAAATAAAATGAGATAGATGAGATCTTTTTAAGAAAATCAGAAATATCAAAGGAATGTTTCATGCAAAAGTAGGAATGATAAAAGACAAAAATGGTAGGGACTTAGCAGAAGAGAGTAAGAAAAGGTCAAGAATAACATAAAAGAGCTATACAAGAAAGACCTTAGCATCACTGATAATCCTATAACCACAGAGCCAGACTTCCTGGAGAAAGAAGTCAAGTGGGCCTTAGTCAGCACTGCCAACAAGAAGGCTTTTTGGAGGTGATGGAATTTCAGCTGAGTGAGTTAAAATCCTGAAAGATGTTGCTGTTAAAGTGCTGCTCTTAGAATACTAGCAAATTTAGAAAACTCAGTAGTGGACACTGGATTGGAAAAGATCCCAAATCTAAAGAACGGTGATGCCAATGAATGTTGAAATTACTAAACAATTGCGCACATTTAACAGGCTTTCTCACACATACTTATGGCTTAAAATTCTGCAAGCTAGGCTTCAGCAATGAGTGAACCATGATTTACCAGAAGAGCAGGTTGCTTTTCTTTCTTTTTTTTTCTTCAATAGTTTTCTTTCTTCTTCTTTTTTTTCCTTATTTATTTATTTTTAGTTTTCAATATTTATTTCCACAAGGTTTTGAGTTTCAAATTTTCTCTCCATCTCTCCCCTCCCCCCATCCCCAAACATCTTGCATTCTGATTACCTCTTACCCCAATCTACCCTCCCTTTATCACACCGGTCCCTTCCCTTATCCCCATCTTCTCTCATTTCTTGTAGGGCAAGATAGATTTTTATACCCCATTATCTGTATTTCTTATTTCCCAGTTGCATGCAAAAACAATTCTCAACATTCATCTCTAAAACCTTGAGTTCTAACTTCTCTCCCTTCCTCCCTCCCTACCCATCTCCACTGAGAAGGCAAGCAATTCAATATAGGCTGTGTATGTGCAGTTTTACTGAAGACTTCAACAATAGTCATGCTGTGAAAGACTACCTATATTTCCCTCCATTGTATCCTGGCCCCCCATTTATTCTATTCTCTCTTTTGACCTTATCCCTCCCCAAAAGTGTTTACTTCTAATTACCCCCCCCACCTCTCATTGCCCTCCCTTCTATCATCCCCATCACACCCCACTTATCCCCTTCTCCCCTACTTTCCTGTAAGATAGATTTTCATACCAAACTGAATGTACATATTCTCTCCTGAAGCCAAATGTGATGAGAATAAGCTTCACTTTTTGCCTCTCACCTCCCCGTTTTTCCCCTCCATTGATAAAGCTTTTTTTTTGCCTCTTTTATGAGAGATAATTTACCCCATTCCATTTCTCCCTTTCTCCTCCCAATATATTCCTCTCTCACCTCTTAATTTTATTTTTTAATTTTAATTTTTTTTTAGCTATCATCCCTTCCTATTTAACTCACCCTGTGCCCTTTATCTATATATAATCCCTCTAACTACTCAAATACTGAGAAAAGTCTCAAGAGTTATAAATATTATTTTTTCGTATAGGAATGTAAACAGTTTAACTTCAATAAGTCTCTTATGATTTATCTTTCCTGTTTACTTTTCATGCTTCTCTTGATTCTTGTGTTTGAAAATCAGATTTTTCTACACCTCTGGTCTTTTCATCAAGAATGCTTGAAAGTCCTCTATTTCATTGAATGACTATTTTTTTCCCTTTCCGTTCAGTTTTACTGGGTAGGTGATTCTTGGTTTTAGTCCTAGTACCTTTGACTCCTGGAATATCATATTCCAACCTCTTCTATCCCTTAATGTAGAAGCTACTAGATCTTATGTTATCTTGATAGTATTTCCACTATACTTGAATTGTTTCTTTCTGCCTGTTTGAAATAGTTTCTCCTTGACCTGGGAACTCTGGAATTTGGCTCCAATATTACTAGGAATTTTTCTTTTGGTATCTCAGGATGTGATTGGTGATTTATTTCAATATTTATTTTACCCTCTGGTTTCAGAATATCAGGGCAGTTTTCTTTGATAATTTCATGAAAGATGATGTCTAGGCTCTTTTTTTGATCCTGGTTTTCAAGAAGTCTCATAATTTTTAAATTGTCTCTCCTGGATCTATTTTCCAGGTCAATGGTTTTTCCAATGAGCTATTTTACACGGTCTTCAATTTTTTTCATTCTTTTGGTTTTGTTTTGTAATTTCTTGGTTTCTCATAAAGTCATTAGCTTCCATCTGCACCATTCTAATTTTTGAAGAAGTATTTTCCTCAGTGAGCTTTTGAATCTTCTTTTCTATTTGGCTAATTCTGCTCTTTAAAGCATTCTTCTCCTCATTGACTTTTTGGGCCTCTTTTGCCATTTGAGTTAGTCTATTTTTAAAGGTGTTATTTTCTTCAGCCTTTTTTTGGGGTCTCCTTTAGGAAGCTGTTGATTCACTTTCCATGATTTTCTTGCATCACCCTCATTTCTCTTCCCAGTTTTTCCTGCACCTCTCTTACTTGATTGTCAAAATCCTTTTCAAGCACTTCCATGGCCCGAGACCATTGCATATTTATTTTGGAGGTTTTGGATGCAGAAGTCTTGACTTTTATGTCTTCCTCTGATGGTATGCATAATTTTTCCTCATCCAAAAGGATGGGAAAAAATACCTGCTCAAGAAAGTAACCTTAGATAGTCTTATTCTTTTTCCCTTTTTTGGGCATTTTACCAGGCAGTTACTTGACTTTTGAGTTCTTGATCAAGGGTAGGGTTTAATCTGAGGATCTTTAAGTTCTCAGTTCCTTCAAGGTGGTGCAACCAAGTGAGAGGAATTTATTCCTCTCCTGACCTGCGCTCTGATCTTTGAGCAGGATTCCCTCTCCAGAGCCTCCACTAACTCACCATGCCAGCATTCCTTCTCACCCCAGGGTAGCCACTCAGGACTGAGATCCAGATCAGTTGCTTAATTCCCCCATGGGCTTTAGGCCATGGCTCCAACAATGGAAGCTGCTGCTGCCTGGGGCTGGGGCTAGACTGCTATGTACCATTCTCACCCAAGTGAAAGAGCTTTCCCACTGACTTTTGAAGCTGTTTTTGGTATTTGTGAGTTGAGCAATCTCGGACCTGCATCTGCTGTGGGTAGCGCCTTAAAGCCTGATCCTGTCTTGGCCTTGCCATGGCGCGGCCCACACTGTACTGCGTTCTGCTCCGCAACTGGTGCAATAGACCTTTCCTGTCGGCTTTCCATGCTGCCTTGGGTTGGAAATCTCTTTCACTGTGTCATTTTGTGGTTTCTCCTGCTCTAGAATTTGTTGAGAGTCATTTTTTACAAGTATTTTATGGGTTGTGGGAGGAGAGCTTCTGTAGGTGCGTCCTTTTACCCCACCATCTTGGCTCTGCCCCAGGTTAGTTTTCAAAGGGCAAGAGGAACTAGAGACCAAATTGTCAACATTTACTGGATTCTGAAGAAAGCAAGGGATTCTCAGAAAAACATCTACTTCTGCTTCATTAACTGCACTAGTGCCCTTTAGCAAAATATGACAAGTCCTCAGAGAGATGGGAGTCCCAGATCTTCTTACTTGTCTCCTGGGGAATCCATATGAAGGTGAAGAATTAACAATTAGAACCGAATATGGAACATCTAATTCATTTAAGATTGAAAAAGGAGTTGGACAAGGCAGTAAATTATTGTCATCTTAATTCTTTCACTTATATGTAGAGTACTTCTGTGAAGTGGCAGACTTGATGAATCAAAAGCCAGAATTAAGATTGCCAGGAGAAATATCAACAGTCTTAGATATGCAGAAGATAGTCATTTTCATGATAGAAAGTGAATAGGAATTAAGCCTCTTGATGTGAAAGAGGAAAGTTATAAAGGGAAACTCTACATCAAAATAACTAAGATCTTAGCAACTGGTCCCATCACTTCCTTTAAATAAGAGGCAGAAGAAATGGAAATAGTGTCAGATTTTATATTTTTGTGCTCAGAGATTAATGCAGACAATGACTGCAGCCATGGAGTTCAAAGATATTGTTCCTTGGAATGAGAGCGATGGCAAATCAGGTACTAAAAGCAGAGGTATTTCCTTGTTGACAAAGGTCTTATATAGTCAGAACTATGGTTTTTCTGTGGTTATGATGTTGGATTATATGCACAGAAAGCTGAGTGCTGCAGAATTGATGCTTTTGAATTGTAGTGCTGTAGAAGACTTTTGAAATTTCCTTGGACAGCAAGGAGATCAAATCAGTTAATCTTTAAAGAATTTAATTATTCACTGAAACGTTAAATACTGAAGTTGAAGGTTAAAGACTTTGGCCACACCAAGAATTGGAAATTGTAGGGATGTCAGTCAATTAGGGAATGGCTGAAGAAGCTCTAGTATATGATTGTAATGGAATATTAATGTGTTATAAGAAATGAAGAACAGGAGGATTTCAGAAAAACCTAGAAAGATTTATATGAATTGATGCAAAGTGAATTGAGCAGAAGCAAAAGAACATTGTACATGGTAACAACAAGGATCAGCTGTGAATGACATAGCTCTCCTCAGCATTACAAGGACTCAAGAAAACTCCAAAGGATTCGTGATGAAAACTACTATTTACCTCCAGAGAAAGAACTAATGAAGTCTACAGAGCAAGCATACTATTTTTCATGTTGTGTATTTTTTCATGTTTCTTTTTTTTTTTCCTTTTTAGTTCCCTTTGGGTCTGTGTCTTCTTTCACAGCATGACCAATGTGCTAATATGTTTTGCATGATTGAACATGCATTACCTATATCAAATTACTTATCCTCTAGAAGAAGGGGAGTGAAGAGAGGGAAAAGGAAGATTTGGGAACTCAAAATTTAAAAAAAATGAATTGCAAAAGTTGCTTTTACATGTAACTGGGGAAATATACTTAGAAAAAAAACTTTGATTACATAAGAAGATGGAACTCATTGGAAAAGACTGCTCCTGAGAAAGATTGAAAGCAAAAGGAAAAGGATGGCAGGTGATGAAATAAAGTGTCACAGAAACAATGAACATGAACTTGGACAGTCTTTGAGATAGTGGAGGATAAAAAGACTTGTTGTGACTGAATGACTAAACAAGAAGAAAGCTTTCTATGTGCAGAGTACTGTGCTGGATACTGTTGATTGACAAACAGTGAAATAGTTATTTGCTCAAACAATTAACATTGTACTGGACATTAAAGATCCAAACAATTTCTAGGATGTAGCTCTGGCACCAAATGGGACTCCTCACAGCAACTGGTTACCTGCTTTCTCTCCTAAAAGAAATTGACATCTAACTGGACATGAGGAAGGGAGTGGGGCTGAGCTGGAATGAAGGTATAAGTAATATCAGATAATACTGTTGAACTTTTGTATACTAGGATATTTGAGAGGATATCCATGTGTATATTGAAGTCTGCAAGTATGAGAGAAAGGATTGAGGTGGAGCAATGTGAACCTTTGAATTCACTGGGAAAGCAGAGAAAATGCCTTAAGGACTGGGGAGTGTGACTTACATTTTCTCCTGAGCTAGTTCAGCTTCCATCTGCTACTAAATTGTCTGCTGTCTGATCACCAGCTTTCTGAGAAAAATGGAGCCTTCCATTTGATCCTTGACCTTCCATCTGACCCTGATTGCACTAGTAGTGATTCTCCAGCTTCCTTTGAGAAATGTTAGTAATCATCATAGTTATCCCCACACCCTGTTTCCATCTCCTCCCAGAGAATTATTCCATATAACAAATAATATTTAAAGAAAAAACAAAACAAAAAAAGACCCAAATGTTATGGGGGAAAAATCAGCAAAATTAATCATTACATTTGAAAAAGTCTGAAAGTCTGTAGACCTCTTGCCTCCACACAGATCGTTGGGTAGAGATGTCTTCTTGTATTTTTTCATTTGAATTATGCTTGACATTTATAATTTTCTTATATTCACTTTTGATTTTTGCTGTGTGGTTGTTCTTTCCATTTGCATTGTAGATTTTGTGTATATTTTTTTTGGTTTCTGCTTACTTTACTCTGCATCAGTTTATGTAGGTCTTTCCATGTATTCATCATATACAACATTTCTTACAACATAAATAACAGTCTGTTACATTCATGTACCACAATTTATTTAGCCATTCCCCCAATGGCAGGGTGTCTCCAATTTATTTCCAGTTCACAAACAGTGTTATTATCATAAGTATTTTGTTTTATATAGGAACTTTCTTCTTTTCCATGGCTTCCTTGTTACACCAGTGTCCACTAGTAGTGGACTCCCTGGTTCAAAGGGTATGTACATCTTAGTCATTTTGTTTGCATAATTCCAAATTACTTCCCTTTCACAACTCCACCTGCAATGTATTATTTTTCCACATCCCCTCCAACACTGTCTATTGCCATTTTTTGTCTTTTTTGCAAATTTGCCTAGTGTGAGGTAAAACCTCAGAGTTAGTTTGATTTAAATTTCTCTTATTATTAGTGATTTGGAATGTTTTTCATGTGATTGTTAATATATTACAATTCTTCTTTTAGAACTGTTAGTTCATATCATTTGACCACTTATGTAGTGGGAATGGCAATTAGTCTTGAATTAGTAATTGTTTAAATAGCTTATCTACCAAACCCTTAATAGAGAAATTTGATACAAAGATTTTTTTCCCCATTTAATCACTTCTTTCTTTTTCCTGGGTGCATTAATTTTGTTTGTGTGGAAGCTTTTCAGTTTCATGTCATCAAAGTTATCTATTTTATCTTCTGTAATTGCCTCTGTTTCTTGTTTTGTTTAAGAATACACCTCCTACCATTGGCAGTGAACAGCACGTGATCTGTTTCTCTTCTAATTTTTTTTTGTTGTATGATCTTTAATATTAAATACTTAATATTAAAATTAGATATACTTTTAAACATATTATGAAATATAGCATAAACAACTAGTTCTGTCTCTTAACTTTTCCCGTCAAAGGAATTTGGACAATATTTATCTGATAAAAGCATTCTGTTAGGGTACTTTTTTCAATTTTGAAAAATAATTTGTGAAGTACGGGTACCAAATAGTCTTTAAAAATTTGATAGAATTGTCTCTGAATATTATCAGGACCAGGAATTTTTTCCTTTCATTCCTTTCCAGCTAAATCTGTTTCCTTTTCTGAGATTGGGTTATTTAAAATCCTTATTTGGTGTTCTGATATTTTGGGTCTTTATATTTTTAAAGTATTCTTGTATTTCTTTTGGGTCCTCAGTTTTGATACTTGTAATTGCATAATGTTTTGATTATTTTTATTCTAGTTTTGTTTTGGTTTCACCTTGCTTATTTATCATTTTATTGATTTTATTGCTTACTTTTTAAGTGAGATTAGCTAAAGATTTAATAATTTTGTTAGTCTTTTCAAAGAACCAGCTTTTGGTTTTATTTATCATTTCTGTGTTTTTTGTTTCTCAAATCTCTTCCTCTAAATTTCAATATCTTTTCTTTTATGCTTATTTTATGCCTATTTACTTACTTTCTATTTTTTTAAAATGTACATTTATAATCCTCTGTTTTTCTATTTTTTTAGTGTAAATGACAGATTTTTCCTTGAGGGCCTGCTTTAGCTACATCCTATCAATTTTGGTATGTTGTTTCTTTAGTGTAACTTCTTTCATACTTTTATTATCCTTCCTAATAATTATTGTTTCTAAAATTTCTTCTCTGACCTCCTCATTATTTATGATTTCATTGTTAAGTTTGTATTGGTGTGTGTCTTTTTTTTGGTGATCCCTGAGCTAATAACTATTTTTATTGCGATATGATTTATAAAGTATATATTAACTATTCTCCAATGATTTCTGATTGCTCAATTCAGTTTAGTCAGGGAAATCAATTAATGAATCTGAGTTAAGCATTTTTTAAGGACCTGGTCTAAACTGGATATTTATTCTCCTTGGAGTTAAACATACAAAGACAATAATGAAAAAAAGTGAGCTTGCATTCCGTGTGGGGAACCAATATGTCCATAGCAGTAGATGTACAGAGAAATGCACAGTCAATACATGGTGATTGTGAGGGGAATGAATGCAGCTGGTTTGAACAGAAAACACTTTATATAGAATGAAGTACTTCACCCAGATTCTGAAGAAAATAATATGCCAGCCACTGTGATTGGAACTACCAAGAGGCAACTCTAGGAGTGCATTCCAGGTTTGGGAAACAATCAGTACAAAAACATAGAAACAGGAGCTGAATTCTTTTGTGTGAGGCTTGGCTCACACATAGTATAGAAAGGGAAGTGAGGTATAATAAGAATAGAAAGGTATCTTGGCGCCAGATTATGAAGAGCTCTCACATCTTTTTTTTTTTTTTTTTTGTCACTATTAACCTCTCTCCTGAAGAAAAACAGTGATCTCATAACTAATGAGATAAGAAACCAATGGGGAAAAATGGTGATGAGATCAAGGAAAACACACATCAAAACTTAAATGTTATATTTTTGCAGGAATCCTAGTTGGTTACATACCTGTCTTCTGCTTTCTAAAACTTAGCCTGAGAGTAGAATAAATAACCTTAAGGTTAGATAACCTTTATTTAAATAAAATGTTGAGTAGATGTCATTAAACGTAGAAACATAGACTAGAACTTGACAGGAACTTAGATCATTTATTCAAGAACTTCTCATAGTGGGTGATACCTCCTCCTGGAGGGTGCTGGAACTCTGGGGGGTGGTAGTGGCCTCTGGTGTAATTGAAGGGGCGTTGGATAAAAATAAGGGGGTGGTGTAAGCCAAAAGAAAGAAGAGACCAGAAGAAAATTTTGAAAAACTTTTGCTACATGTTTTCTCTGGTGTGTAACAGAGTTAGAATTGTGGTGATTACATTGTTTTCCAAATAAACACACTAAATGCAAGTTATAACGGATCAGTGGTCAAATTCACTGACAGGTCTGAATGAGCAAGTGTTTTCAGGCTTGTGTGTCGAACACTGTCGGGAAGTCCAGCATGCATTGGTAGGAACATGTGCATGTAATGACTTGTTTACAGTATGACACTATATGTTTACATGATGCAATATAGCATCAACAAAATTTCATTGTAGGAAAAAATCTACAAATTTATAATAAAGTATTAAATATAAGATGCCTCATTTAAAAAAACAAATACATTTTTTTCAAATGATGTACATTTCAAAAAAACTATTATCCAGAGGGGCACTGAGTAATTTTTTTTTTTTTTTTCGTAAAGGGAGCAGTAGACCAGATAAGTTTGGGAACCTCTCATCTTGTCTCTCACCTTCCTTTTACATGTTAGGAAACTAAGCCTAAGGTCACAAAGTAATTCACAGAGGTGGGTAGGGCTTAAATCCAGGTCTTCTCTTTATATAGTCAGCACTATTCCTTCTGTGCCACTCTGGGGTTTCCCATCTAATGTGGGTAGTACTGTAAATTGAGGGGATTATTGAAATTATATCATTCTTTATCCAGTTATGCTACTGTTTATCATTTCCAGTGTGTATGTAGAACAACAATTTGAATTAGGTTGTCCAATAAATGTTTACATGTCCTTCCCTTCATTTCTTCCACTATTATATCATGTAATTATCAAAACATCCTTCAAACATGTCAGAGATGAGAAGAAAATGTGCTTAGAATCTTTTCTTAAATGCTGACTGTGTTCTTAGTCCCTCTTTATCAGGAATTCCTAGCCTTATTTTTGTCATGAAGCTCTTTGGTAGTCTGCTAAGGCTTTTGGATCCCTTCTTAGAATAATTTTTTTAAATGAGTAAAAACACATTGAAAAGGGGTTATCAAAATATTAAAAAACAAAAGCAAGTTCAAGGAGCCAGGATTGAGAACCCCTCTTTTAAATACAATTTAACCACTCCATTTTATTTACTTATATAAGTGCCCCAGGGAAGGCAGTTAGCAGATGATCCATGTTCTTTTATTACCTAGGACTCTTGTCCACTGTTCACAAAATCTTCAAAAGGAAGGTCCACCCAATGTGTCCAGGGCTTAGTTCTTGCCCTCTTTAACAAGTACCTCTTGTTACAAGTACCAGCGAAGCGTATAGGCTGTCCATTTATCATCATGTGATCCTTCTTCATGTTTCTTTTCTAGTTGTAAATATTGTTGATGCTTTTTACTCCACTTCTGGTTTGCAATTCTTCGTTGGTCATGGGAGAGGTGGTACATTGGATAGAGTCCCAGCCCTAGAGTCAAGAAGACTTATCTTTGAGAGTTCAGATCCAGCTTCAAACACTAGTTGTGTCATCCTGGGCAAGTCTGTTAACCTTGTTTACCTCAGTTTACTCATCTGTCAAATGAGCTGGAAAAGAAAATGGCAAACCACTCTAGTGTTTTTGCCAAAAAAAACCAGACATGGGGTCATGAAGAGTTGGTGACAACAGTAACAACATCATGTACTAGAGCTTGCCTGTTTCCCACTCATCTCTCTTAGTTGCCCATTTGATGGCCTACAGTTTTTAATTCATAATCACAGATTTAGAACTGGAAGTGACTTTGGGAGTCGTCTAGTTCAGTTTGTCCTGCTCTCATTTTAAAGATGAGGAAACCTAAGCCCAGAGAAGTTGAGATTTGCTAATAGTAAATTAAAGAACAAAGATTCAGACGCATTCCCTCACCCTAGACTCATTGTTTTTCTCCAAATTCAGCATTTTTTCCAAGTCAAACAATGCACTACTTTTCTCTTATTGTGGTGGACTCTATGAGTTTTAGTCATGTAACATTAGTGGAGGAATATTAGGGTGAAAAAGTTTTTTAAAGGGAAAAGCTTAGAGTCAATATATCACTTTCACAAATGCAGTCCATCTTGCTCTCCTCTTATTTCATCACCCATCTGCAATGTCTGTCCAAGCGATATCAGACTAATTCTAGAGGGTGGTCATTCGGTTGTATATAATAGTCTGGACTCTGGAAAATGTTTTTTCTTTATCCTGGGTAAAGGACTGTGATGATAAGATGACATTAATGATAACATTTGTAACACTCTCAGGATTTTAAGTCTATTGTTTATATTATCTCATTTGTACTTAATGTTCTGTGAGGTGGGTATTGAAGGCACCCTCTTTTTTACAAATGAGGAAACTGAGTTTGAGAGAAAATAAGTGATTTCTCACTTTCAAACTGCTGCTAAGTGTGATAGGCAGTTTTCACATCCAGGTTTTTGTGACTCCAAGTACAATACTCTATCCACCATATCTTGATGTCTCCAATTTGGGTAGGTAAGATTCTCTTAAGTGATTATGGGTCTCATTTAAGAGGCTTTGCTATGACTTGTGTTCAGTGTGATAGTCAGTATGATATTGCTTGTAAAGAGGAATATTTGGAGGACCTCACCTACTATGAGGAACCTCTCTTTGATTTGAACTCTACTCCAGACAGTCTTCCTGACAGTAGCAAGTGCTTTATAGCATATATCTCTCTTTTATGACTTATATTAATTCAACCCAACAAGCTTTTACTAAATATCTAATTTGTATAGACAGAGATTAATGGTTAGAGGATCTGGAGCAAAGATAGCTCTGTGGTATCCTTCAAGGACTCATGATTTTAATTTATGGATGGCATATACCTTGTGCAAGAGGCTTTAAAATGAACACTTTACTTAGCCAAATGTTTTTTTAAATAATAAACACAATTAGCTTTTGTATTCTGTGTTTATAAAATATGTAACTTTAAAGATGCGTTCCACTATCCAGTATAGTTTGAAAAAGGCTATTTTTTTTCCTTTTTTTCCTTTTGAAAAGATATTCTCAAAATGTGTGTTGAATCCTCAAAAAGGTTTGTAGAGGTGATAAACATGGATCAGGAGAATTTTTTTTTTTGGTTCCCTTTTGAGGATGTAGTAATAGTAAGGTCTGAAGTTAACCTTGAGAATTGACCTCTCAATTTGCTTTAAATATATAATTTGTTTATTTTTCATTTCTCAACATTCACTTCCACAATAATTTGAATTCAAAATTTTCTCCCTATCTCTCCCTACCCCCTACCCCAGGACAGTATGCACCCCATCCACCCCTTCCCCTAGTCTGTCCTCCCTTTCATTACCTACTCTTCTTCCATCCCCCTTACCCTCTATTTTCCTGTAGGGCAAAATAAGTTTCTATATTCCATTGCCTGAATATCTTAACTTTCAGTTGCATGCTAAAACAATTTTTAACGTTCGTTCTTAAAGTTAAGAGTTCTATGTTCTCTCCCTTCCACCCCTCACACCCTCATTAAGAAAACATTGAAAAGAGTCACAATTTTTTATTAATGAGCATATCTTTTCATATCCCTCCCATCTTCTCACCTCTACCCCTTGAAGAAGGGAGAAAAAAACCCCACATATCAAATGATACCCAGCAAAACAAATTTCTTTATTGCCATGTCCAAAACATATGTTTTAGTCTGCACTCTGAGCTATCAGTGTATGGAGGTAGGTAGTGTATTTCTTCTTTGGTCTTCAGGAGTTATGGTTGTTCATTGTGTTGATCAGAATTCTTAAGCCTTAAAAAGCAGTTTGTCTTTACAGTACTGTTATTTTATGTCTTTCTTTTGGTTCTCCTTACCTTATCAATTTATACATGTCTTTTCAGGTTTCTTTGAAATCATCTGTTTCATTATTTTTTAAGGCATAGTAGTATTCAATTAAATTCATAAACCACAGCTTGTTCATCCATTTCTCAATTGGTGAGCACCCCCTTAGTTTCTAGTTCTTTGCCACTAGAGTAGAACAAGTTGTTTAACTTCTCCTTGCTTTAGTTTAATCATGTGTAAAATGAAGAATGTCCTTTCTAGCCCTTAATATATGAAATTTTAAAGAATTATAGAACTAAGGCAAGGTAAAGTTATTAGTTACCCTGATTTTTGCAGAGGGAAAGTGACCAACAGAAGGGGAATCATTGAAGGCCCCCTGGACTGTTATATGTGGCAAATGGTGCCTGACCAATGGTGTTTCCCAAACTCTTAATTGATTTCCTCTAGCAGTCAATTAATAAGTACTTTTTTTATGCACCTACTATGTGCCAGATACTGTACTTGGTACTGGAGATAAAGTTTCAAAAAATAATCATTGCTCACAAGGCTTTATATTCCAAATTTGTAGAGTCTAATATGTATAAAAATATATGTAAAGAGAATAAATTTAAAGTGATGTAGTTTTGGAGGAAGTTCTCTAGCAGTTAGGGTTGTGAAGGACTTTAGAAAGTCATACTTCAACTGCATCTTAAAGAGGGTTCTTTGAAGTTGATATAAGATGGTAATGAATTCCAAGCATAGGGGATAGGTAGTGTGAGGACATGGAAATGAGAGCTAGAATGTCATGTGTAAGAAACAAGAGAGAAGACAAGGTCAAAGAGTATGGGAAGGACACTAGTAATCCTAGATAGATGACTTTTTAAAATTTCTCTCCATTAATTTTTACACAAGCACCTTCCATGTTTTCCTCATTTTGTTTCTGAATTTCCTCATGTTATGTTGCCTCCACCTTCACTTTTACCTGTTTTTTCTGTTTTGATTAAAGTGTAATCATCTGGAGTATGGTCCAGTCATGAATTTAGACTTGCCAAGCTTCAGTGATGGCAGAGAAGTGAAATTTGCCACCTTGGTCTTCCAGTTCCTTTAGTTTGTTTCCTCTACTTTGGCAAGGAACATGACCCCAGGTATTTAAAACCATTCTGTGGTTATTTTGTCCACTGAACCTCTAATCAAATTATCTTCAAGTCATAAATTTTTATGTTACAGCCATTTTGAAGACTGTTTATAGTTTTATGATCTTCATTTTTGGAAGAATTTTATCCAGACTAATGAAACTATGGATTTTTGAAGTATTGGAGTAAGTCAGGAAACCATTGGACATGAACTGGATATCCCATCTTTTACAAGAAATCTCTCTCAACTACTCTTAATTCTATCACCTTCCTTTTGTTAATTATTTCCTGTTTATCCTCATTATCACTTGCTTTGTATATATTTGGTTGCATGTTGTCTCCCTGATTAGATTATAAACCCCTGAAGGACAGATACTATCTTCTACCTCTTTTTGTTTTTCAGGTACTTAGCACAGTACCTGACATATAGTAGGTGCTCAGTAAAAGTTTATTGCTTTCGAATTAGCTTATTTTGAAGGGATTTTCAGCAATTTGGTATATGTAGAATTTGGCTTTAAGAGATGTTTAACAAATGTGGATTTATCGGTTTATTTAATTTGACAAAAAACCCTTTATTTTTGGTTTTCAGCATTCACTTCCATAAGCTTTTGAGTTTTAAATTTTCTCCCCCTCCCTTCTTTCTCTTCCCTCTCAGTGTGGTATCTGATATAGGCTCTACATATACATTCATATTAAACGTATTTTCACATTAGTCATGTTGTAAAGAAGAATTAGAACCACAAGAATAAAGAAGCAAAACAAAACAACAACAAAAGGAGAGCAAAATAGTCTGCTTCCATCTGCATTCAGACTCCACAGTTCTTTCTCTGGATGTGGATGGTGTTTTCCATCATGAGTCTTTTGGAATTGTCTTAGATCCTTGCACTGCTGAGAAGAGCAAAGTCTATTAAAGTCAGTCATTGCACAGTGTGGCTATTACTGTGTACAGTGTTCTCCTGGCTCTGCTCACTTCACTTAGCATTAGGTCATATAAGTCTTTCCAGGTTTTTCTGAAGTCTGCCTGCTCATCTTACAGCACAGTAATATTCCATTACATTCATATACCATAACTTGTTCAACCTTTCCCCAAATGATGGACATTCCTTCAGTTTCCAATTCTTTGCCACCTTAAGAAGAGCAGCTATAAGTATTTTTGTACATGTGGGCCTTTTCCCCTTTTTTATGATTTCTTTGGGATACAGACTGGATCAAAGGGTATGCACAGTTTTATAACCCTTTGGTCATAGTTCCAAATTGGTTGGATCAGTTCACAACTCCATTATCTATGCATTAGTGTAAGAAGGTAGTGTTTTTTTCCCCCATATCTTCTCTAACATTTATTATTTTCATAAAAGGTTATCTTTTGAGAAAATAGTTCACAGGAGAAAGAGAATTTGAAAATAATTGAAAGTTCATTTTTATATCCAGCAGGGGTTTTTTGTTTGTTTTTGCACTTAGATTTCTGATTTGGGCCAAAGGTACCATTTGTCATGTAGGAAGTTTCTTTGGCCGTACCTGATTCTTAGCTTCCCTTACCGGGTTTCAGTTGTACTAGGCAACCTTTTCAGTCTGTAGGCACCTTTTGGGTGAGTAGGTAGAGAAAAAGGAGATGAGTGGAGATTTCAGAAAGTAGTGACAAAAAGATAAGGCTAAATTATAGGGGTGAGTACTGGTTAATTGTTTTTTACCTTCTATTGAATGCCACTAAAGGCAAGCTTCCACCTGTCTTTATTTAACTTTGTTCTATCAGAGTCAAAGTGTAAAAAGCAGTTTTTGTTTGAGAAACCTTTCTTGGATTGTGGGAGTTAATTATATGGCGAAAACTTGTGATTAGTTGGGTTTTTGGGAGTGGGGGTGGGGTAGGGATTGTGGATGAGAAATCATAAGGGTGTGGAGTAGTATCTATGAATAAAAATGTATTTTAAGTAAATTAATACTGTTTTAATTCTTATATGTGGCCATATTTTTATTTTAATAAACATTGGTCTATCTTTTAATTGATACTTTTAAATTTTTTCTTTTGTTTCAAATATATCTTTCTCATTTAGTTTTTTTTTTGTAACAAAGATTTTAAAAAGGTGGAGGTGGGGAAGGGGAAGAGAAGACAGTTCAACCAAAATAAGCTGAGGCTTCACCCTGTTTGTGTCTGCAACCTTTCCTATCCATAGTCTCCTAACTCTGCTGTGAGGAGGAAGTCAAATGTAATCAAAACAGAATTAAACAAACTTATATGCAACTTGCTGTTTAGTTACTTTGGTTGCAGACTTTAAATTGTATATATTTGAATAGAAGCTATTTATAGCATTCAGGTAAGTATCATAGTAGGATTTGGAAATATTATTCTTCCTATGTGAGTGCTTTTCTCTTGACTTTTAGTCAAGTTCAGTGCTATTGAGAACTATAACTTCTTTAGAATAGTATATAGTAATGTTATTAACATTTTCACTACTAAGAAATTCTCAAATTTTGCGGATTTATCTATATCATATAAAATGACCTTTTTTTGGAAGGGGAATGTGAAATTCTTCTATTTGTGAAATAACTGCCATTATTTAGTTTTTTAGAAAACAGAGTTTAAAAAACTCTTATCTTTTCATGTAAATAAAAATAATTTAAAAATAATGTTAGCACCTTTAAAATACTTAGGGAATAAATAATTTTATATGGATTATTTGATGGGAATGAATTATAATTAGTTTCCTTTTTTAAAAGCTTTCTTGATGCTTTTTGTTCTTTGTGTTATGATCTTCTACCAGCACCTTTATCTCCATTGACTTTTAACTTGTAACATAGTTAATTAACACCAAGGTGACACACAATTTGCCTATATAGACCCGACCTTTCTACTGAGAGGGTACAGATCATGCTTTCATCACCTGTTTTGTGGAATGAGATTAATCAATCTGATTTTGGCCACGTGATAGTTTTTTTCATTGCTTTATTGTGGTCATTATGTATATTGTTCTTTTGGGTCTTTACTGTTAATTCTGTATCAGTTCATACAGGTCTAACTACATTTCTCTGAATTATTCATCTGTCGCTTACAGTATAATATTTCATTACATTTACCTCCATAATTTATTAAGCTATTCTCCATTGAACATTTGCTTCATTTACATTTTTTGCTACCACAAAAACCACTAAGAATATTCTTTGATATTTGGAAACTTACTTCCTATTCATCTCCTTGGGATCACATGTTTATCATGCAATAAGAGAAATATAAAATAAATGAATAAAAAATGTATTTTAAGTAAATTTATACTATTTTAATTCTTATATGTGGCCATTTTTTTATTTTAATAAAAACTGGTCACAGGATATAAACATTTTAACGATTTTTTTTAGCCTCATTCCCAGTTTCATTCAGTAATAGTTGGATAGATTCACAGATCTACCGACTTTGGCAATCTTACAATAAAGTCAGGAAAGAAATGTGGAAAAAAAACCCCAAACAAAAACAAATTAAGCTCCCAGTACTTTAGTAGTATAGGGTGAAAGCAAGTAATGCAAACAGTCTGATATAGGTTATAATGTACAGTTATGTTAAATATATTTCCGCATTAATCATGTTGTGAAAGAATCAGAACAAAAGAGAAAAACCACGAGAAAAGATAAACAAAAAGTGAAAAAGTATGCTTCAATCATTACCTTCTACAACATTTATCATTTTTCTTTTTGTTTCTTCATCTGATAACTGCCTTTTCATAATCCTTTGACCATTTATCAATTGAATAATGACTTGTATTCTTATAAATTTGACTGGGTTCTCCATATGTTTGAGAAATGAGACCTTTATTAGAAACATTGCTATGAAAATTACTTCCCAGCTTTCTGCTTTCTTTCTAATTTTGGTTGCATTGGTTTTGTTTGTGCAAAACTTTTTAAACTTAATGTAATCAAAATTGTCTATTTTGTATTTCATAATGTTCTCTATCTTTTGTTTGGTCATAAATTCTTACCTTCTGCATAGATCTGACTTGTAAACTTACTCTCCTAATTTGCTTATGTATGGTATCACCCTTTCTGTCTAATTCACATACCTATTTTGATCTTATCTTGGTATAGGGTGTAAGATCTTGGTCTGTGCCTAATTTTTGCCATATATTTTTCAGTTTGCTAGTAGTTTTTGTCAAATAGTGTGAGTTCTTATCCTAGAAGCTGGAGTCTTTGGGTTTATCAAATAGTACGTTACTGTAGTTATTGACTACTATATCTTACGTACCTGATCTATTTCACTGATCTACACACTATTTCTTAGCCAATAGCAAATAGTTTTGTTATTGCTGGTGTATAATATAGTTTTAGTTGTGTTGCATCTAGACCACCTCCATTTGTGTTCCTCTCCACCTCCAATTCCCTTGATATTTTGATTTTCCAGATGAATTTTCTTTTTTTAGCTCTATAAAATAATTTTTTTTGATGGTTTAATTGGTGTACCATGGAATAATTTAGACTTGTCATTTTTATATTAACTTGACCTACTGTAACCCATAGCAGCTACTATGAATATGCATATAATAAGCTCTCTTCCTCAAAGGCAGAATCACAATATTTATTTAGAACATCACTGTTAGGATGCCAAGAAGTAAGATTTAGCAGGGTACTCATCACCAATCCAGAAAATATCAACATCTTGAGCTTCTTTTTGTTAGGCCTTCCCCAAACTTCCCCTATGCAGAATTTCTCTCTCCACCTGCTCATACTGTCTTCTCCCTCCCCAACATTCTATTTCAGTTAACATTCCCTTGGGCAAGCTCCTCCCACAATGGGCTCCATGTGTCTCAGGCTCCATGTGACTCAGGCTGGGCCAGAGCTCAAAATAGGTCACATAGACCTATTAATGGATGAGGAAGATCTTCCTATTCCATTAATATTACACCTGCCTGTGAGCGATTGATGTTTTTCCAATTATTTAGATCAGATTTTATTTGGGTGAAAAGTGTTTTGTAGTTGTGCTCATAGTCCCTGGGTTTGTCTTAATAGGTAAACTTTCAGATAGTTTATATTGTCTATTGTTATTTTAAATGGAATTTCTATCTCTTCCTGCTGGACTTTTTTGGTAATATAGAGAGATGTTGATGATTTATGTGGATTTATTTATGTCCTGCAACTTTGCTAGTTGTTAATTTTTTCAAGTAGTTTCTTAGCTCATCTCTAAGATTCTGCAAGTATACCATCATATCATCTGCAAAGAGTTATAGTTTTGTTTCCTCCCTGCCTATTCTAATTTCTTCTATTTCTTTTTATTCTCTTATTGCTAAAGCTAGCATTTCTTGTATAATATTGAATAGTAGTGGTGATAATGGGCATTTTTGTTTCACCCCTGATCTCATTGGGAAGTGTTCTAGCTTATCTCTATTGCAAATAATGCTTTTGGATGGTTATAGATAGATACTGCTTATCACTTTAGGGCAAACTCCATTTATTCTTATGCTCTCTAGTGTTTTTAATAGGAATTGGTCCTATATTTTTCCGTATATATTAAGGTAATATGATTTGTTATTTTGTTATTAATATAGTCAATTATGCTGATAGTTTTTCTAATATTGAACTGACCTGAATTCCTGGTATAAATCCCACTTGGTCATATAGTGTATTATCCTAGTGATAAATTGCGGTAATCTCTTTGCTAATATTTTATTTAAAATTTTTTGCATGAGTATTCATTATGGAAATTGGTGTATAATTTTCTTTCTCTATTTTGGCTCTTCCTGGTTTAGGTATCAGCACCATATTTGTATCATAAAGGGAATTTGATAGGACTCCTTTATCTCCTACTTTTCCAGATAGGACATTGGAATTAATTGTTTGTAAATGTTTGGTAGAATTCACTTAAAAATCTGTCTAGCTCTGGAGATTATTTTATAGGGAATTCACTGATGGCTTGTTCAATTTCTTTTTCTAAAATAAAGTTATCTAAGTATTTTATTTTCTCTTCTGTTGATCTAGGCAAGTTATATTTTTTCTAAATATTCATCCCTTTCACTTAGATTGTCAGATTTATTGGCATATGATTGGGCAAAATAGCTCCTAATTATTGCTTAAATTTCTTCTTTGTTGGTGGTGAATTCACACTTTTCCTTTTTGACAATGGTAATTTTTCTGCTTTCTTTTTTTTAAAATCAAATTAACCATTTTATTGTTTTTTTCATAAAAGCAGCTCTTTATTAGTTCAGTAGCTTTCTTAACTTAAATTTTACTAATCTCTCCTTTGATTTTAATAATTTCTACTTTGATATTTAATTGGAGGTTATAAATATTTTTTCAAGCTTTTTTTCTGTCATGCCCAATTCATTGGTCTCTTTCCTTATTTTATTCATGTAAGCATTTAGAGGTATAAAATTTTCCTAAGAACTGCTTTGGCTACATTCCATAAGTTTTGGTGTATTGTTTCTTTATTGTCACACTCTTCAGTGAAATTATTTATTGTTTCTATAATTTGCTTCATCTACTCATTCTTTAATATTAGATTATTTAGTTTCCAATTAGTTATTAGCCTTTCTTTCCATGATCTTTTATTGCATCATGATCTGAAAAGGGTGCATTTAACATTTCTACCTTTTTGCATTTGATTTTAAGATTTTTACATCCAAATATATAGTCTGTGTGTAGGTGCTATGTGCTCCTGAGAAAAAGTTACATTCCTTTCTATCTCCATTCATTTTTCTCAGAGGTCTGTCATATCTAATTTTTCTCAATTTCTCTTCTCCTCTTTAGTGTCTTTTTTTTGGTTTATTTTGTGGTTAAATTTATCTAGTTCTTAGAGTGGAAGGTTGAGGTCCCCCACTCATATAGTTTTGCTGTCTGTTTCTTCCTAACTCACTAAACTTTTCATTTAAGAATTTGGATACTCTGCCACTTGGTGTATATAGGTTTAGTATTGATATTACTTCATTGTCTTTGATGTCATTTAGCAAGATGTAATTTCCTGTTATCTCTTTTAATTAGATCTATATTTTCTTTTGCTTTGTCTGAGATCTGAATTGCTACCCCTGCTTTTTTTTTTTAATACAGCTAAAACATAATATATTCTTCAGTGAGCTTTTGCACCTCTTTTTCCACTTGGCTAACTCTGCTTTTGAAAGCATTCTTCTCCTCATTGGCTTTTTGAACCTCTTTTGCCAATTGAGTTAGCCTATTTTTCAAGGTGCTATTTTCTTCAGCATTT
>CM053769.1:578178151-578229633 GCA_028658325.1 Potorous gilbertii | reverse complement strand
CTATTTTCTTCAGTGAGCTTTTGAACCTCTGTTTCCACTTGGCTAATTCTGCTTTTGAAAGCATTCTTCTCCTCATTGGCTTTTTGAACCTCTTTTGCCAGTTGAGTTAGCCTATTTTTCAAGGTGTTATTTTTTTCAGCATTTTTTTGGGTCTCCTTTATTAAGGTATTGACCCGTTTTTCATGCTTTTCTTGCATCTCTCTCATTTCTGTTCCCAGTTTTTCCTCCACCTGTCTAACTTGATTTTCAAAATCCTTTTTGAGCTCTTCCATTGCCTGAACCCATTGGATATCTATTTCAGATATTTGGGATACAGAGGCCTTGACTCTTATGTCTTTACCTGATGGTAACCAATTTTCTTCTTTGTCAGAGAGGAAGGTTGGAATCATCTGTTCCCCAAGAAAATAGCCTTCTATGGTCTTATTTTTTTTCCCTTTTCTGGGCATTTTCCCAGCCAGTTACTTGACTTCTGAGAGTCCTCTCCACCCCTGGCCTAGGTCTGCCCAGCTAGTGCTTGGGGTCTGAGATTCAAATGCTGCTCCCCAGCCTCAGGGCTTTCGGCGGCAGGCCTGGCTGGTATTCTAGCCTCCTAATTTTACAGATCAGGAAATTGAGGCAAAACAATTGAGACATAAAAATATTCTACCAGTACTTGCAGCCAAGATAAGGTGCATGAACATGATTCGTGAGAAATGGCAAACATAATCATAATTTGCCAGTCAGCAAATATAACAATGTTTGATCTTGATAGCTGTAATTTTCATAGTAGCTTTCAAATAATTGAGGTCATTTGAAGCTTTAAGAATGTCAAATTCATTTTTTAACTCTTACAAATCAATTTTTTTCCCTTTCCCCGAGTGAATTCATGAACTGTTTTTAGGGGTTATAGACCTGAAATTCTTCCAATTCATCTTAAAATATCATTGCTTAAAACTCAGTGGAATATTCTTGGTATAGTCTTAAAAGAACCAATTGAGGACCTGCTCTGGATCAGATCTAAGGCACACTAAATTTCTCTACCTACATACCCTTAATAAACCTCATCTCTTAATGCTTGAAGATATTATAAAACCAGCACTAGACCTAGTCTGTAGTTTTTCTCATACCTCAGATTCATCTTTTGCATGTATTTTCCCACCTCTGTAGAATGTGTTACTAAAAGTGTTTATATATACCTTTGTTTTATTTCTACCCAGTTGTCTAAAAGATTTGGAATAATACCATATATATATTTCTGTTCTTGAGTTAATAAAAATTGTATGTGATTTAATCAGCATTAAACCCCAATAGCAGCAGAGTTCCATTCTCACAAAAATTTGGAAATGTTTAAGTATTTCCTTACTTTAAAATTCTTATGCAGTGCTCTTAATCTGTCTGATACTGTTTATGTCTGTGACTAGACTACTAAATACATTTTACAAATAAAGTTTCTTTGAACAAAGTAGATATTATTTTATGTACATCTAAATAATGCCACCATACTATGTTAACACATTTTCTAATTTGGGCACAGGGGCATAGAAAGGGAGTTGAGTCTGCTTAACAAAAACCTGCTAGTTTGAGCAAAACCAGCTTTACTTCTGCACATCTATTAAACATCTCATTGTTAATACCTGTTTCCAAATAATTATTTTACTTTGTTCCCTGTAGGCTGATACATTGAAAGAAAGATATCAGAAGATCGGAGACACCAAAAGGAATACTCCAATTGAAACTCTGTGTGAGAACTTTCCGGGTAAAGCCCTTCTAGAGTTTTCTTTGGGTTATGTGCCTGTAAGAGATGTGAAAGGGATTCATTTTTATCTTTTTGAAATGATTAATTCTGCTTGGGTGGATATGATGGTACCACATGATTACTTTCTTGAAGAACTTGCAGAACTTGCAAAGTAGTACATGATTCATGCCAAACCAATAGGAAGAAGACATAATTCATAACCATTTCTTTCAGATAACTCAAGGTAAATTGTATTAGTTCCATTTAGTACTTAAAGAAACTTTTGCAAAAAGTGTACTTTTTTTCATTCTGATATTCTAATTCCTTTTCCAACAGAAGAGATGGCAACATATCTTCGATATGTCAGACGATTAGATTTCTTTGAGAAACCAGACTATGATTACTTACGGACGCTCTTTACCGAGCTGTTTGAAAGGAAAGGCTACACCTTTGACTATGCCTATGACTGGGTTGGAAGGCCAATTGTAAGTATCTCCTCCCATCCAGTAATGCTCTCTTACTTCTAGACCAGCACTCATTCTTTCACTTGCTACTATTCTTGTTTACATTTTTTTGAAAAATAATTGCCTTAAATATAGATACTGCATTTATCAACCCATTTAGTGTGATTCCACAGTCAGTTCTCAAAGGTAGAATAACATTGCTAGAAGATTTTAAGGCATTTATGAGTATTTTAAGAAAAGTTTGGGTCATATGCTTCAAAAGTTGGTATTGTATAAGGGTTAATTAAGGTAACTGGAATTTTTGAAAGTAGAAGGACTTAACACCATGTAAAGTTTCTTTTTCAGAAAATCTCAAAATTTGTTTTTCTGGCAATGAGAAAACGTGTCCACCTGTGGACCTTGAATATGCTTAATACATACCATACTATGCTTCTTTAAAAGACATTTTAAATATAAATTAAATCCTCAGATTGAGGATTGGGGGCCAGTATGGACCATGCTATTTTTTTTTTTTTTATGAAAGGCAAAACTGAAGAGACAGGCTCATCACTAAGTTTCCATTTGTAAAATCACAGTATTTTAACTGTCAGTTACAGGAGAAACAGAGTCAGACCTATTTTCCCTACTTGACTTTTTGTTTTATTTTTCCAGCCTACTCCAGTAGGGTCAGTTCATGTAGATTCTGGTACATCTGCAGTAACCAGAGAAAGCCACACACACAGAGAGCGGCCATCACAACAACAGCCTCTTCGAAACCAGGTCTGTGACTCTTTCCTGTGTCTTCAGCTATTCCTCTTAAGTATCAAAACCCAAATTTTCCTGCATTTTTTTTTCTTAAAAATAAAAGTACATGTTTTGAAAGAGAAGGCACAAAGTCATTGGGTTTGTTGGCATTTCCTCCTGCCCTAGCAGTTTTGGTGTCATACTAGTTTTTCCCCAGGGGTGATATATTAATGTGATATACTAATGCATGAAACCCTAGAAACTTCTTGTCTTCCAGAACTTACAAGCTGAGGGTAACCATTATTTGAACCCTGAAGTGATTTCGAGGCAAGTGAATGGGATCTCTTCTAGAGCTATCAGTTGGCTCATTCTAAACCCGATCTTTTTTTTTTTTTTAATGAATTTCAAGCAGGCAGTTGATTTAGTACCTATTGAAGAGTTCTACACAATACAATAACGATTAAAGGATTCTCTTGATTGCCAGTTAATCATGATTCTAATGAACTTTTCAAGAACTTTCCAATCGCTTAGAATGTATATCTTAATGTGGAGAGGAAATCTAGCAAAATACTTCTTAGATATACTTTGAGGTCTCAGCTGACTTAGAGACACTTTGAAGTCCCAGCTGACTTGAATAGTCCCTAGGTTTATTCTTAAGTGGGTCAGTCTGGTGTGAGGTTGGGCATGGCTCTGCCAGGCTTTCCTTCATGCCATACAAGTCACACCTTCCTGTAGTTTTTATTGTTTGGGAGAATGGTGGATCATTTAAATGATTCCAGTGGAGGAACAGAATGACATAATATTTCTTCATGTTTTTGGATTCTCTTAGTGTGATGTGAATGTTTTTTCTTGCAGAATCTTTTCTGTTTGGTTGAAATTGCAATAAATTTCATTTATATGCAACTTAACAAAAAGGAGGGGTTGCAGTCGATGAAAACTTGGATTGATTTGGTAAAACTAATAAAGTGAAAGTATTATGGTCATTAGTGTTGCTTCAAGTGAAGTGTTTTTGCCAGTACCTGTAATTGTGTAGAAAGATACCTGCTGAACAGAAGGCTTCTTTCTAAACATTTGTAGCTTCGAGATTCACTTCTTGGATTACTTTTTTTAGGTTTATAGCTGTCCTAGCCAAAGAGTGTATCACATAATGGTTAACCTGCTGGTAATGAACCTCTTTGTTTTTAGGTTGGGCCTTGGAGCAGGGCCTCAGGCTGTTGTTGGAACTTTTCATGAAGCCTTTCTAACACTGTAAAACCTACGCTTCATTGGCATGGCCTTCTACAATCCAGGGTTTATAGTAATTTGGAATTTCCCACAGTAACGTGACATTTACCCTACCTCCTAGCAGGCTCTGGTTGTTGTTGTGTTTGTCCTTCATTTTCAAAGGGGACCATGACATCCAGATGATGACATGACTTGCACTTGACTTTGATTTGAGTGAGGGAGGGCTGTGCAATGTCACCAGCCTCACTGTCTTCTCCTGAGTCATCTGGGTCCAGGGGCCTGTACATCCTTGCTGAGTGACGTTCTCTCTGCTATGTAGTGAGTGGATCTTTTGTACTGAAGTTTTTACACTCAGACTTCTCTTAGTCTATGGTTTTGCTGATATTTTATTCATATCCATGGTTGTTTCCTAGTGTTTATAAAAACATCCAATTGTAGCCACTTCATCTATTTCCTATCTCTGGAAACGAAGTACTAGTGTAAATTAGATTAGCTCTTAGGTTTTGAAGTCAGTGTAAGGTAACATATCAGGACTATATTCATCATTGGGATAGCTATTCCCTCTAAAACTGTGAATGTAATGTTAACTTTAAATGTATTAATTTATACAAGCATCTGAAATTATTTGTCAGTGCAACTTTAATAATTAGCCAAACACCCTTTTCTTTCAGGCATCTAAATGAAGACAATATGTTATATGTACTACCTTGTAGGTAGACCATGTATTCAGCCTACAAGACTTTCAAAATGCTTCCCAATAATTTTAGCTACCCTGAGTATCTGTAGTGGAGAGGTGATTTCTGAAGTGGATCTGTACTAAGCATGAGGCAGTTGTTTGGTGGTAGACCGAATACTAGTGGTAGGGGCTTGATTTGTACTCAAGATATGATATGGCAAGGAAAGGAGTCCAGCTATCATTCTCCAGTTATTGTATGACCTAAGACAAGTTTTTTTAATCATTCTGTATCTGGGTATTTTCATTTGTAGTATAGAAGTATAACTCTAGGCAACCTCCAGAGTCCTTTCTAGAGTCAGTTAGTAAGGAAGCAACAGTATATGTATTTTAAAATACCATCTTTTTTTTTTTCTATTTCATTTCATGGAAAATTATTACACTGTTTGACTAGCAAAGCCAGAGTTGCCTACTTGGTGCAAAGAACATAAATAATCTGGGACCTCTGTTAAAGGGAGTTCAGATGGCCATAATGGTTTCTCTTTCCTCATCTTGATGACAATATTTATTAACAACAGTTACAAAATGAATTATGGTGTGAATTTCAGTTTACTGTCTTAAATTGTAGTTGTGTTGAGTGGTGTGGTGTTTGGTTCTTGATTGTAATTACGTTAGACCCAGTATCTTTAACATTTTAGATAATGTGCTCTAAGAACATGTACGACTGTATTCTTAATAGTATTGAATATGTGTACTTTTCAACTCCTTCATCTTAGGGGGTTATCTCTGTATAGATATGCTGAACATATACATTTTTAATATATACACACACACATATACATACATACGCATATGTACACACATACTTGTATATATGTATATACATACACACACATATATAAAGCTGTATGTCTTCATCTAAGCAGTTAATTATCGGTATAAATACAATACAGGTTATTTTTCAGGATATTAATTTTGCTTAAATAGAGAGGGAAAATTGACATGTTTGGTTGGAGTGACTGTCCTTGATACCCTGGTTCATTTGCAAACATCCTAGCATAGGTTATCTTTTCCATCATTTGTCCCTACACCTCTTGGCCCTCATTATTTCCTTCAATGTTACCTTAGAAGCTGATAATACTAGCCAGGATTCCAGCCTGATTGGTCTTGAAAAGGTCCATTTTTATTTTTATTTTTTTTTTAAATTTTTATTTTATTTATTTATAAATGTTCTACAATCACTTCCTTAAAATTAAGATTTTATACCCCCACACCTTCCCCCCCTAGAAAAGATCCATTTTTAATGCTACTGTCCTTATCAAGAAGATGGTCAGAATTGTAGTCCCAGTAGTCTTCTGTTAGGGCCTTCTTAGTATTGTCTGACTGTGTCACTTTTAGAAATGAGTCTTGCCATTTTCCATAAATCCATTAGAGTAAATAACAGGCACTGCATAGTGGATGATGATGGTACATGATATACTCCTATAGTACAGACTGTTATCTAGAATACACGCCACACATACACACACACACACACACACACACACACACACACACACACATTTTCTGCTCATTGGAACTTTTATGCCACTGCACGGAGAGTATACATCCTCTCTAAGAACATCATGTAGACGTTATATAAGAAGCACTTTTATGATTAGGTTAAGCACCTTCTCCCCATTTTTCCTATTTTTATTTTCCCCTTCTTTTGGTAGCCTAGATATGGACAACCTAGGGGATAAGGATTACTCAAAATTAGAAGTTTTGAGGGAGGTAGGCATTTTCACTTTATGTATCCACCATGAGAAGTCTTCCTGCATAAGGTGAGATCTAAGTGGAATTTTGTCTTAACCCAAGGTGAAGAGTTTAGGACTTTGTGATTTCTTTTTTCTCCTCATTTCTTTGAAAATAGACCTGCTGATTGCTGATTCCATTTTGAGATTTGCGACTATGATACTATACATCTAGATTTATAACCTATGTTCTTAATGAATTCTGTATTACTTATCCTCCCATATATGTTTACCCAAGATAAAAGAAAAAAGATTTATCTATCTCTCATCCCTACATGTAAGTACTTCTGTGGCTTCAGCTTGACTTGTAAGAGAAGCAATAAATCCATAGACCAAGCCAAGAAGGTATCCTGAGAAGTCATTAATTCCTTTCTTTAGAAAGAATCACATTTAAACTCAAATCAGCCCAGTAAGTAGGGGGAAAAAATCAAATTATAATGTGTTTTGGAATAGTCACGCCCTCAAGGAAAAAGAGGTTGTTTGGGTTGTTTTTTTTTTTTTTAATTTATGTAGGCTCCAAAGCACTGTGACAAAAGCAGCCCTTTCATTGGTCCTCTGCTGTCATGTTTTCTAATATGGAGTCTTGTCAAATCTAAGCTTATTCAGAGATGGAGATGGGACCAAAATATTGAGTAGTTGGGGTTATATGTCAACTGGGTACCTTAATAGATTGAGTGACTTTGTTTTAAAATGCAGGTTCAGTAGCCTTAACAAACCAAAAGCTGATTAACTCTCCATTCTCCTTCCTTTTGCAGAGTACCGCTTAGTTCTCAGCGAGGTTCAGGATTTGCTAGTTGAAGGGGCGGACGAGTTTGCTCAGAGATAACTTGCCTCCTTCTGTCCTGTGTGTAATTTCCTAACGTGCTGTCTGTTGTCTAGTGAAAACACGGACATACAGAACCGACGCCCTCCCCCGTTGCTCACCTCCAGCATAGATCTCAATACAGGATAGGGTTTCTCTTCCTCTCCTTTGGGAACTTAACACTGAGGGGACATTGAAACAAACAGGTGTGAAAACTGAAATAAAATCCTTTGCCTTAGCTCTTCCTGTTCTATCACCTGGTCACTGCTACTCACCTCACCTCCTAATTCTCTATTCCATATTAAAAGTTTTCTTCTATCTGTGTGCATTTTTTCATTATTTCATTCCTTTGGCTAGTAATGCTAGTGTGTTAAGATGCAATTTTAAAAGTCCATTTTTCCTACATTTAAAGAGAATAATTTGGTTAAATTGGGAAAAAAATCCTCCAGTTTTAGAAGGGAAACCATTCTATTCAGCTGATCTATAGATTTAGATTTTCCTAGTTTCCCTTTATTTAGCCCCAAGCCTCCTTTGTTCAGTATACCCTCAGTACTGACCTATAGTATCTCCATATACTAACAAGGTGAGATAATTTATCCTTAAGTGATGGATCTTTGATGCTGGCATTGCCCTCTAATCTCTGAAATAAACTACATTTTACTTGTACCTAAAAGCAAACTTTAGAGACTTGGGAAATGCAGATGAGAAAAGACAAGAGGGAACTCAATGTATTGAACACCCAAGTCTTCCTCCCATTAAGTTGTCCAGGCAGAAAAGAACATCCAAGAAACAGCCAACGGCAGTGTGACAGGCCTAGACTCAGAGCCAGGGACCTCATGGAGAATCCCAGCTCCACCACTCATTGACATGAGGGACTATGGGCAAATAATTGCACTTTTCTGAGCCTCAGCTCCCTTATCTGTAAAATTCAAAAGAGCGGTGTGACTCTTATAGGTGTCTTGATAAAAGCACTTTAAAACTATGAGATGCTTTAGAATTGTGATTAGTATGGTATCTCAAAGAGATTTTATTTTCTGGGGCTGCTCACCAGCAGAGATTCAGTGATTCTGGCTTTAAATTACTGTCCCTTGTACTGTGGTGTTGTTAGTGGTTGGGTGGGCAAACAAGCTTTTTTTTCCCTTTGGTACTCTCACAGGTTTGGTAGTAGTGTCCCCTATTTTTCCCATCAGGATATGATGTTACCTAGTTTCTGTCCCATCTCTGAATATCAAGCTTCTAGTATTTCCCATCTGCTAGGTAGTTAGGATGAAATCTTCTGTTGTCAGAAAATTGTCATTTCCTAAAGAGAAGCATTTACTTCATGGATCAGGTTTCTTGAAGTTTCAGTGTTTCCAAGGTTGTCCTGTCACTTGGAGGTAGAGGAAAAGAGAGAACTTGAAGTTGAGATTCATAGACTGCTGATGTGTTCCCTAGAATCTCTCCCAGAGCTTTTCAGAATTGATGTGATTGTCCTTGTAGGACCTGCACAGTGATGAAGTCTTAGAAGAGGTCATCGCCATACATTTTTTTTCTTTAAACAAGTTTGGTGTTTAATTAGGTATGTGGGAACTAGAAATTAGTCCACTACTTTTTGTGCATTTGGTATATTTACCTGAAGGTAATGATTTATTTGGCAAGTTTAATCTACGGATTTCATGAGCTTCTTAGAGCAAATAGGTTAGGTAGGTTTTGGTTTTATTAAAATATACAAGTCTATAATCTTACCAGCTTTTTAAAAAACACCTCACAAATCACAGACTGATACACTAACAGCAACACTTAACCTTTTAGAATGTTTCTTTTTCATGCATTCTTCTTTTCCTCCTACACTCACAAGGGGAAGTGAAATTTTATCTAAGCAATTTGATAAGACCCAGTGTGCTCACTCCTGACCTTTGGGTGCTGTCCAGTTTATTGTTTTGGTGGATAGAGTTGAAGACAAGCAGCGAGTTCCAGGATACCGCTGTTTAAATATCAATGGATGGCAAATTGGATGTAAAATTGATTAGATTTTCTTAATAAATGTAATCAAAATTATTTTGAAGTTGGTTTAATACCAAAAAAAACCCAAAAGAATTATAATTTTGTTGGCAAGATTAAAAAAGAATATTGTTATTGTTCCTCTTGCTTCAGGGTAGGAATCATCTAAAGATATTTGGGAAAAGCTTTCTGTTCACAGTGTCCAGTTTGTACATGATACCTTCTTCTGGGTGTCACTTATTGATATTTGGGATTGTTATTTTACAGCAAATGTTACGTTTCCCTTGTTCCCTACTTACTATCCATTGATCCCAGAAAAAAGTCTTCCCTGCCACAATGCAGTATTATGAGGCACTGTATTATTCTACCCCTTTTGCGTTTTATTGTCCATTTCTTGGCCATATTCTCTGTATGCTTTCCATTAGTATTGCCTTTATGTCTTGTTTGCATGACTGCCAATCTGTTTCTGTTTTCCTGCATCCAGGGTAAAGCAGTCCTAACTAAAATTTATAAGTGGGAAGGCATTTTAAGGTATTCCACGAGAGTTAATATTGTAAATTTACTGTTCTTCCAGTTGTGAAATCATATACTGAAAGTGAACCTTTCTGAGTCATACTGATAACGCTCCTGAATTACACCAGTTTTGTTACAGTGACAGTGGCCTGGCTGCTCTGGCGGCCTTACTGTCTTCTAAAAAAACAAAACAAAACAAAACATCTGCGTGACGTTGTCTAGTAATTACTGTTCATGTATTCCCAGAACTTCCCTAGACATTTAACAAGGAAAGTGAAACAAATAGGATAGCTCTAGTTACGTGTTATCCCCAAAAGTCCTGTGTGGGATGGGATGGGGAATCTGCTATGTCACTGGTGTGAGCAACTCCCTGTGTTAATGCCGATCAGCACATCCTGTGCCACTAAGTCTTAGAGAGTTGCCTAGACCTCAGGGAATATGCTGGGAAAGAGATTAAAATATAGTTGGGAAATATTGAACAAAATTTAATAAAATAAGTAAAAATATAGACCATAATATTAATATGGTTTTGAAGTCATTATGCTGCGAGCAGGGATCCTTATGTACCATTTAGTGACCGATTTCTCTTTGAATTTGGTGCCACTGACCTGGAGGCCTGGAAGGTTGTGACTTGACCAGAATTACGTACTCAACATGAGTCAGAGCTAGGACTTGAATCCTGGCTTTAAGACTAGTACTTTATTCCCCACACCTCACATCCTTCTTTTTCGACAGATGACTTTCTAGACATTGAAGAGTTCTTTCCACAAACTCTAGATGTAGAACAAATCTTTCTGTGTCATGGAAGCTGTAGCAGCCCCAACCATTTGCCATTACAGTGAAAAGCAAAGCCTTGTGTGATAAACCAGCTCTTGTCCCAAGTTCACTTTGGTCTTTCAGGTTTTGCTGCCTTCAACTGATTTATAAAACATTGAAAACCAAGTCATCAGGTTTTGTGCTGCCAGAGTGGAAAATGTGCATGAAGCCATGTGGAATGCAAACATTATTTTTCTCTTTAAAAGAAAAGTACTCCATTGCCTGTAAATTTTCTCTTGATCAGTGGAAATCTGCAACAATTCTCCAACCTCTAAGTTGCCTAGAACACTTGAGGTTGTGACTTGCTTAGTGTCAGACAAGCCTATATATGTGTGAGACTCAGGACTTAAACCCAAGTTTTCCTAACTCTTGAGACCAGCTCTCTTTCCATTACTCCATGCTGTCTTTTCCAATAGCATAATTTAATCCTTTGAGTACTTTTGATTTTACTAGAGTTATCAGGAACAAATATACTGTCTGAAAAGCAGACAATTACATTAGCCAGAGCTCCAATTTGTATTTTATTAAAACTGCAAATAATATCAAATATTCAAAATTTTCCATTTCCAACACTAGAAGTACAAGTGTTTTATAAACATTTTCCTATAAACCCTTACATGTTTTGTTTCCTAAAGCAAATATAAAATGGAAAGACTTCATGGACAAAGTAAAAGCTGCATAGGGTTCAGAACAGTACTGTGCCCTATAAATAAATATCTATGCTGATTTCTAAAAAGAAAAAAAAAATTAGTTGGTGGTAGAGCTCACTAATGTGTTTTAAGCATTTACTTCAGATGGTAGGATAAAGGTCCAAGGAGGGAAAGATCATTTTCATTAAGAGTGAAAGATTTTTTAAACTCATTACAGACATCTCTTCTGAATGATAGAAGAATTTATATCTAGTACAATATGTATTACCATGACCTATATTTATCATATACAATCTAAGGATGAATGAAATTATATCTTGTCAAATGTTCTAAATTCCTTGGTAATGGATGCTCAAAACTACAAGATCATAGGATTATGGTGATTGGTATGCTGTGTGTCAGATTATAATTTTGGGAAGTCATACTTCCAGTCATCTGTTACCCAAAGTAATTAGAGTGAGGGAATATTTAAGAAGTCTTTCAGTTTTCCTTATCTGACCCATAGTGGTATGAACCCTTCTTTATGCACTGAGCTTGTTCACTTAGGAACAACAGTCTGGCTAAGATAATTTATAGTATTCCTTCCCCTTGTGACTCCAGATTCCATTAACTAAGAGATTCAGCAACATAGCTCCCTTTTCTGTGGGTAGAAGAGCTTTAGCATTATGGTGACCTTTGGGTGTGAGCCAACAGTAACACTTACTTATGAGTTAGAATCTTATAGGGAAAATGTAAAGCCTCAAACCATTACACCCTGACATATTCCTTCTTTCTTTTTTATAGAATTCAACATTTACAGCTATGTACATTTCTAGGATTTATAACATTAAAAAATGGCTTCTGTGCAGAGCAGCCATTATCACTTTCTGACCCCCTGCTACTGTTTGTATCAGCAGCAATTAAAATTTGATTTACTAATCCCTCATTGCTGCCTCTCCTCCTTGTTATTTTTCATCTTCATGGAGCTTTAGTGCTGTTATAGCAGAGCAGCCCCTCCTCAGCCATCTGGCCCAGGAAAGGAGGCACCTAAACAAAGTCATCCAAAACAGAACACGAATGAGCACGATCAGAATAGTATGAGACGTGAAAGACAGGAAAAGGCGAAGAGAAGAGAGCCAGGAGTGCCAGCCTTTTCGTTTCAAAGATGAAAGCAGAGTCCAGGGATGTTTGAGTTGAAGGCTCTCCCTTTGCTAGGAAAGGATCCTCCCTTTGCTTTCTAGAAGAAAGTAATCCACATTAAAGTGAGTAGTTAAACTTTTTCCAAATCTGTACCAGAGACTGTTAACTAAAGGAATTATCAAATCATTGGAGGCTTTATCTCATCCTTCCATATCCTTGGGAAGTATGCCTGCATTTGATTAGGAAACCTGCTCTTTCTTCAGGAAGAGACTATACATTCATGAATTATATCCATATTGTCTTAATAAAACATCACATAGAGGTTGCTTTTGAACATGCCCATTTGTGAGGAGAAGGCATTGTGTTGGTATCCTCAGTGCCAGAAATTACTGGAATTACTTAGTGCCTGTGCGAGTAGATTTTAATCAGTGAAATCATTTGTAAATATATTGCAGTTGCTATTCAAATGCTACTAACACAGAAACTTAAAAGAGCTTTTTTCTTCCTTTGGGGATAGGCAGTCATGTGTTGGCTGGTTTTGCTGAAATAGGTATAGCCAAACTAACTTTTCCTCAGTGCTTTGCAGGGATTCTTAATTAAAAGAAAAATAAAAACAAAACCCACAGTTACAGGAAGAATACGACTAATTAACTTGATTTTTGTCATTGCTTGCCATGGCTTCACCTTTCCTTCTATATATTGCTCTCATGCTTCCTAATGCCCTAGCAGAATGCATCGACAGATCGTCGAGGAGAGTGGGAAATCCAGCCCAGCCGGCAGACAAATACCTCGTACCTGACGTCTCACTTGGCTGCAGACCGGCATGGGGGATCCGTGCAGGTATTGCCTTTATTGCCTTTTTCTGACCTTCCTAGCTTGGCTTTGGGAATGTTGGCATGCTTCTGAATCTCTTCTGTCTTTGGAATGGAAACTCCTACCCAAGGGTAAGCTGTTCTTATATTTTTGGCAGAACTATTGATGCGCTAATTTTTGGCTTAATTGAGCTTACTGAAGTGTTGATCTCACTCCTAGTCATTGTCAGGAAAGCAAGTCACATACTTTGGATTTGAAATATTATTTTCTGATTGACTTAGTTTTGTAACACAGAAACATAAACTACATGATATAAACTATATAATCTGCCTTTAGGTTAGCCTGACTGTTTTAAACTAAACATGTCTAAACTAAAAAGACATTTGAAGGTTAAAAAGTTGAATTAGTGAGAACAGACAACTCTGAATACATCACGATGGTGTGAGCGGCAACCTTAGGGCACATTAATACTTATGAGTAGTGTTCACTGGTTAGATTTGGCTGGAGGAGGTTACAGAAGGCTTGCTCAGCAATGATTATGCTAACGTGTACTCTGAGAATATGCCATTGGTGTATTTTTGAAAAGACATTCATTATCCAAAAGAGATATCTCATTATATTTCTGATGTCATCTGGGTTACCTGGATTCCCTTTTTCCTCTTGAGTACTGAGAAGACCAACTCCTCAAGATTTCTTTGTCACTGATTAAAATTAACTTTATTCCCTATCTTTTTCTCATGTTGAGAAAGCAACATTGGTTGCTACATACTTGCCTCAAGAAGGACCTGCTTGTAGGAATCCCATCTTAATATATTTTCTGTTTGATATATTCCAGAGAAGTAATAATTCAGTTTGGAGTTGCATTTTTGTCCTTGACATGAAGTTGGGAATGCTATAGTACATTCTCTGTAATGATTTGGTAGATTGAAAGAACTATGAGGAACACAAACTCCGGTGGCATGGGTAACACATAATTTGATGAGGTTTCCAAATGTGGAATTTTAATTTTTATATTGAGTTTATTTTGTATATTATTTTCCTCTCCCCCACCTCCCCATCTCCCAAAGAACAAACTCCCACCTTTGATCCATAAGAAGAAAGGGCCACTAAGGTTCATCTGGCGCACTTGGGTCTGTGCTTGTGTCTGGTACTAGTTATCTTAAATTCATAAAAAGTAAATGTATAGTTCATTATTTAGATTAAAAAAATACTTGTTTTAAAAATAAAAAATGCAAGAGGAATGTCTCAACAATAAGTAGTTCAATTTTTAAAAGATTTTGCAGTTTTAGTAGACTGTAAATTCAACATGATTCAGTAATGTACCATGAAAACCAAAACTGATTTATCTTAGATATACTAATAGAAACATAGTATTCATAATGAGTGAAATTCATAGTCCTGCTTTGTGTAGTCTGCTCTCATTGGACAACATCTGTAATATTTTCTTCAGTTTTGTGTCATATTGAATGAAGAATAGTAACCTGGAGCTTACCAAAGATCGGGGACCACTACAGTAAGAGAACTCAACACCAAGCTATATGAGGATCAGTGGTAGGAAAAGGGGTTCTTTAGCCTATAGAAGAGGAGGCATAGCAGGAACATGATAGCTGTCCTCAAGCATTTGAAGCCTCTTCCACACATAAACTTGTTTTGCTTGGACTCAGATGACAGAATCTAGGAGCAGTGTGTGAAGAGTATAGAGAGGCAGAATTTGACTTAATATGAGAAAAGCCTACATAAAAATTACAGTTGTTCATAAATGCAGTGGGCTGTCTTGGGGGAGGTAAGGTTGCCTTACTGAGGATGGAGATCAAATGAACTCTACCAATTCACAAACTTCAGAGGTTCCTTCCAAATTTGAGATACTCTGATTCTATAGTTACAGTTTTCCCGACCCAATTCCGGCAGCTCTTCCTCAACAATATCATATTATACTTACTGTATTTATAAAATTGTGGACAAAAAGATTCTAGTCTTAATCCATCAACCCTGAGCCAAAACCATCATGCCACTGTCTTGGCAAGTACTACATTGCTACAAAGTGGTGTCTACTGGCACAGTAATAATAAAGTGATTGCCTGATTAGAATTGTGTATCCCTAGATATAAGCATAGTTTAATGCCATACCTGAAGAGGGAATAATATCTAAGAGGGCCTCAGCTCTCAACTGCTTCTCCATTTTAATAGTCTGGCCTTGAGAGTTCCTGGATTTTGAAAACTGTTTCTGCAGTGCTGCTGTGCAGAACTATGTGGTTTGGTCAAAATTCTCAGATTAAATATATTTTGATATTCTATAAAATTGTCTTACTTTGAAGCCATTTTAATTAAATTACCTAGTTAATTTCTTATGATTCTTACTGAATAAAGCAAAATTGTAGAATTAAAAAATTATATTTAGCATTTAGATTGCACTTAACTATGTAATCTTTCATATCCATTAATCATTGCAGTCACATAATTGCAGTGACTCAGTGAACTGAGTATTGGTCCCATTCTCTAAAGAGGAGAACCAAAAGTATTAGCAGCTGTGCCGATGAGCTTAGCTAAGTTAGTCTTTCTGAGCCTCGGCAGCCTGGTTTGTCAGGGGAGGGTGTTGGTTTTCCAGCTCCCAAGGTCTTTGCTTCTGTGAATAATAAAACAAGTTAGCATTGAGAGCTAGGGACTGTCATAAGAGTAGTGCTGAGCTTTATCCCCAACCCTGTGCCTGCCTTTATAGATGCTCCTTTCTTATTGCTTCTAAGAGTTTGGAGAGCCCCAAGAGAATAAAACTTGTATTTTAAGATGAAAGGTCAAATGTTACTTCATGTTATTCATATCCTTTACCTATGGATAATTTGATGAAATATAAAATTCTCTCTTAGTCTTGTATGAAATTTAACTAAGGGAGAGTGAACTTAACTACAGTACTGATTCTGCAGAGAGCAGTAATGGCAACGTGCAAATCAAGCAAAAAAGGATAACTTTAAAAATAAATTCACTCTAGGAGTTATGACTTAGAAACTCTACTTAGTGAGATGATTCATCACCTTCATCATCTTACTTTCCATGTATGCAGTGCTTCATAGTTTGTCAAAGCACACATATGTGCAGTAGTTCCATTTAATCCTCACATCAACCCTATGAGATAGTCAAGGCAAGTATTGTTATTTCCATTTTACAGAATAGAAAAGAAGTTGAAAGGATGCGCCTTGCTTGTGCTCTCAGTTGTAGTAAATGGTGGAGCTCTGTCTTGGAACTAGACTGTGTGACATTTAACTGAGTGTCTTGTCTACTGAACCATTCAAACAAGAGTTGTGAGTGGGCATACCCTCTGCCAGCTTAGAATTCTAGAGTGTAGGCTCACAAGGTAGCATTTAGTGTTTATTAACGGGGTGAGGGAGATGGGACTGTGTTTTATTTTTTATTATATTCAAGAAAAGAAATCTTCATTTTTGTTCCATATTTTCCACTGACTTGCTTGTGCCTCAGTTTCTGTTCTGTTTAATATGGGATCAACTCCACTTCAACTCCATTTAAAGATATATTAAGTACTTGCTATGTGCAAGGCAGTATTAGGCATTGGAAGCACATAGCTTTCTGAAAGAGAGTTCCTGTCCTCCACTGCATTAGCATGAAGTGAAGGTTGTGGAGAGGCAAGAACACCAGACTAGGGACTCTTTCCCCTTCTACTCTCTTGTATTGTAACTTTGAACCAGTCACTTCATCTCTCTGGGCCTCAATTTCCTCACCTGCAAAAAGTGAACACTTAAACGCTCAGTCCTTTCCAGTTCTGATAGCTTCTAGTCCAGCATGTAGACTTGTAACGCTGGTGTTTCTATAGGCTGCTTTGGAAGGGCTTTTTTTTCTAAAGCTCTGATACTCACAGAAGGAATTTATTAGTCTTCTCACAGGAACACAGTTAGAATGTTACCATGAGAAGCACGTGGAGGGGCTGAGACACGAAAAAATGAACCAGTTCTACATCAGTATGAAGAATCAAGCAAGCCAAGCGAGGTCCTTTAGATTGTGAACTGTTTTCAAGTACAGTTTGGACTAGAGACCTTCCGAGTCCCCTTCCAACTGTGATAGTCGTAGGATGCTGTGATCTTAGTCCCAAAATCTCTTCAGTGCTTTCCCCAAGCAGTTGCTTGTAAGGTCTATGTCTTTCGGCTGCTGTAGATGACTTTTGTCAATGGTGAGTATGGACTGCTACAAAACAACAGCCACTCTTTTTGTTCCTGGAAAAATTATACAAGGTTTATACAGTAGTTTGCCTAGTATGATCAAAACAGTACTTGGTCACAACCACAGTTAGCTTTCTTGTATTAATGTCACATATTTTGCTAGCGTTGGGATGATATACCATGATAGCAAACTCACTCCTCCCTTCCCCCTCACCCTGCAGTCTTCATTCCTTTTTCTGAAATGTTTATTTTTCAGAACATCTTTACATATGTCTTTATTGAGAGGTGCTCAAGGAGCATTTTAGCTGGTGTTGACTTGCCACTGGAGCTTTATAATCCCAGGGTAGGACTGCAGGTGGATAATGAGTTATAGAGCCATTCAGCTCCACTTTGCATTTTTTCCATATCCTAAAGTCATGATGTCTGAAGTGGTAAAGAACTCAGAGGATCCAAGTTAAAAAGAACGAAACCTATTTGCTACAAGTAGGAGAGGTGTGAGTAATCAGATATTTATCTATATGGACAAGATGGCACAGAGTTGGAGATGTATGAAAATTAAGGTTGGTTATTGGAAGGATAGGAAGAGTTGTGTTATAAGCCTGCCATTCTAGCAGAGAAGACGTAGAAATCCTATCACTTGAACAGCTTCAAAAGGAGCTGGGCAGAGCCCCAGAGAAATTTTCGAAGAAAATTGTATGTGTGTGAATATATTATTTCTTAAGCATATTATTTTTTTCTTTGTTATAATGTTTCTTGAGGCTTGATTTTCAGTTTGCTGGGTCCATGTGAACATAACTTTATAAAGTGAAAGAGAGAAATCAAGGTTGATTTAACCTTTAGAGAAAAACTATGATATTTTTCATTTTCATGGTTAATTAGAATAAACTTTCACTCAAGGAGGAAACTGGTAATTTGTTACATCAGCAGCGGAAATATTGTTTAGGTATTTTTGTCTTCTCATGTGTTACACGTCCGGAAGCTTAAACATACAGTTCCTAAAGTTCCATTACTATCAACACAAAAACCTAGGTGTTCCAGGGACTGTCCAACTGAAAGCCTCTCTGTCCAGTCTCCCTGTAGGGCTGCCTGCCCTCTGCTCCTCTTAGGCAGCTCTGTGGAGAGTAGCCTCTGTCACACTCTGCCTTTCTGTTTCAGGTGGTGAGCTCAACAAACGGAGAGCTGAACGTTGATGACCCAACAGGAGCACACTCCAATGCACCCATCACAGCACATGCCGAGGTGGAGGTAGTGGAGGAAGCTAAGTACGTTCATCTTTCAGGGGGGCTTTTTGACCATGGATTCAGAATTGGTTTTTTCCTTTTAGCCTCCACTTTGAATACTTGGTGCTTGTTCCCATGGCCTTTCTTCTTCAGTCTTGCACTTGGGGGTTGGAGGGAGGGATGGGTACTTTTGCATGTTACCTTATTGCTGTTGCTGATCTTTTTTAGCTGTGATGCCTGCAGAATCATTTTTGCCAAGAAAACATATGGCAGAGAAAATTACTGAATCAAAATAACCTCCCTGCTTCATGTGCAATGTGTTAAAAAATGTTCCCCGAATTCAGTTTGTTGGCCATCGTGATCTTAAACTAGGGATTCTACTGCCATTTCTTCCTTTATAAATCTTTCTGTATTCCCCAATCGAGTGCAGTATGACTATAACAAGGCAGATTATGCAAATAATCCCTGATTCTAGATGAAGATGAATCTTTGGAAGGGAAGGAATTTACGTATGTCCCATTAATATGAATGTTTGAGAGAGTTACTGCTTTGCCCTTTTTCTGCTTCTTCTGCATGTATACTTATTTCCCTTCTAGCATTACCCTTTCTGCATGGTCCATGTTTAAATTCTTCGGAACAGGGGTATAGAGTGACACAGGGCAGGGATACGGAAACATCTTTCCATTGCCTTGCTTCCTCTTCCCCATGAGAAAACAAAGCCAAGTTTGGATTCCACCAAGTGTCTTTGGGGGTGGTTGGTCCTTTGATTATTTATTTATTTTTTCTGGTGCTGGCCAACTTTGAATGGAAACCTTTGAGTCCCTTCAATGATTAGTATCCAAATGAATAATCAAGTTGGGTTGCTTCTCTGAAACAACATATTAATAGGATCTTTTTGTCTTGGGTAGTCTTTTGGGCCCCTCCGTAGCTTGAATGAAGGTAAAGAAATAATTCAGTCTGAGTGCATTTTCAAACAGAAAGAAAAGCATTGACCTGTATCTGCTTTCTTCTACCATCTTACTATGGGTTTAACATTTCCGTCTTCTGTTCTCATTGACATAGTTTGCTAAACAGATTTTGCTTTGGAAGTTGCCTTCTTTTGAATTCTAGAAATTGACTTTATTCTCAGTACGTGGAATTCCACTGAAGATGAGTTGGGCTTCAGTTCTCCATTTGAGTGCCCCGTCATTGTCACTGATCTTTATATTCAGTTCACTCTGCTGCCTAAGGGCACTTGCTGCTTTTTCAGTTTATAAAAGGCACAGTTGAGACAGATGAGGGATAGGGACAAGACTTGTGATTTCACTGGTAAGAGTACTGTCCCAGACAACAAAATTGCAGGTCATATTCTCTAGAATTTCCTGGAACCCTAAGAGATTGAGTGATTTAGCTAATGTCACACATCCCATATGTGTTGGAGACAGGACTGTAGCCAAGTCTGACTAGCTTCCAAGCAAGCTCTCTGTCCATTTCATCTTGCTGCCTCTGTAATTGACAAAGAAAACTAAAGACCAGCCAAAGATAGTTTTTGGTAGGAAACCATTGTCATGGTAAAGGGACAATCTCTTTCTTCTCAGGAAATGTGCTGAGTTTCCTTTTCACCATTTTTTCCTTTCCCCTGCAAAGCTATAGTAAACCAATATAAGGCAGTGTGTTTCAATTTGGACCAGACACTGTGCCGGTAGGATTGCCAACAGTGTTTCTCATGCCTGCCACCTCGATCCTCTGCCGCTTAGAGCACCTTTGTGTAGAAACAGCTTGAAACCAAGGAACGAGGTAGAGAAGAAAGGAAAGAAGCAAGCATTTTATTAAGTGCCTACTATGCCAGGCACTTTACTAAGTACTTTACAAATTTTATCTCATTTGATTCTTGCACTGGGAGATAGGTTTTCTTGTTATCCCATTTCATAGTAGGGGAAACTGAGGCAGAAAAGGTTAAGTGACTTGCGTAGGGTCACATAGCTATTAAATGTCTGAGACCAGATTTAAACTCAGGTCTTTTTGAATTCAGGCCCAGGATTTTACCCATTGCATCACTTAGCTGTTGTGTTTTGATATGAACCCACATCTTATATGCTACATGTAAAGTATGATGCAAATTTTCTATGCTTCCCATAAATATAATAAATATATATGTCATGGGATGAGTTATCTTTCACAAAGGAACACACTCATTTCATTACATTTTGGTTAACTTGTACATTAATTGTGTGTATGTGTGTGCGTGTATGTTTTGCATATGTGATATAGAACTTCCCATACTAGACTTTATTGATATAATCATCAAAACCACAGGTTACAGAGACAGTTTGTAAAACCTTTTCTGAAACTTCCATTGAGCCATTCACTGTGAAAGGACTACTGTTTCTATAAGCACTGTCAGAAATAGAGGAATAGATGATCCGTAGAATTAGCTTGACCACCTGAGATGGTGTGTAGATCCCCAGGTTTAAATTTTATTTTCTAGCATTTATCCAGACTTTTTTGAATTTCATATGCTAATCGCTACCATTCTAATGATATTGACCAGTACATCTTGCTTAACGTAGAATGCCACTGTCTTAACTCTTTTTTGGGGAGTTTCTGTAGGAAAATTTTTAGAGTAATTGTAGCCACAAGATCATTTTCCTATATAAGGTCATGCAGCAACTAGAATTGTTTGGATCACCCTGCATGTTCCCTTAGTGAAGACAACTGTGATGTCACTTGCCATTCTTGGGCAAAGTGTAGATTTTGCTTTGACTTGAGTTTAATGCTTTTGGACACTGGCAATTTCTAGACTACAGAATTTTGCCCCTGAATATTTGATTTTAGAATACTCATCCATGGTACAGTATAGAGCTGAAAGAAACACAATATTGCCTTGGCTTTCCTTAAAAAAGAAAGGCTCCGTTTTCTCCTTTTCCACAAGACACATGACATAGATACTGATTTGAGCATTCTTATAGGGAGGCAACTTTAGTTTGGGGTAAAATAAATGATGGTGGAGATCCTTGTGACTGACTCGTACGGAGTAGACATGGGTCACTCATTTACAGAAAATAGGTGAGACTAGCGAAGATCATTATGCTTAGAGCAGACAATCAGAATGAAGGTCCGTTACCAGCCCTTTTCGAGTCAGTCACTTATTACTTAATTGAAGCCGGTTCCATCTGAAATCTTTTTCACATGCTTGGTGGGGAACCCTAACCCACATAAGCACCCATTGATAGAAAACAGAAAGGTGAGAAATTCCTATGCTCCATCTCAAAGTTAGCATAAAGCTAACCTGGTAGCATTTTGTAAGGTCTAAGAGTACTCATTTTCTTGTTGGGAGCCAGGAACAACCTTTGGACTTACTTGGTTTCCTCCAGGCAACACCATTTGCTCTCTTCTCAATAGTCTAGGTTCCCTTGTATCTCCCAACAGCAAGCTTTCCTTAATGGCCCATTCTGGCCTTTTCCTTCAACTCCTCCACTTTTTCCCCATCCTTCACTGAGATTCTACCATCTCAATGCTTGTTCCAGGTACTAATTGTCCATTTTCTTTAAAACCACTAAGTAGCCTATGTCTCCCCCATACCTGCTCCCTCTTCCTTCTCCTGGAGGAGGAGTTAGGCTAAAGTCAGATGTGCACTGCATGTTTGCATGGCTCACAGTAACTCACTTCCATCTCACCTCTGTGAACTAATCTTTCTTTCTCTCTTTCTCTCTCTCTTTCTCTCTCTCTCTCTTTTCCTTTCTGTGTTTTTCTCTTTACACACTCTCTGTAGCTGCCTGAAAATGCTCAACTTGTGGTGAGTCCCTCTCTCCAGTCCACATGCAAGGGGAGCGGACCAGACTAGACTGGGATTGGCAAAACCAAACAAAAGTGACTTAGGAAACTGAATTGCTTCAAAATGCCACCCTGTGCCATAATTATCCTATCTGGGGAATTAAATCCACAAGGTGGGGATGGGGGTAAACAAAGAAGGCCTACACCCAGAAATTAGGCTGTCCTGTGTATGCATTTAAAATCCACTCCCCCCCTCAAAAATTCTCACTCTCTTTCTTTTTGGCTTAGTATATCCCCCCAAAAAATTAACATGACCAGATAATGTCAGAAGGAGACGGACAGAGTTGGGGAGTCATAACTGCTAAGTCTCCCCCCAAGGGATTATTCCTCACAACAAAGGAATAAGAAATTTAAAAAAGGATGAAGCCATGCCTAAATGATAGGTCATGTTCTCTAGCATGAAAATCAGACTTCTTTGAAAAAATCAGTGGCTTCTGTTGTTTGCCAACAGCTTCCACCATCTAGGAGTTTGTGGGTTTTCTGGGTCCTTTGAGAAGAGTATGACTCAAGTATTGACTCTCTGAGGGATACCTACCAAAGGAGGAAAGGACAATTTCTTTAATGACTCCATCTCTATAAGATCACAGAACGTTTAGTCAAGAACTAATTCAGGTGGAGTGAGCTGCTAAAATACTGAGCCCTATCTAGCCTTTTTGTACTGGGCAAAAAATCCTAGAATTTGTCCTGAGAAGTAACATAGAATACATGAAAGGGGATATCTAAAAAAATATGGAAGTGCTAAAGAATCCATGTGTGGTGAGGAATGTTCCTACTGAATGGTTGGGTGGCCTTCCTCCCTACCAGCCTTCTCCCTGGACATTGCCTGAGGTCCTCCCAGCCTCTCCTGAGCTTGTCTGTCTGTTGTAGTCTGGGGTTGTATCTCTTCCACATTGTCTGCATGCACAGGGGGTCACATTCTGTACAATGATCACACCCTATTGACTGCTTTGTTTCTGCTTGTGTTCAGTGACCAGTCTGGGCATCCTCTCCTGAACCCTTATTGACCAAGCCAACTGAAGCACCATGTTGGCCAGGAAATAGAAAGAAAGGGGGGGGGAGGTAATAATGAAGTAAAAAAATGGGTCTTTCGAAGGTAGAAACCTTAATTCTGGGACATCCATGAGTGAATTTGACCCCTTACTCTTTTTTTGAGTAGGTAAATGTTTGTAAGTCTGACTTTGTCATGTTCCATCTCTCCCTTGAGATGTCAGTCATATTTCCCTGAATCAGTAAATAAGCAAATATTTTTGAGTACCTGTTGTTTACCCAACATTGTGCTGGTGCTGAGAGATATATGAAGAAGTAGGATACTTGCCCCTCAAGTCATTTAGAGTTAGTTGAAAAGATGTATATGATTGAAAAGCCAACTAATGATATGAGTGAAAAAGTGTCAGAGGAAAGGTCCAGAAAGTGAGTGCTATGGGATGTTAGAGGAGGGGAGAGGCCAGTGGTTTGAGTGGGATTTCACAGAAAAATCGAAACTGGAGCTGGATGTTGAAAGATTTGTATAGTTAACGAGGAGACGAACTGTGGGAAATATTTCCAGTCTCCATGGGAGAGTGGAAGTGAATAGAATGAGTTAAGTTGAAGAATCATAGATTTAAAGCTTTGGAAAGGACCTTAGAACTCACCTCATTTCCCTCATTTGACAAATGAAGAAACTGAGGCCCAGATAAACTGGGACTTGCCCTAAGTGACATACACAGTAAACAGAAGAGTCAAGATTTGCTTTTTGGACTTCTCTGACTCCAGATCCATCCCTCTTTCCACTAAATCAAGGCTTGGAAACTAGGGGAAAAGCTTATTTTAGCTTGCAGTTGGTGAGATTGCTTGGAGTCTGCTTGGCATATTTAGAATTGAAAGCTGTTTATTTGTCTTTGAGGCACAGAGAACTGATGTAGAGAGAATCAAACTTAGTTTCCTCACACTTTTCTGAGGCATGGTGATGCCCGTATAAACTGATTGGGTGATATCTGGTCTCGTAAGTAGGACTTCTCCACTATCCTCATTAATTTGTTTGGCAGATGTGTAAGAAAGGAAGAGAAAACCAGATTGTGGGGCGTAGTCTCCCATGGGTGGTGATGGTGATGACGATGATGATGCTGTATGTGTAGAACTCTGAGGTTTGCAGATGCTTTTTTGAAGCATCTCATTTGATCTCAACAATCCTGAGAGAGGCGCTATTATCATCCTTAATTTACAGATGAAGAAACTGAGGCAGGCAGGTTTTTTTAAGTGACTTGCACTTTAAGGTCACACAGCTAGCAAGAATTCAAGGCTGGATTTGAACTCGGATCTTTCTGTCTCCAGGTCCAGCACTGTATCCAATAAGAATTTAAAAGACAAAAACATGCATGTTGCATCTTCCTTAAATAGACAAAATGAATTAGATTGAGCACATCCCAGTTCCTTAGAGCCATGTATTCAAATTCAGTGATTCAGCTATGCCAGTTGAATTTAGCATCAAACATTAGGTCATGATGCATGTGCAATAAACCCAAAATTAAAAGCCTAAGAAAGCCAATCTTAATTACCCTTGAAGATTTTCTTTAAGTTATTAACAAGTCTGAATTATAACTGTAATATAACTATAATATAACTTTCCCCCATGCCATGACTTTCCCCTTTCCTCTTTTTTCCCCACCTTACATTTTCATTTTCTTACATTTTTCCATAAGGATAAAAACTGACCCAAATGTCATTAATCTCCCTGCAAGTCATGATTAACAAAACAATTAAAACATCAACCCCTTACAACTTAAATTGCTTTATTTAACTAACTTCTAGATGGTCACTTTAAGTCCAGAAAATAAATGCTAATATTTGCTCAGATTCCATCTTTGACATTTAATTAACTTTACAGTCAGCATTGACCAAGCATTAAGTAATCAAAGGCTATTTGGTCATTATTTTAAAACATTTATTAAATGCATATGCATCCATGATTTTCCAGAGGCTGTACTGTCACCTATTAACAGTAAACAACAAATGTCATTGATACTACTTGGAGAAAGCCTTTTGGAAGGGCTGTAAAATCCTCTTAAGTTCTTATCAGTTTTTTGCTTTTAGATGGTTAGTACTTATCCTTGATTAATTATTAATTTCCAATTATAAGAATTTTCCTCTGTTGAAGTTTTCAGTATCTCTTCTTTGGGGGAAAAAGTCTTAAGAGGGTTTTTTTGTTTGTTTTTAACTGGGCTCCCTATGTGGAAACTCCAATTGGTGTATTTATATACATATATGTGTATATATAAAAATGTATTTTCTCCCCAAAAATCTCCTGTATAAAAGTGCAGCTATAATGTTCTTTTTCAGTAAGTACTTATATGAACTTTTTAACTTTCAAAAATATCTAATTTTAGGGAGTTCAGCCTAAGTTCAGAGTATTATGAAGTCCTCTTTTATAGGAAAATTTGCATTTAACTTTTATTTCCAAGGTGTCTGAATGAAAAATGGGGTCTTAACTCCTAAGAAGAAGTTAACAATGATGGGAAAAAAGTAGCAGATATCTGATTCCATTAACATTGACATTCTGAGCATTAAACCCAAAATTAAAAGCCTAAGAAAGCCAATCTTAATTACCCTTGAAGATTTTCTTTAAGTTATTAACAAGTCTGAATTGTAACTGTAATATAACTATAATATAACTTTCCCCCATACCATGACTTTCTCCTTTCCTCTTTTTTCCCCACCTTACATTTTCATTTTCTGTGTTTCACCACCCTGGAAGGAGCCTCCTTACCAGCCCCACTGGTGCTGCCCTTACCATCCCACTTCTGGACTTCTCATTCACTGCAAAAATAACTTTCCTCTTTGTTCGTGCAACAAGGAAATAAAGAGGAGGTAGGGGACAAGGGTGAGTCTCAGGCAAAGGGTATCTCATATGATTAGCACCATCAGTTGGCACTCAAGGGTTCAGCAAAGGAAGCTGGCCCTAAACTCAGCATGGTGTTTCACCCTTAATCCTAAACATGACCAGTTGTTAAACACAATATGAAACATCAGCTAAGTCTAGGGAAGGCTCTATTTTGCCTTATTCAGTGTCACTTAGTAATCAATTGTCAGACCAATGATCCCTGAAAGATTTTAAAAGGTGTTATTAAGGCATTCTTATTTCCTTTTTTTTTCTTTGTTCACTATTAGTAGCATGCCCAAAGGCCCCCATTCTGAGCTGGAGCTTTTCCTGATCTCTCTACCAAGAGGTCCTCGGTTGTCCATTACATTCTGCAGGAGCTTCAAGCATCTGCTTTCAGTGAGGTTTGAGGGCCTCATGATATTTTTTACCAGTGGTGCCTGTAGACGATCCTTGCTACCAGTCTGAAGAGTTTTGCTGTTCAAAGAAAAGATGCAAGCAGGGTGTTGTGATGCAGCCCAGGAAATTCCCAGGCCTGATTCCATTACAAAGAAAAGGCAGAGGGGTTTGATAGGAGAAAGAATGAGGCACAAGCCTTTCCTTCCATTTCCTCCACATTTCTGGCACTTGGTGGCCTGCCTTTACATTAGTGTCGGGGGAAATAGATTGGGTCATTTCATTGAGACAGAGTAGCCATGTCTTTGGATTTCCTAGCAGATACCCATCCTGCATGCTCTACGTGGTGGACTCCCATCCCCATTGGCAAGGGGAGAGAAGCCCACCACTCACAGTTCAGAGGGGTAGCAAATATCTGTTGAGGCTCCAGGCTGTCAGCTGACTTATATTGTCTTTTGTGCTCCAGGTGCTGCTGTTTCTTTAAGAGGAAAAGGAAGAAGACTGCCCAGCGCCACAAGTGACCAGTGCCTCCCAGGAGTCCCCTCCCCTCCCCCAAGCCCTGGGGACTCTTCAGTTGCACCTGCAGCTCCTGCCATTGCTCGTTAGAAAGGACTCCTCTCTGGGAGGAGAGTGGAAGAGGAGAGGGTGGAGATCAAAAACCAAAAAGAGAAGAAAACAGATGCCCCAGAGGAAGCCAACATGGGGTTGGCCATTGCCGAATCGGTTCACCGCTTAATTCCAAGCCGGAGGCTCTTGGTGGGATCCAGACCACCGCTGCTTGCACTTGGGGCTGCCTAGTTGACTTTCCTTCCCATTGTTTACAGTGAAGGTGTCATTCACAAAAACTTGACTACTATTCTCTTCCTCAGTTTACTCCTGTGCTCTGCCTTTCCCTCCTCCAATGAAAAGACTAATAAGTAAAGGCTTTATATTCTAATGGTAGGATGAGAGGACCTTCCCCAGACAGGGTAGGCAGCTAACAGGTGGGAGAAAGGCAAGCCTGGAGTTGGAGAAAGATTTCCTCCATCTTCCAGGTTCCCATAATAGAATTCCTCTTTTTGTTCATCTGTGCTGCCACTGATCCCTGATCTGGCCATAGGATGCTGGTTCCTTCCTTCTTTCCCTCCCTACTTGTGATGCTACACTGTAGCACACAAGCTGTGAGAAATTTGCAATCTACTGTCCCTGTAGAGTTGGTGTTCTTGGCTTTCTTGGTGAACAAGCGCTATTCTCTAAACAGTAATAGGACAGTGCAAATTGTTTTGGAAAAAGAAAAATGGACCTTATTGCACTTTTAATTTTTTAATAACATGGCAGATGCATATTGTGTCTGATTATTTTGGGGTTTTACTTTTTCTTTGTGGAGGGAGTGGGGCTAGTGCAGCCACTGAGGGAGAAACGTGGGTCCAGAGAACGTTCTCAGCGTAAGGATCTTGGTCTTCAGTCCTCAGAAAAGAAAGAAGCCAAACCTCAAGCCGTCTGAATCATCTCACTCAGATTGGCAAGGTCTGTAAGGAGCCATACTTGAATTTCCAGTCCTACTTCTCAGCTGGCGAATGTCCCTCCCAGAGCCTCGTGACCTGACAGTTCGTGGCCCTTGCTTGTGTGCACGGTAGACAAGCTAGACTGGACTGAAGACTAACTTTGGGTCATTGAATTATACTAGAGAAGCAGATGACCAATCAGGAAGTAAAAAAAAGTTTTGCTTCTCACACAACATGGGTCCTGTCTGGCTAGATAATGGTGACTTCGAGATGACGTTGGGGTCAAATTGAAATAAGTACTACCACACATTTCTGTGGGGAGAAAAACAAAAGCGGAGGAAAGCCAGCATGGCAAGGAAAGGAGTGGACTTGTTCTTTGCCTTCTGACTGTGGAACGAAACTGGGGATGATTGTCAACAGCTGAAAAAGGCCTGGCGTAGACCATGTCTGCTCACCAGGCTGCCCTTGCAGCCAGACTGTAGACCGTGTGATCTGCCTAACATTGCTGTAAGCTAAGCCTATGTACACCTCTCTAGGCAGGTCAATAAACCTAGCTAGCAGCAAGAAACAGTGTCGAGAAATTAAACACTGGAATAAGTGGGTAAGGCAAGATCACTTGGTTCTGGAAAATCTTGGGGAAAAGGGAACTGTAGAGAAAGATTTTTCAATCACTTTGTCAGTTTATATAGCAGGGATAACTGTAGGATGGGTGGGGACAGTGAGCCTAGAGAGGGGACAGGGATCCCCTCCCAGTAGAATGATAAAGAAACTAGGTCTCCTTCCACTCAAAATACTCTGCACACCATCATTTCATGCTGACACACCACTGGGAAGGGGTTCAACTCTTCCACTTCCTTCGTTAACAGGGCATAATCTAGATTTAGTATTTTCATTCTAGATTTTCATTGGAATTCAGTGGCTTGTCAGAAAGTGATAAGATTCTGGCCTAGCATCCTACACTGATTAACAGGGAGCAGAGGAATTCTCTTTATCAGGGAAGAGTTTTATTTTGGGAAGGATGAAAGGGAGGGAGATATTCCCCTTCTCCCGTCTTAGTCTCTTACTGCAGAAGAGTTAGAGAGAGGGCTCCCTATGAAGGAAGTCGCCATCCCTTGTTCTTATGATTTTAATCACATGAAAATTCCGGTCTCCAAATATCGGGTATACCTTTGAACTTACAGGTATGGAGATAATTTCTAGTAGTTAGCCATTTTCTGCTACCAAGTCTCTTGTTGCCTTACTTGAATGGAGCAGAAGCAGTGCTGGCTAGAGCCATAGTGGGGCTCCAGCTACCCCAGGGAGACCCGGGCTGGCAGTTTAGCTTCACTGACATCTTGTTTGTGTAGCTCAGAGAGCAGTTGTGATTTTTCTTTTTGTTAATTTAGCAAGAAATTTTTCTATACGTGAAATGCAGAGTGGTAGGGAGGCTCCCTGTTTCCTCTATATCCCCCAAAAGACTGAATGTTTGGACTCACTTCCCTGCCCTTTTACCTGGTGGTTACACCCCAGTTTGTCAGACTTGTGTATGGCTTTGTGCTGGTTTTAAATTGGTGCATATGCAATTCTTTTAACTACTCCTTCCTTATCCCTTCCCAAAAAAGGGTCTGCCAAAAGGCACCCAGGAGAATTCTAGAAAACGGGGCACATCCTAGAAGAACCTGGTGTGGCCTAGCAATCTCAACCCTAACCAAGTGCCTCTCACCAAAAAAAAAAAAAAAAGTAAAGGCAGTGTCCTAGCCTTCTCTGGCCACCAGGTAAACCCACCTGCAGATGTGTCTATGGTTTTTCTTGGGTCTTACATTTTTTTTTGAAGGGATAGCTCTTGAAGGGTGGGAATTAAGTAACTGGAGGGTCTCCTTCCCAATGACCTATTCCTCTGATGCCCTCTGAAGATTTAGCTTTCATGAAAGAGGTGTAGAAATGAGGAGCCAGATCCCCAGCATCCTGGTAATGTTTCGTGCCTGCCCAGGGCCTCTGCTACCATGACATCACACCCCTGTCACTTGGAGGAAGCAGCTAGACTCAGGAGTTAAAGGGTCTTCTGATGAAAATATGACTGTGGGAGACCTGCCTCCAGGAACAGCCTTCCCTGCATAGCTAGAGAAAGAGTTTTCAGACAAGTTAGAGGACAGCCAGCTGTATCTCCACTGGTGAAACAGGACTTCCTTTCCCTCCAACCCTGTGATTGCCTAACAGCGTGGCCTCTAGAAAGAACTGTTTGCAGTGATGGTTTTTAATCTAATTCCATACTGCAGTAATTCAAATATTAAGTCATTTTAATTGTTCTCTGGTCATCAGAGATTGACCAAAAAAACCCATTTATCTTCATATAACTTTAAGTTCAGGAAACTTCCTCTGTTTACTCCTGCTAACCCTCTAACACTGTGCTGTTGAAACTCACCTAAGCACATGCAGATTGGTGTCAGTTAAATCCTAAACAGTTGGAGGCCACACCGGGATGCCACCATCTTCCCTAATCTTCAAACTTCCCAGTTCTACCCGTGTTGACCCCAAGGAGGCTTCACTTGTGCTCTCTGAACCATGGAAATGGCCCTATCTTTGTTTTGGCCCATTTTAGGGTATTTTCCCCATATATGCAGGGCAGAGTTAGGAACTGTGTTGCATCCTAAGCATGAAAGATGCATTCCATCACCACTGGCCCTGTCTCCAGATCTACCCTGGAGCTTCCAAAACATGAGGCAGACTCTTATTTCAGAGCACCAGAAGAGGCAAGATCCCCAGGAGACTGAGCAGCTTCTCTCTTCGGCGGTCAGCTTGCTTTGTAATGGCTTCAGGGAACATTATCTGACTGCTCTCTGTCTAAGGGGCCAAGGAAAAGGTAGAGTGTGTGTGCTGGGGGGCTCGAAGAAAAGGATTTCTGCCTGCCTGCCTTCACATGGAGAGCTGACTAATGAAGGGGGCAGGGAAAGCCCCAGCTTGTCAGGAGGAATCCAGCATGTGAGTAGGAATTGCTTATTTATTCTCAGTATACTTGAAAATGCATTAAAGCATCTGCTGCCCATTAGCCAGAAAAGGTATCTCCTTTTAAAGCAGCTTCCAATATAGTTAAATGGAAAAGTACATATAATGCTCATCCAGTGTTGATTCTCAGTGTTAGTAACTGCTTTTTAACACCAAGAATATGCAGCACTTGGAACATTACTTCAAAGTGGTTACTAAGGATCACAGCCTTAATTTTTTTTAATGTAAGACATAACCCCTCCTCTTTGCCCAGTGAGCATGGCATGCGTTTCTTAAAAGCACTGCTTCCAACAGATTATCTCCCAAGAGGAACTTGTCTTCCCCCCCTCCCATCCCATGTACCTCTATGCCCAGGCATGCACATACTCTAACCCTCCTTTGTTCCTCTCCTTCCACTATCCCTAGCCTCTTTTTCCTGCATTTCAGCCAGTTTTCCATACAGGTTAGCCAGCCTGAGATGGCAGAGCAGATTGGCCAGGCTTCCCTGGGTTTGGAGCATGTATGTGATGCAGCCTTTGTGAAGCAGTTAGAATCCAGCAGGGCCAGTACTGCCTCTATCCTGTGCTGCAGCTGCTGCTTCTTCCATGATTTGACCATAAGGGAATCATTTCATACCCAAGGTGAATATGACCAAGCCTAGGAGTCCAGAGAGTTGGGATGATTGCCTTGGTCTCCCTTTCTGCCGTCAGTTTGTGCTTTAAAAATAAAGGCGCTGCCTTGAAGGAAGCTGCTTTTCCACAGACAAACCAGGGCCCAGTCACCTGCACAGAAGCCTTATGGACGGCTCCTAGGCCCCAATTCCTAGGGGCTTTACCACGAAGGATCAGTTAGGAATCTATAAAGTGTGATTATTTTGGTTTTATTTTTTTTTTTTAAAGGAAAGGAAAATGTGGCCCTTTTGAGGGTACTTGAAGTTTTGAGCAGTGTTTTAACCACAAAGTAGGAATTTCAATGTGCTTGATTAATTAGGCAGTCTTAAAACATTGGTATGTTTTCCTTAACTCCATTTCCAGATAACTGAGTGCATAAGAACTGGTTTCTCCATTGTACTCAAAACAGTAGCTAGGTTTAAATTCCACTGAGTGTAGACAGTGGAAAGCATATTTCCCCAAATCAACCAGGAAATCCACTCCAGTATTTGTGTATAGATCAGCCTATGGAGGAAAAAGTGAATACGTATTTCATGTATTTCTAGTTTGATTTACCAAACTCATCGTTATAAAGAAACCTCAATTATCTAAACAAGATGTTTTTTTCTTTCACTCCAGTAAAATATCTGATGCCATCATTGTCTGCAAGGTATCACATTAGAGAGGTGTCCCTGGTATCATATGGGGGTGGTCTTTAATCGCCCTACTGCTAATAAATACCAGGAATGTGGTGATTTTTGACAGTCATCTTTCTTCTACCCTTCCCCACCATTGTGCACATGACTTTTTCTTTTTCAGTGTTCCTCTTCTTGAGCTCTAGACCAAATCCCGGGTCATCTCTTGCACAGAAAGAAAGCCTTTTAAAGGTTTGTCAGTCTGTTAGGAATGTCTCAGGAAAATGAGCCATTTCCTTGAGGGTAGGGAATGGAATTATATACCGACGTGTGTATGTTTTATGTATACATGTCCTAACCCTACCTACTTCCAGCTCAAGCTGCTCTATACTGTGTTCCTGAGTATTCTCTGAAGAAAACAAATGACAGATGAGTGCAGCATGCTGATCCTGGTAAAGATTCTCATTTGTTGGACAGAAAGAAGAGTAACAGTAGAAAATGTGTAGATGATACCAAAAACTGTTCTAACCCCCAATGGAAAATAATATTAAGTCATAAATTCCCACTGGATATATTGCAAGCTATAATTTATTATATTATTATTTTGTCTATTTCTTTATCCTTTGCCCTTGTACTTTCAAGAGGGGATGTTGGGGATATCGATTGCAATTTTTTTTTACTGTAAAATGTATAAATCAGCTGTGGAAATCATTTTTTAAATTGATATTGTGTGGATATGTCTGATTCTTGTTAAATGCCTTTTTTGAGTTTTTTATCTTTTATTTTAAATATGTAATGCAATATTTTATTCATAAAACCCTGGCACTGGTCTCGAAGCTCAGCTGTGAAAATGAAACTTGTAGTATTTTTTAACATGAATGTCAATTTAAAGTGTATTTGAAATGGTTCTACCGGGATAAGGGCTTATATACCCCTGGGAAAAGCTCCTCTGAGCGGGGAGTGGCTTTCTTTGGAGAACATGGGTCCTGATATCTTTGTCTCTGAATTGCCCATTTCCCTAGGGCAGCAGGAGAAACACAAATGTGATCTTAAAGTATACCTCTTCCCCACTTTTGGGAGGGGAAGGGACTCAGTTTGCACCCTCTTTTGTATGTAAAATAAAATGTCTTACCTTTCAGGCTGGTCCTACTCAGTTTTTCTTTTTCTTTTCTTTCTTTCTTTTGTCCTCCATTAGATTTCTAGGGGCTAACCCTCAAGCCAGGACCAGCCTTGGTGTGATTTAGGCTCTCCACTCATCTCCTCACCTTGGTGCTTCTGAGACTCTGGCATTAGTATTTTCATTCCTTTTGAGTCGAAGCCTTGTCCTCTCCTTGAAGTCCTATTCTATGCTTACTCCCGGTTGGGATATCACATGAGTCAGATCCCTTTTTTTAGTAACCTCTATTAGTATAAAAGCTCCAGACTTGAGGGCAGGAGGCAGAAGCTGGGGCTGGGAAGTGGCAGCTGCACGGATCCAGGTTTTTCTAAGGAGGAGAGGAAGTCTATTATGTGGTTTGAGAATATGAAAAGAATTGTCCTGTGTTGCCAGAGGCTCTGCACAAATTGAATCTAGTATGAACCATGTTGAGGAGAGGGCCTTTGAACTCTGTAGGCAATACTTTGTAACTCGAGATTAACAGGGTAGGAAACACTAAGTTGCACTTTTCAGGAGCATGAAAGTTTAGCTACATTGGTTCAGCTACAATGTAGGAATAGATCCCAGTCTTGGCAGTGCATATACAAGTACAGAGGTACTCAACAATTGAAGACCGAAGTAATCTTATTCTCTGTGTAGCAAGTGTGTTTCTTTTTGCTAAAACTCTTACAGCTTTTGACATTGTACATATAATTTAGTTCAGTCAGCAACAATTCAATTCAGCAGACACTTTGAACATCTATTTAAGTGCAAAGCACTATGAGATTATTAACGGAGGTAGATATAAACGCATAAAGGGAAAGGTCCCTGCCTTCCCGCAGTGCCGTACTGTACTGTTGGATCGGAGTTTAGTACCAGAGAAAAGGGCATCTGTCCAAAATGCCTATCGAAAAGAAAAAAGACAAAACAGAGAACAAAAGTATATGAAGTGAAAATATGGTGGGAGTTCTTTTCCATATAAAAGGCAAAGAACTGAACTAGCCATTTACATGATTTCGAATCTTCAGGTGTCATAGATTTCCAGTTCTTCCGTTTCCTCTGGTCATTGCTAGGCAGGAGAATACCTGCCAGCCATCATAAACCCCTCAAAGCAGTCTTTTCTGGTCTCATTTAAATTCCTTCTCAGCAATCCTCTGGAAGCCACTGTTTCCCAATTTTCTCCACAGCCTAGAAGTAACAGTATGCACGATTTCAAAGACGCACCTGGAAATTCATGGCACCCTTCGGGGAGTCGGTCATGGGTTTTACTAGGCTACACACTCCCCAGAATATCATTCATTCTCAGACAAAACATCCAGGAAGGATTTAGAATACAGTGAAAATAATGCTGAATTTGCAGTCTGGATTTGACATTCGCCTGAGAGGCTGTGCAGGTGAAGGAGACGGTGTGAGCAAAGGCGCGGTGACGGGAGAGGTCTCGGGAGGGGGATAAAAACCCTCGCCTGTCTGAGCCATCGCCCAACAGGACAGGCTGCGCCTTCTAAGGACCTCCTCACTGCGTGAGTACAAAGCCCTGTCTGGCCGTAGCGGGGTGGGGGGCGGGGGGGGCTGCTTCGGACCGGCCACGCGATAAAGACTTTGATCCGATCCGCCAGCAGCGCGACCTGGCGCCCAGGCGAGCAGGGCGGTGTCCGCGGCCGCCTAGGAGGCGCCCTTTGTGCTGAGGTGTCGTCCAATCGCAGAGTCTCTAGCTCCTCTGGTCCCTTCCTGCCTAGCTATTTTTCCTATTGGCGGGTATCAGTAGAGCGCAGTCAGGATTGGCCAGCCGGGGGCCCAATGATCTGGTGAGAACGTGGCAGCCGCCTAAGAGACCGCGTCCGCTCCGGAGAAGGCCGCTGGAGCTTTGGCTCCGCCCCCCGACGGGATTCTCCATCTGGCGCCGGCCAAGGGGGGGGAATCGTGTGTCTGTGGGCCACAAAGCCCGGGAGCGGAAACCCCGGAGCCCCCATTTCCCGTGGATTGTGGTGGCGGCCCGGGCTGGGCCGAGGGGCCGCCCCGCCCACTTCCTGCCTCGGCGTTCCCCAGGTCGCGGCCGCGCCCGCAGGTTTGATGCTGCGTCTGACGGAGCGGAACATGAAGCTGCTGGTGGTGGCCGCTTTCGTCTTGGGCTCGGCGCTCTTCCTGCTCCTGCCGGGATTCTCCGCCGCTGACGAGAAGAAGAAGGGCCCCAAAGTCACCGCCAAGGTCTGAGCCCACGCGGAGGCCGCGCGGCCTCCTGGCCTCCGGTGTCCCTCCTCCCCCGCGGCCCGAGACCGGCCGGCCGGAGGCTGGGCCCTCGTGCGGGCGGGGGGCGGCGGAGGCGGGGCGGGGCGGGGCGCGCCTTGCGGGGAGCCCGGGGGGCCGAAGCGTGTCCGGGAAGCGTGGCCCCCTGAGCCCTAGCTTTGGAGGCCCCTGCCGCCGGGGACGAGCGGAAGCCCGCAGCCCAGGCCCTGGCCCCCAGCCCCGGCTGACATGGGAGCCGCTCTTGACGTTGACCTTGCCCGTTCTCGGTGCTCGGAGAAAGCGGCTTCAGGAATTTGGGGTGGCTTCACCCCCTTCTCTGCCTCGCGGTTTCTAACCTGCTTTTTCGTGCGTAATCCCCAACCTGACAGATCCAAAGTTTCCCACGTCCCAGCCCGGTTCGACAGTGCTTTTGAGCTCTTCTGGGGCTTGCGGTCACCTGTCCCTTCCGTTTCCCAAACTTTTTTTGTGTTAGGACCCATTTTATATCCTCAAAAATTATTGAAGAACCCCCCCCACCCGAGCCTTTTTAAATTGGGGGTTATATCTGTCAGTATTCGAAATTAAAACTTGGAAATTTTTAAGATATTTAAAATGACAATAAACCCATCCTATGTTAACAAGTACTATTTTAATCTGCTTATTCATTGAATTTATTGTAACATGTTGCTTCGATTAAAACATATGAAGAAAGTCTGGCCTCACACATATTGTGTAGTTGGAAAAAGGGGGAATAAAATTTTAATAGGAAGCCTTAGTATTGTTTAGAACATAGTTTTAAGTTTGAAAACCCCCCCCTGAAAGGGTCTCAAAAACCTCCTTTTGTTCAGTCGTACTTTGAGAACCACTGCCGTAGACTAACTTTGCCCTGACCTAGTGAGGCAGAGAAGAGGCCAAGACATCGCCCTCATTCACTTTTTTATTAGCCAGTGGGTACACCTTCCCTTCCCTACCAAGAACCTTGCCTCAGAGCTCAAGGAAAGAATAAGAACGGGGCAAATGCTTAAAGGGGCTTATGATAATTTGTCTACTTCAGGTATATTTTGATCTACGAATCGGTGATGAAGATGTAGGCCGAGTTGTCATCGGTCTCTTTGGGAAAACAACTCCAAAGACAGTGGAAAATTTTATGGCTTTGGCCACGGGAGAGGTAAGTGGCAGGAATTTGATCCCAGGAAATAGATGGGCCCAGGTTTTCCAGTCTGCAAGGAAGCTGGTGCCTACTCTTTGAAAAGAACAAAAGGCATTCTAACATATTTGCCTCTCATCGTCACTAGAGGGTATGATGTAAAATGAGAGACTATAACTTACTAGCAATGCCCAGAGAGAAAATTGGTTTTCTGAGCCTTGCCAGTGGAGAAGAGACTATCTTGGGCCCTTTATAGATTTGCCTGGATTGAGCCTGTTTGCTCCTTAGCACAGCACCTAGTAACATACAGTTGTGACTACCTGTAAGGGGCTTTTCTACATCTGCTAGGCTTATGATTTACTGTTTCTTGCAGATCCTTACTTTCCATCCTTTTTTTTTTTTTGCAGAAAGGATTTGGCTTCAAGGGCAGCAAATTTCATCGTGTGATCAAAGACTTTATGATTCAAGGTGGAGACTTCACCCGGGGTGATGGCACAGGAGGTAAATCTAACCTGAACATTTGGTTTGGATTTTATGAGAAAAGAGTTGGTTGCTGCCATTCAGTGTGGGAGATTTTGTAAAACGTTCTATATCTTTCACTGAGTCCCCACAGATACACACTTGCTTCCACTGGGGTCAGCAGTGCTTTTTTTATCCTACAGGAATCAGCAGGGATGGGGAAAATAGCATAAGAGTATCTCTGAGGCTCTGCAGAAATGCTGATCTAGGCCTTAGAGCAGCTTGCTAATTAGCTGCCGCCAGCATAGCAGATGAGTTCAATGTCTAGGTGTTTCTTTGAGAATTCTAGGCAAACGTAATAAATCATAAATTGGCCTTGTTTAAAGTGTGTTGGGAGCGGGGCTTTACTGGGGAGAAGCATCAGAATTCCTGAGAAGCTAATTGAGAAGAGAATGTGACAAAAGTAGGGAGAAGACATTCACACAGGGCACCCCAGCACTCACCCACTGGAATTCTACCACATCTCGTTGTGCCTGGGGAACATGGTCTCATAGCCTAATCTTGGAAACTTAACTGTTTCCCAGCCTTTTTTAATCCTTAATACATTTGAAAAAAAATTCTACATATCCCCCCAAAAATATTTTACATACAGTGTAAGATCTTTCTCTTCCCTCTCAACAGTGTCTCACCCCAGAAAAAAAGTCATATTTATTGAGCATCTCCTAGGGACAATGCAATGTGCTAAACATTCTTGGGCTTCTTTAAAATAGCCTTTATCTCAAGGAGCTTACAATCTAATTGGGAAACTGAACATACAAATGAAAAATTAAGAGATTTTAGTAGTTGTAGAAAATAGTAGAAGGGTTATCATTAGGCAGTATAACATATACAAATTAATTATTTTTATTCAGAATAGGTGTGGGGAAATCACTTGAAGACTGTGATACTTAAAGAAGAAATAGGCCTTGAGTCTAGTTGGGTGAGAAAGATGATAGAGCTACAAAAGACAAAATTTAGCAACTGACTGATATATGGTGTGGGTGAAGAGAGGACATGGAGGTTATAATTTAGGTACCTCAAGAATGTGGTGCCTTTTAGAGGTCGCCAGAAGAGAGTCTGATTGCAGAGCTGATGGCATTGAATTTTATTTAATAAACAGTAGGAGAATAATGTTTGAACCATAGGTAATTGTATCAAATTTGTGTCTTAGAATGATTAGTGGTATGTGGATGAAACTGGAAGCAGTAAAAGTATTGCAGAAGAATAATTGGTAATATTTGTGAACCTCCAGATTAAATGTGATTTCTGACACTTAACGGCTGTTTGACCATACTTTAATCATTTAATCTCTTACTATGCTTCCTTATCTGTGAAGTAAAGACATATTACCCTCCTCACAGTATTGTGGTGAAGTTTGAGTGGCAACGTTGAAAGGATCTGGATTATTCTTATTACTGTACTTCAGCACATAATTGTTGCCGCCATGTAATCGTTGCAACCCCTTTTTTTTCCAGTCCAAAAATGAGTTTATAGTATAGTTTTTTCATTATGCCACTTAAAAGGTAAACAGAGCAACAGTGTATTCATCAGTGGCATATGGATACACATTTATTTCTCATGAATTGCAAGCCTAGAAATTCTCTATGCAAATGCACTGCCAGTATTCAATTTTAACATATATTCATGAATATTCTGTGCATCCTAATCTTTCATCAAAAATAGATTAGTAAGAAATGATTTTTAAGTAATATTGGCACATTTTTTAAAAATTGTGACCTAATGGTCACAACCCAATTTTTTGCAAAAACCATAAAATCTGTGACGATTATGCAGTGCAATGTGGTATTATAAAGTCCGGAGAGAAGATGGAAACAAAGATAAGTTTGAGGTTTTGAGTCTGGGTAAATGGTAATAACTAGTAATAGACACTGGGAAGTTGCAAGTGGATACAGTTTATAGAGCTTGGAGCATGTCAAGGATAGAACCTCCAGATGTTCACTAGGAAATTTGACATGCAGACTGGGCACCTGAGAGGCCACGGACGAAGGTATTGGCTGGGGAAGAAGATAGCAAAAGCCTTCCACTAACACAAGCATTTATTAAGCACCACAGTACTTCCTGCCTGGCAGTGTGCTAATTTGTGAGATGAAGATTGACAGTTTCTGTCTTCATGAAGCTCATGATAAAATGTAGGAATATGCCCACTCAAGCACACAAACATGGCAAGTATATGAGAAGTACAGACCGTGTACTGTAGGGAAGGGAAACCTAGAAGGGAACATTTTGAGTTGGGGCTCAGTGGCAGGATAGAATTTCAACAGGTGAGTGGAGGCCTGGGGGTGGCATGAGGGAGGAATTAACATTCTTCATTAGAATAGTAAAAGGATATGAACAGGCAATTTTCAGAGGAAGAAATTAAAGATATCTATAATCATAGGAAAAAATGCTCTACATCACTTTTGATTAGAGAGATGCAAATCAAAACAACTCTGAGGTACCACATCACACCTATCAGATTGGCAAACATGACAGAACAGGAAAATGATAAATGTTGGAGAGGATGTGGGAAAGTTGGAACACTCATTCATTGTTGGTGGAGCTGTGAGTTCAACCATTCTGGAGAGCAGTTTGGAACTACGCCCTAAGGGTTACAAAAATGTGTATACCCTTTGACCCAGCAATACTGCTTTTAGGACTGTTTCCCCAAGAGATCATAAAAATGGGAAAGGGTTCCACATGTACAAAAATATTTATAGCAGCACTCTTTGTAGTGGCCAAAAACTGGAAATCAAGGAGATGACCATCAATTGGAGAATAGCTGAATAAATTATGGTATATGAATGTAATGGAATACTATTGTGCTATAAGAAATGATGAACAAGAAGACTTCAGAGAGACCTGGAAGGACTTATATGATCTGATGCTGAATGACAGGAACAGAACCAGGAGAACTTTGTGCAGAGCAATGACCAACGTGCGAGAGTTTTTTCTGGTAGACTTGGAACATCATAGCAATGTAAGGACTTTTAAAAAAAAATTCCCAATGGTCTTCTAAGGCAAAATGTGTTCCACACTCAGAGAAAGAACTATGGAATTCATTCACAGAATGTAGCAGATCATGTTTGTGCACGTGTGTGTGTGTGTCATGTTTTGATTTGTTATATGATTTACATTTATTTTAGTTCATCTACACAGCATGACTAGTGAAAACATATTTAGTAGGAAAGCACATGTAGATCCTATATAGAACTGTATGCCGTCTTGGGGAGGATGGGGGGTAGGTGTGAGGGAGTAAAAATCTAAGTTTTATAGTAGTGATTGTAGAACATTAAAAATAAAATATAAAATAAATTAGAATAGCATGGACAAAAGTACACAGTGAGTTTGATTGGAGCAAAGAAATATGGATCAGAAGTTGGTGTAGCACCTTGGGTAGAAGGTCAAGGAGCTGGGGTTTATACGGGGGAAGGTGAGGAGTTTTTTGAGCTGAAGAGGGTTAGGAGGTGGCCCAAAGACAGGGTCTCTTTGTGTGAAGGGTGGACGAGAGAAGGAGAGCCTGTCCATGATGGCTTAGAGGATGGATTCCATAAAAAAATCTAACCATAAGACCAAGGTTTTCAGTATAGAGTATTGAATGAACTGACAAAAGGAAATGAGACAGAAGGTGGATCAGTTTATTTTGTGGCATGTTGAATTTGTGGTGTCTGTGAAGCTAAGAAGAAAAGCCAGATCTGAAGATAGATAATGATGCCAAGAATGGATGATAGTTGAAGCTGTGGGGATAAACACAAAAGAGAAGGTGAGAAGGACCAAGTGCTGGTGTTTGGTCTTCCAAGCCTAGAAGATTATAAAGGCGGGGATTAGATTAATAATTTTTAAAGTGAGAGCGGTATAAGGGACTATAGAGGGCATCTTAGACCAGCCCCCTCATTTTTCATGTAAAGAAACTTGAGGCCCTGATCAGTTAGGTGACTTAACCAGGAGTCACACGAGCAATAAACAGCAATTATGAACAATTTTAATTTTTTAAAATTTTGAGTTCTAGGTTCCATCCCTTCCTCTCCTCTCTTCCCCTATCCGAGACGGCAAACAATCAGATATAGGTTATATGTGTGCAGTTATATAAAACATTTCCATATTAGTTATTTTGTACTGGAAGACTTGAATTTTTAAAAATGAAAGTGAGAAATAGCCTGCTTCAGCCTGTATTCATCAATGTCAGTTCTGCCTCTGGAGACTGATAGTACGCTTCATCATTAGTCCATTGGCATTGTTTGGGATCATTGTATGGCTGAGAATAGCCAAGCCTACTAGAATCAATACTGGGTAGTACTGTTTGAGTTCAGTTTCCATATGCATTACTTAATAGGTTGGCTTTCTTTGATCTGTATCAGTTATATCATTTCATACAAAGCTTCCCATTTTTCTTTGAATTTCTCGTTTTGCAGAGCAGTGATTTTTCATTACATTTTGTGCTACCACATGTTACGCCATTTTTCATTCACCAGGAACCTTCTCAAAGCCTTCTATGTAAGCAGTTGAAACAAGTTCTTCACGGGTTTGTTTTGTTTTGTTTTTTAAGACAAGAAGTAAAGGGTATAGGATAATGCAAAAGCTGAAACCCACTGGGGAAAATGGAGCAGTTAGTTTGATGTGTATACTAGTGAGTGTTCTCTTCAAACTGGTCAGAAGTTTAGGGCTTAGGAAGAAAGTGAAGCCCGTTTGTACAACAACTCCATTTATCAGGGATCATCATTCAGTCCTCCAGGTGGTTCAGTGCCGGGGTTGTGGTCTACCTAAGAAAACACCCCTCTTATTTCTCTCCCTTTCCCCTAACAAGAAAAGACTTAGTGTGAGATGTTGTGTTTGTTTCCCCTCTTCCTCACCTTCTAGCAGCTGAACAGGCAGAAGCTTAACAGCCTTGGTCTGCTTCACTTTCCATCATTCACTCTGTGCACTGCTGTCGCTGTGTCTTGGACTGGCAGGAAGGTCATGGTTTGCAGGAGTTCATCTCCTTAAGGATTTCCTTGCTCCTGATTTCATTCCACAACTTTTGTCCCATATCTATGCCCTTTCTTCCTTTCATTCTCTCTCAAATTTAATTACCAGCTTAATTCATACTTTGTATTGCAGCTCTTCCATAAGCATTTTGTCATTTATGTTTTTCAGTAATTGGAAATGGATTTTACTCATTGATGAGATTTGACAGTAGTTTCAGGGAAAGTGACTACTTTGTGTCCTGATTCTTATCAAGCTAGTTTTAGGTGTTCTACAGATACAGAGATGTCCCTACCCCTCGTAGCAAGTTTGATATTTGATTTTCTACTCTACTCTACTCTATATTTGATTTTCTACTCTACTCTACTCTATATTTGATTTTCTACTCTAACACAGACCATGCTTTAATTTGTAGGAAAGAGCATCTATGGTGATCGCTTCCCTGATGAGAACTTTAAGCTGAAGCACTATGGGCCAGGCTGGGTGAGCATGGCCAATGCTGGCAAGGACACCAATGGCTCCCAGTTCTTCATCACCACTGTCAAAACACCATGGCTAGATGGCAAACATGTGGTGTTTGGCAAAGTTCTAGAAGGAATGGTAAGTGTCAAGGGCTGGGCCCATAGGGCTCCATCTCCTCATTCATTATCTCTGTGGATAGAGGCCCTGCCTGGCTGGATGCTCTGCTTCTTTTACTGGTGAGACTGTGAGTGGGAGAAAGTACTTGGCAGAGTAAGACTGCCAAGATGGGACCAAAGGAACGTTACACTGTCCTCCTCCATTGCTGGAGACATGTAGCCTTAGAGCCCCTGAATTACTACATGACCTGTCACTCTTGATAGTGACTCAGGATCACTTCTGTTAACCTGTGCCTTGAGCCCTTCTCCTTAACTCCATGCACTGCAACCTTTGCCAGGCTCTAAGCCAACCCAGGATATGGTGATGGAAATGCAGATTCTTCCTCTTCTTACCAAGTGTCTGCTACCTCCTCCTTTTCCTAGAAATATGGGATAATAAGGTGATACATAGTAGGAATGTGCTGCACAAGTCACCAAAGCTTGGTAGCAGGTTAATGCGAAGTTTTGGCAGAAAGCTGTGATATCCTTCTTACTTGACCCGTTAGGGACAGTCTTGTCTGGAGATGAGTTCTCTGGATGAGATCATACTGTATTAGGTGACACCAACCCTGACCTTCTCTTCCCCTCCTCCTTTGTTTTTTCACTTATCAGGATGTGGTACGAAAGGTGGAAAACACCAAAACAGATGGGCGGGACAAGCCCCTGAAGGATGTGACAATAGCTGACTGTGGCACAATTGAAGTGGAGAAGCCTTTCGCCATTGCCAAGGAATAGGGTCCCCTGGAGACCTGCTATATAGGCTGTGCAGGACGCTCTCCCCTCTTGGGGGACTGAAGCCTGGTCTGGTTCCTGTTCCAGCCCTGGGCTCCTAGTACAGCCTGTGGTGCTGACATCTGACTGAGCTGACCCCGAATCCATCCTCACATTCCACAGCCCCTCAGGCCCGGTTTTGTAAAGAAACACATGCCAATAAAGAAGAAAACATTTTTTTTATAGAAAGCGAGTGGGCTGGGTTCATCCCTTGCCCTTAATAAGCATCTAAGCTTAGCCCAGCCTAGACCCCTTCCTCCACTACTCCCCACCTCCACCCCTACAAAAATTCCTGAGGAAAGAGCAGGGCTTGTTTCCTGTAGAACTAGATACCTTCCTTTGCCCTCCCTCCCCTTCTCTTCTGGCCTTTCTTGGATGCCTTTGGAAGCAGACCAGAGAGCAATTCCTGCCCTGGGCTAAACTAGACCTGGACCAGCAGCCCTGGGTAAGAGGATACCCTCTAGTCCTTCCTCTTTCCCTTTCACTGCCCAGCAACTGTGACTTCCAAAGAGTGGAGTGTCTGCATCACTGGTCAGTATCCAACCTCATTCTCACCTCCATCCTGTCACTATGTATTGCCCTTGCTTTTTTCTCACTGTGGTTCCTTTCCTCCAATATAAACAGCCCATTCTTTGTTTTCTTTTGGGCTTATCCCTAAAAGAGACTCTCCTTTTATTCTGTGTTCTTCCTATCTCAAGGGGGAAACGTGTTCTGGGGCCCTCAGCATTCACCCATCAATTGGGGTCACGCTTGGACAATAGAGGGTTTGTAACAGGTCTGCCAAGCTTCATGTTAGTACAAGTTGTATTCTATCAGAAGAGTTCAGCTTTGAGCCTGTAGTCCCCTTGGCCAAGGGTCAGGGTGCTGCAGGGAAGAGTGATCTGGTTTACAGCATGGTTGGTGAGGACATTCAGGCCTTTCAGGGCCCTGGCTGTAGTAAGGGTGGTATAAAATAGGGGTCCTTCAGCTGGGCCACGGTGGGACATCCGCTGTAGCCATAGAAGCCCTGCAACACACCATTCACCACCATGTTGGGGATTGGCTCTAAAAGAGGGGAATAAATCCAGGCTGAGTAGGAGGGACCAAAGATGGCGGCCACAAATTCTATAGTACAAATGTGCTTATGCTGCATTCCCATGTTATCTTCACACCATCCTTCTTGAGGAAAGCATTTTTGTTTGCCCCAATTGGAAGGGTGAGAAAAAGACTTATAGGCCGACTTCTCCAAATGTAGCAGACAGGTATCATCACTGGAGGAAGGAAGTCAGACTTGGCTATCTCCTCACCCCTAAGCTAGCCCTCTCCCCTTCCTGGGTGGAAGTAAAGGACAACTCCCAAACAGGAGCCTACAGCAACATCATCCAGGCCAGATGTGGGGCGCTACAGAGGAGTACCGTGGCAGTCTTAATCTAGCCTTAATGATGATACTCTACCATTCCCTTGCTAATTCTCAAGTTGTAACAGCTGACAGCCCAAGGGTAGAAGTCAGGCATGTATGTTAATGCCAGGAGCCTTGGGGAGTGGGACCATGCCACCTGCCTGATGTATTTATATAAGATGATCCTGGTTCTAGGGACTGAGCTCAGCGCCAATACAGATAGTGTAAGCTTCAGAATTCCCACATCTTCACAGCTCTTGATGTTTTACTTACCTAGAGAAGGGTTTTGAATGTATGGATCCCTGTGGAAGTTCAAGACTGGTCTGTGGGGTAGCTGAGCCCTAGAGAGAGAAGAGGTTGGTCAGAGCTAACCACTTCACAAAAGCCCATTTGCACCAGGGATTTAGAACGCCTTGAACGGAGAGCTGGCCACCAAGAACATGCATGCAGTTGGAATAGGGCCTAGGAATCAAGGACACCAAATGATGCTGGGGACTCCAGAGGATTTCTGAGAGAGCATAAAGAATTGCATAATGCCCAGTGTGGTATGGGAGGAAATTGTTGACTGTAGAGTCCCCAGCTCTCTCCTGAGCAAATCCTCTGGGTCTTGACTCAAACCTAAACAAGCTAGGTAAAGGCGATGCCCATGTTGATTGAAGCGTGTGACCACATGAGGGCAGCAGGCACCTCGGTGAGACCTGAGCCCCTGGCCAAGGAAGGAGCAAGGCCCAAGAGGACTCAGCCTACCTCTCTCACTTACCTGCTGTTCTTGGACATGAACTCACCCAGTGAGATGAAAGAGAAGAGGCCTGTGAACGATGGCTGCCAGCAGCTCTGAGTAGTACCTGAACCAGGGAAAGCCCCGGCTGGGTGGAAACAACCAGGACAGCGTACAACCTCTAGGGACCCTTGTTTCTAATTAAAACCGACTTATTTACTAGTTAAGCTGCTGGCTAGCTCAAGAGCAAATGGGAGGAGGTTTTAAGGTACCAGGGGTAAGAGTAAGTTATGTGATGGAAGGAATATTTGGTCAGTGTCAAGAGAAAGGAGGGCAGCCAAAGCCATGCACAGAATTAGGCTGGTCCCTAAAGGCTAGCTTTTACCTGCCTTCTGAGGCCCAGATCTCCACTGGTGTCATAAAGATACTAACTGAAGACATCCCAGAAGACCCTTCTCAGCTCCCACCCTCATGATTGTAGTGTCTACTCACTCCATGCTGCTGGCCTTAGGGTCTGAAGGGAAATGTCGAAGTTTCAGGAATTCCAGCACCTCCTTGGGGACTTCCTGATTGAGATACAGGACACCCTGGGGAACAGTCAACAAACACTTAACTAAATACTGTGTGCTGGGTACTGTGATATGCACTGGAGCTAAGAAGGCTCTCAAGGACCTTACATTCTAATGAGAAAGATAAAAGTATATACATAATATGCTTTTTAAAAAAGAAACGTAAAGTGGTTATGCGGGGGCACCTATAACCAAGTGATGGTGTCAGGAAAGACTTCATGTAGAAGGAGGGGCTTAAAAGTGAGTCATGAAGGAAACCTGGGCATTCAAGAGGGAAGAAAGGAATGGATTCCAGGCATGGCTCAAACTGGAGGGACAGAGAAATATACAGTGACACACGTGCAATACTGTGTTACTGACAGACTATGCATCATCACAGCTATGAGCACGACAGATATACAGCCCTGTGGAGACCCGGAGTTAGTCTCTAGGAAAAGACCAAGCAGGGAGCCCCACCCTTCTCACCTGGATATAGGCCTCTAATCCCCGTCTCCGATTCTCTAGAACCTTGGGCCTCCAGTTAGGCACTCGTTTGGGGGGAAAGTCAGGCACTTTGCAAGACTTCTTTATCTGTCCAAAGAAGTCATAAGAAACCTGCTTAGAGCTCCCAATGCTGCAAAGACCTGGGATCTTAAATAGAACATCTCCCTGGTTCCAACTCCAGTTCTCTCACTTTAACCTCCCCCTCCCCAAATCCTTTTCCTCTTCTGGATAAGTCCAAAGAGAAGGGAGTGATAAATTCAAACTTACAGAATAACCTAGATTCCAGTTACCTTAACTTGCCACTTCTGATTCTTCCCCCCTTCCCCTTTCCACCCTGGGAGGGAGCAGTGATTTGAAGGAAAGATGGGTCTCAGATGTGTAATTTGGGGTACCCCAGGCAGAACAGAAACAGGTCTCCCATGTCATTCAGCTCTCTCCATATCCCAGGGAACTGGCACTACCTACTTCTCACCTGCTTGTGCAGGGCATGGAATTCGCTATAGCGCCGGTGAATGGTGTGCCTTCTCCCGTTGCACAGGACCTCCACCCTAAACACCTAAAGGGAGGGGGAAGCCATAGGGAATGAGAACGAGCTAGCCACCCAATCTGGACAAACCGTGGGCAAAAGGAAGCACGTAAGGGATGGCCAGGTAGCGCCGGAGAGAAGCCCGATCCCAAGCCGCTCCTAGCCGCCAACCGCCGCAGCTGGGCATCGCCCGCACAAAGGCCCTTTCAGAACTGCCCCTGCTCGGGGGGGGGGGGGGTCCCCGGGGACACCAAGGCCGGACTGTTCCCCGATCCTCCCCCTCCCAGCCATGCAGGGGGCGCGGGGCGGTACTGTGGGGAGGGTCTGATGATGTGCCCCTTGCCCTCCGAGGCAAAGTTCACCGATTACAAGGTTCCAGGACTCCCCCCCCCCCATTTCCTCAGCCGGGTGGGAGGTAGCCAAGCGCTGCTCACCCCGCTGGGGGCCTTCGGACCCCTCAGCCCCCTCCTCTCAGTTGCCATCCAGGAAAAAGTCGAAAGCGGGGCTGAAGTCCCCAGACTCGCGCTGCGCGGGGAGAGACACCTGGGGCGAAACTAGACCGAGCGCTCGCCCCCCGCTCCTGCCCGCTGCCCGCGCCCCGCCGGGGTTCCCTTCCGTCCCAGAACAGCGGGTCCCATTCCCGGGGGGGCACCCGCTCGCACGCTCACCATGTGTCCCTTCTCCAGGCTCCTCTCGGGCTCCGCTGGCTCCGGCCCCACGGAGGGAATGTGGACCTGGAGCATCCCCCGCCCGAACCCGCCTCCGGCCCGAGCCGGCGGACTGCTCCAGCCCAGACCCCGGCTCCCTCCGACCTAGACCGGGGGTGGCGCCGCCCCACCCCGTCAGGCCCCGCCCCCGGCCCGGGAGGTGCCCCTGCACCCCGAGAAGCCCGCCCTAGGGTTCCAGTCTGACCAGCTTTGCTGGACTAGGACGAGGGTGCCTGGCCTCCCGCAGCTTACTCTCCAACGGGGCGCCCAAACCAGAGGGAGCAACCAGGTGCGGGCTGCCAGGACGTGCCCCAGAGTGCTGAAGTTTAGAGGAGGCTGACCGAGGGACACTGCCCGGTACTGAGAGCTAGTGCGGCAGGACACGAGGAAGGGACGGAGGGCTCGGAATCGGAGGACCTGCATTCAGATCCTCCCTAAGTCACTCATTGTGACCCCTCCACATTTCAGTGAGCACCCCTCCCCGGCCAGCATCTTTGTTCAGTCCTGAACCTCCCAGTCTGTGAATTGAGACGAGCACCTGGGTAACAAATTATTAGTGAAGGCGCCGTGTGGGTCAAGTGGTTCCAGTCACTACTTGTGCCATGCTGTGTGAGGATCGGTGCCCCCGGGCCCTCCGCTGCCCCGCCCGAATGTGTCTTAAAAGTGGATTTGACAGTAGTTTTTAGTGATGCTCCTTCCAGGCAGGTAAAACACCAGCTGTGGTTCTATTGCCATTCCCAGAGAATCCTTGGCTTTCCTCTTCTTCCCCTTGCTCTTAAAAACCAAAATCTATCTATCTAGACAGATATGTAGATATAGATAACAGATACAGGTAGATATGTAGATAAAGATGTATATGTATAGATATGTAGATATAGATAATAGATACAGGTAGATATATAAAGATATAGATATCCTTTGTTTTTACATAACCTTTTCTTTCCCTCTGTATCAATTCCCTCCACCCCAAGAAGGCATCCTTTAGAATAAAGTTTAAAGAAAGGAAGAAAAGGAAAAATGTCCACAAAACTTAACCATGTATCCAAAAAAATGACTTTATTTGCAAAATCCCTCACACCTGGTCCCTCACTTGGGGGGAGGGGGAGAAGGGAAATGTCTTACCATCTTCCTGCTTTGGGGCCAAAACTGGGCATTAACTCTACAACATTCAGTTATTCTTTCGTCGTCTCCATTGATATTGTAGTTATTTGATATAGTGTTTTTCTGGATCTGCCTTATTTCTTTGTTTCGGTGCATATAAGTCTGTCAGTGTTCATCATGTTCATCATTTCTTTTCACGCTGTGGTATTCAATTCCCAGTTTGTTCAGCACTTCCCCAATCCATGGGCATCTGCTTTTGTTCCCCAGCTCTATGTTACCACAAAAGATGCGGGCACAAATATTCTGTCATTCATCTTCTTGGGGAATATTTTTGGAACCCTGCACTCTCCCAACTGCATGACCTCTGCCCCTGTTTGCTAAAATCTACCCCCAGAAGAAGAATGTTCAACATTCCAGCTTCATTGTGTGCAGGTTGTGAGAGGAAGGGAAAGGCCATCGAAGTCTACTTGTTCCAAGATAGCTGGTAAAAGATAGGGAAGGGGCTAGAATTATGTCTGAAAGGTTGCAATTCCCAGTAACTTGCCAAACAGTGTCCTTTCTACCCCCACAGCAGCTCTCAAATTTTTCCCCTTCTCTCTACTTACAGGGCCCATACGGTTCTGACCCATCATCCCTCTCACCTATATTATTGATACAGCCTCCTAATCAGCCTCTCAGACTCAGGTCTCTCCTATCTCCAAACCATCCTCCATACAGCTGCCTAGGTGATTTTCCTAAATAAAACATCTGATCATGTCACTTCCCTCCTCAGACCTCTGTGGCTCTCTCTTACCTCTAGGAACAAATATAAACTCCTTTATTTATCATTTAAAGCCTTCATGACATGTCTGCAACCTACCTTTTCAGTGTATTATTGCCCTTTTCACTTTCTGTGGTCTAACAAAACTGACCTTCTTGTTCTTTCTCCTACATGGCACCCCATTTCCCATCTCCAAGCCTTTGAATCAGCTTTTCCCAAAACCTAAAATCCATTTCCTACTACTTGGAATCTCTTAATCCCTTCAAAACTCAGTCTGAGTTTTCCACAATTCTTCCTGATTCTCCCAGCTCCGGATTCCTCCTCTTGATTGCCCCAGGTCATCAATCTCCAAATTGCCTTTCATTTATTTTATATGTAGAGTATGTGTGTATGCAGTGTATCAATTTGACTTGATATAGTGATACACACCTGTATACACTTACAGATCTCTGGTGAATAAGACTCCTCCCGCAAGGGGGGAAGACTTTACAGACCTGAATCTGGGAGCTCTGCCCCCACCTTAGGCAAAGTCTCCACCTTCATATAATCCCTTTGAAGGGCCCTCAGGGTATTTAGAATTCTTATTATCTTAGTCAACTCCACATCCTTATAACCGGGAGACCCAAGAAAGGGAAGTAGGTTTCCTGAGGTGGGAGCATTCCCAGTCAGAACCTAAGCCTAAGTCTGTATATCTTTCCATCACTTCATGAACTCAGCTGCTTTGCTGAATTTCCCAAGTCTGCTGCCCTTCACACTCTTTGCCTTCCCTAATTACACTGAAGCAAGAATGAGCTAATGCCTGACCTACTCTTGTCCTGGTCTCTTGGTCTTTTTAATTCAATTCAATAAGCATCTATTAAGTCCCTACTATGTGCCAGGAACTGTCCAAGCATGGGGGAGGGGGAAGAGGAGAAACACTTTGCCTTTGCTCCTTTTACCATAAATGACTCCCTTACCACAAAAAGCAACATTCTGCATCAGCCCTAGCAGCAGGATTGAGCCCATTTCATTTTAAAGGGAAATGACCAATATCAAGGAGAACTATTGGGGTTTCATTTCCTTATTTTAAATCCTGTAGCTTCATCTTGTGGGGGATCTGTCTGATTTTTTCCCCTCACGTAGCATGATGTTTTTGAAAGAGAAGTTGGCTTGATATTGTGTACACCTGTAATCCCTGCTCCTGGGGGGAGACTGAGGCTGATAGATTGTTAGAGCTCAGGAGTTTTGACATGCAGCTCTCAGTCAGATAGGTTAGCCATAGGTCCTCAGGAGACATGTTGGTCATTGCATTGATTATAAAAGTTAGAATTTGTATAGGTGGAGTAGTGAATAGAGCTCTGATCCTGGGGTCAGGAAGACTCATCCTCCCGAGTTCAAATCTGATCTTGGACACTAACCAGCTATGTGGCCCTGGGCAAGTCACTTTACCCT
>CM053769.1:578136475-578177651 GCA_028658325.1 Potorous gilbertii | reverse complement strand
TATAAAAGTTAGAATTTGTATAGGTGGAGTAGTGAATAGAGCTCTGATCCTGGGGTCAGGAAGACTCATCCTCCCGAGTTCAAATCTGATCTTGGACACTAACCAGCTATGTGGCCCTGGGCAAGTCACTTTACCCTGTTTGCCTCAGTTTCCTCATCTGTAAAATGAGCTGGAGAAATAGTAAAGCACGCCAGTATCTTTGCCAAGAGAACCCCTAAATAGGTTCACAAAGAACTGGATGTGACTGAAATGACTGAACAAGAAAGATATATAGCGTCCTCACAATAACCTTGCAAAGTAAGTGCTAGTATTATCCACATCCTATATATGAGGAAACTGAGACTGAGAGATTATGTGACTTGCTCAGAGTTCTAAAGTCTTTCAAAGTCGTTTTTTTAAATAGCAGTATTGCCCTCATAGAAATTGTTTTCCTGGTTCTGCTTACTTCACTCTACTGCCTAGAATTCTCTGAAATTGTCTCCTATCATTTTGAATGGCAAAATAATATTTCATGATATTTATTCTGCTATTCCAATTGTCTAGGAGACAATCTAAATGCACCCTTAGAGTCTAGGTCTTCTCTCCTGCCCTCCTCTCCCTTCCCTCTCTCTTTTCCTTCCTTCCCCTCTCCTTCCCTGTTTTCCTCTTCCCCCATCCCTTCTCTCCCTCGGTCTTCCCCCTCGCTCTTCCTCTCCTCTCCTCCTTTTTCCTTGGTCTTTCTCCCCCTCCCACCTCCCATCCCTTCCCTCAGGAAGTTTGTTTTGCTTATGACTATTCACTCTCCTGTGTTATCCTCCCTTTTATCACCCTCCCCTCTACCTATCCCAGTTTTTCCCTGCTGAATGATTCATTTCTACACCAAACTGTTGGTGTGTGTGTGTGTGTTCAATCCAATTTTGTCCATTTCAGATAAGAATGAGATTCCTATCTAATGCCTCCTCCCCCCACCCCTTTCACTATGTTTGTACATTCTTTCCATATAGACCAATTAAAAGAAAGAGCAAGTTAGATCTGCTTCTTTCTCCTTACTACACAAGTATCTTCTTCCTTTTTAATCCTCCCTTCTCTTTCTTCGCTTCAGGACCTCTGCTTTTCTTTTTTACTTCCCTCAGTCCCCTTTGAAGACATTAAGAGACATTGTTTCTTTTTCCCCTAGAATGTTAGCACTGCATCATCACATAGCTCCTTCCAAATGCTCAAATAATTTTACCTTTCTAGGGTTTTTTTTTTGTATTTGTATTGTTTTGTATTCTAGAGTTCCTATTTAGCTCTATTCTTTTCATCAGAAATGTCTGAAAGTCCTCTATTATATTAAGAGGCCATTCCTCACCTCCCCCCCCATAATAATATTGATCTTTGTGGGGTAAATTATCCTTGGTTGTAAGCCTAGGTCTTTTGCTTTTTGAAATACTGTATCCAAGATCTCTGGTTGACTTATAGGTTTTGTATGATCCTGACTGTGATTCCTTGGCACTCAAACTGTTTCTTTCTAGGTCCTTGAAGAATTTTTTCTTTGATATGGGAGTTCTAGATCTTGGCTATATATTCCTGAGACTTTCCTTTTGGGGATTTTTGTTAGGAGGTAATCAGTAGATTTTCAGAAGTAATAGTGGATTCTTTTTATTTTTACTTTTTTCTCTGGTTCTTAAGTTATCTCTCCTTGACCTATTTTCTAGGTCAATTTTTTTTTATATCAAATGTCTTAGATGTTCTCCTATTTTTCCAATCTTTTGATTTTATTTTTAATATTTCTTGTTGTGTAATGGGATCACTGACTATTCTTTATTTTAGCTTTCAGAGAGGCTGTTACTTGGTTAATGTTTGTCACTTTTCTAAGCTATTATTTTCTTTCTGATTTGTTTCCTAAGAACTTTTATATAATTTTTTCATCTTTCATTTAATTTCTCCTAGGTATTCAGGTAATCCTTGTATTAAGTTCATTATTTTCCTTTGGGTCTGATGGTAGTTGTCAATCAACCAAACATTTATTAAGCGCCTACTATGTGCCAGGTAAAATTCTAAGCATTGGAGATATAAAGAAAGTCAAACAACAGTGTCTCCCCTTGAGGAGCTTAAAATCTAATGGGAGAAATAACTTGTCAATTATATGCAGACGAGATATATACAGGATAAATAGGAAATAATCACAGAGGAAAGGAGTAAGAGTTCAGAAGGATTGAGAAGGGCTTCTTGAAGAAAGCAGGCTTTTATCTGGGATTCAAAGGAAACCAGGAGGCAGACATGGGAAGGGAGAGCTTCCAGCCTGTGAAAATGCTGGCAGTTGGAACATCAAGGTCAGTGGCACTGGACTACAGAATACTTGTAGGAGAGTGAGAAATGAGAAATCTGGAAAGGGGCAGGAGAATTGATTATAAAGAGCTCTGAATATGGAACTGGATTTTATATTTGATCCTGGAGGTGTTAAAGAGCCACTGAAGTTGAAATAGAGAGGTTACACATGGTCACATCTGAGCTTTAGGAAAATCACTTTGATGTCTGAGTGTAGAATGGAGTAAAGGGATTTGTGGCAGACAGATCCACCAAGGGGCCATTGCAACAGTACACTTTCGAGGTGATGAGGGTCTATACCAGATTGGTAGCAGTGTCAGAAGAGAGAAGGTATTTGAGAGATGCTACAAAGGTAGAAATGGCAGGACTTAACAACTAATTAGATTATAGAGGGTAAGAAAGGTGAGGAGTTAAAGATGACACCTAGGTTGTAAACCTACATGACTTGGAAAACGATGGTGTTGTCAGCTGTAAGAGGGAAGTTTAGGAGCCATGAGGGGTTGGGACAGGATGGGGATTGAGAAGATAATGAGTTCAGTTTTGGACATATTGAGTTTAAGATGTCTACTGGACATCCAGTTTGAGATGCCTAATAGGCATTTGGAAATGTGAGACTGGAGGTCAAATTGAGAGGGTGAGAGCTGGATAATAGATTTGAGAATCATTAGCATAGAGATAAGAATTGAATCCATGGGAACTGGTGAGATTCCCAAGTGAAGTATTATAGAGGGAGAAGAGAAGAGGGCCCAGAATTGAGCCCGATGGGATGCCTATGGTTATCAGGCATGAGTTGGATCAAGATCCAGCAAAGGAAACTGAGTAGGAACAATCAGAAAGATAGCAGGAGAGCCAAGAGAAAATGCTGTCCTGAGAAAGAGGAGAATTTTGATCAGTATTGTCAAAGGCTGCAGAGAGATCAAGAAAGATGAGATTCAAGAAAAGGCCATTACCTACATTAAATACATATAAACATTACATTACATCTACAGTAACAGCAAGAGTAACTGTGAATGACAAAGCTATATGAATATTCAAATCAGTAACAAAGAACCTATGAAGGAAGATGCTTTCCACCTCCAGAGAAAGAACTAGAACTATGTGTTAGATAGTTTCATATCTATATATATGTCTAATGTTGGCCTTCTCTAGTGCAGGGCTGGAAGAGGGAGGGAGGAAAGCAGCTTGGAATTAAATGTAACAATAAGTCATTATACTGTATGTTGGTTTTTAAAGAAAAAGTCATTAGGTTTGGCAATGAAGTCATTAGTAACTTTGGAGAGAGTTGTTGTGGTTGAATAATGAGGTTGAAAGCTGGACTGTAGATAGTTAAGAAAAGAGGAAGTGAAGCCACCTGTTGTAACATCTTTCTCAAGGAATTTAGTCACAAAAGATAGGAGAGAGATGGGTGATGCTTAGCAGGGACAGATGAACTGAGGGGGTTTTTTGAGGATGGGCACACATGGGCATGTTTGTAGGCAGTAGGGAAGTGGCTAATAAACAGACTGGGGGAGACTGAAGACAAGAGAATGCAGATGGTAGAGGGGGCAATATCCAAGAGGTGATGAGAGGAAATGGAATCATTTGTTCATGCAGATAGGCTGACCTTGCAAGAAGGGGCATCTCCTCATGTGAGACCGGTGAAGAAAGAGATAGTGACAGACGGCATCTGGGTGGTATGAGATAAGGAGGAGGGAAGAAGAGAGAGCTCTTGGCAAATGGCCTCATCTTTTTCAGTAAAATACGAGGGAGAAGTTTCTCCACTGAGAAGACTGGGGAAGGGAGACAAGAGGTTTGAAAAGGTTTAGAAGAGTCACTTTAGTAAGTGGAATAGTGAGTCAATTCAGATGATATAAAAGGATTGCCTAGCAGCAATGAGGGCAGTTAAGGTTATGTTACATAAATCTGTTAGAAACTGAAAAAAAGGAGGAAAGTAAAGATTTAAGATTTCAATAACTTTTGAAGACATTAAGGTTTTTTTTTAAAAAAACCACTTATTTCTCTCACCTTATGGCCAGAAAGCATTTGAAGAAACTAACCTGACTCCTGCCAAAATGGCTGCCCAACAGGAGGCTGACCATTCTTCTACACAGACAACAAATGTGCTTTCATCTTGTTCCACCATCCTACAGAGCAGACATTCTAGAGGACAGTGGAAGAAGGTGGGTAGCTTTGGTTTGGAACGTTGGGGTGGTAGGTTGACTGGAATGATGGATGGAGTTACTCTTTCCTCCTTTTGGGAGATCTCTAGATTTGCAATACCTTTTTATTCTTATGTTTCATTTGATTCATTCATCACTTCAGCTGTAATACTTAAATTGGGGCTTTGTGCTACACCCCGCTTCTAAATCTTACTATGTTTTTGAGTAGGGTGGTCGGGCCTGCTTGTTCTCTCCCAGGGTTCCTTAGGTGACTTCCACCTCTGGGAGTTAGCCCTGTCTAGGTTTTTGAGTTTCAGAGTAAAGGATCTTCAGGGCCCTCTCTAGCATCTCAAGACACAGTCCTAGGGACCTCAGAGCCCTGGGGCAGGAGTTTTTCAGTCTGCACCACTCTTCACAACCCTTTCTTGGCACATGCATTGTTCTCATCATAAGGCTTTCTGTCCACCCTCGATTTCCCAGCACAGCCCTCTGCTCTTGCTACCTTTGGATAGAGCCTTGAAGGGAATGGATGTCTTGGACCCATCACTGGTCACAATTGGGAGGTTACTCTATGACACCAGTTTTGTTAGAAGTTTCCTTTCCTGTTGCTTCAGGCTTCTAGTTGTCTTTTTGTGCAGTCTGGGTCAGAAGAAATCACTTACTATGCACTGTCATTCTTGTTCATCACTCATGTAAACTTTAGAATTTTGTTGGAATTGGCGTGTAGGAGCTGAGTGGTCTGCCTTCTGTTTGGGCAGCCCTCTTGGCAGGGAGACCATTATTAGTTTCTACAAATGGATTCTTGACCATAGATTTTCTAAGGGGGAGAAGAAATGTAGGGTTTTTTTTTTTTGCATTTTAATGTCTTCAAGGTTATTGGGTGAATGAAGTATTTATTGAGTTACTTACTATGTGCAAACACTGTACTATATGCTGGAGATATAAATAGAAAAGTAAAATAGCCCCGCTTCCAAGGAGCTTACGTTCTAGTGGAGGAGGCAACACATAGGGAATATTTCTACTTCAGCTGCAAGTCAGTTGGAAAAGTCTCATGGTCCATGAGATGCAGTGACACACCTCCTCTTTAATGTCATTTCCATGGATCAGACTATATCCTGTTCTGCTGTTGGGCCATTTGTCTGTGCTGGGTCTTTCTTTGCTGGATTTTCAGTGGCTGTGGTTGCATAGTGTCTGCAGGAGTCATTGCCATGTTGCATCTCCATAGGGGTTATTTCCTGGATGATGGCCAAAGGCTTTAGGCTGGAAGCATTGCCTTTCCCAGGGCTTTTGGGTCCAAGGCACTGGATTGTCTCCATCAGGGTCTGAGGGAACATGGTAGTCAAGGGAATGGTGGTGGTATCTTGACCTGCAGAGCTTATACTGTTTCCCCAAGGTGCCTTGCTGCACCTACTAAACTGACTTTCCTTTGCTGTGAGTGGCATAGGGTTGCTCCTTGGTGAGGCTGACTGGTCCCTTTTCTGTAGAAGCTGCCTCCTCCCCTGATGATGATGTTAGGGCCAGACTGGAAGCAGGATCAGTGGTCACCCTCAGGTCTCCTAAGTTTATATATCTGTTGGTGGCAGCTGGTCCGAAGCTGTTGCTAGTGCTCGTAAAGGTGGGCACTCTACACAAGCATATTGAAGGAGTTAGATTTTTTAAAGGGATGGAACATTATATGGAGGGTTAAAGGAAGAAGATGCTGGTACAGAAAGACAGGTGTGGAATCTGCTGTTTCTTTTTGAATGAGCAGAAGAGGATTCAAACACGGAAGGAAAGGGTAGGCGTGATCATCAAAATCAACCTCGTTTTTTGTCTGAAATGGTCAAAGCAATCGATCTGGTGTAGAAACACTTCAGCTTCAATAGAGAAAAAGGTAGGCGTGCCTGTAGGGATTAAGGGGAAGGATAACACTGGGGAGGAAGCATTCACCAACAAAACAAACATCTGGACCCTGCAGGGGTGATCAAAAGACAGGATGAGGGGGAGAAAACTAGAATCTAAGGGGGGAGGTATTTTAGGTTACTTTTTAGACAACCAAGGAATAACTAAACAAATTGTGGCAATGAACATAAAGAAATGTTATTGTCATGCAAGAGATGATGAAAGAACCCATTTCAGAGAATCCTGGGAATTGATACAAAATGAATTAATCAGAACCAGAATACCAAAAAAAAAAAAAAAAGAATATTATAGCATTTATTTTTAAATGCCCAGAAGTCAGTGAAAGGCAGTTCAGAAGGAAGCAGAGACTAGCAGGGCAGTTTGACAAGTAACATGTATAATTTGTTTTATACTTTTTACAAAGCAAGTTGTGTGAAATGGAGACTCAGGATTTCATGCAGAATCCTCTTTTTGTTGTGTATAGGGAAATGTTCCCTCTCGGTTTTGTGTGTGTGTAAGTTCAGAATTGAAAAAATAAAATAAAATTTGGGGAAATTCTTTAACTTCCCAGGACTTCAGTTTCCTCAACTGTAAAATGAGGGGTTTGGAAATGGAGAGTCCTAGAACTGGCTTGTGACCTTGGTTACCACCTTGCTGGACTTAGTTTCCTCAGCTGTATAATGAAGAGTCCTTTTGACTCTAGGTTACATAACTCTCAGATGTCTAGGACTCAGTTCCCTTTTCCTTGACATAAGGAGGCTAGATTAGAGATTATGTTCAATGTTCCATCCATCCTCACCCCAACTTCATTCAAGAGAATGTTCTGGCCTGATGCTCTGCCCTCCTAACCTAGAGAAGGTGGAGACAGGCAGTTGGCCTAGACTTGGTCTGTCCCTCTCCCCAGCTGAACCCACAGCTTCCCATGTCACAAAGCTCCTTGGCAGCCCCTGCTAGCCCTGAGCATTGCTAAGAACAGGGGTGGAGTACTTGGGAAATGGGGGAGTGGGGAGCAAAGGTCACATATACTGAGCTGGCGCCTGGGAGGGGCTGAGCTCAAAGACTGCAAAGAAAACAAGAGGAAAAATGAATTTTAGGCCTGAAGATAATTTCATCCTGTTTCCTTCTCTTCTCTCCTTTTCTCAGAGGAGCTAGTGATGATAAGGTCCCTCTTGCCTTTGGTAGCTGGGGTTTCTGGGACAGCTGTTTCTTGAGGACTGACCCTGTTAGGGTTAAGAGTAAGGATAATACTGGGTCTGGCTTGGCTGTCCCAGGATGAAGGCACCTCTTCATCCCTCCTGCATACAAAACCCCTTTTCACTGCAAGGTTTATTTTAAAAAAGTTTTTTTAAGCACCACCCTTGTGTGGCTGGGACTGCTGAGGAGGGTGGGCTAACCCCCTTAAGAAAACAAACAGAACCCTGGGCTCAGAGCCCCAGGACTGCTGGACACAAAGGCTGTATTCTTCATGGGTTCAATGCTCCAGTTAGATTATCTGTATCCTGGCTAGTCAGCGGATCCCGGGAGGGGGTCTGCACCTGTTGGGGTTTGGGGTCAGATTACTGTGTCCATTCCCACCTGGGGTTTCCAGATTCCAGGAAAAATCCCTGGATGATACACCATTGGGATTCCCCCAAAGGCAGATCCTACATTAGCTTTCCACTGGGTAGATCTAGAGATGGCTCATCAGTTCTGAATTGACTGCTTATAAAAGTAGCTGGGTGTGGGAATGCAGCCTCTGGGTAGGAAGCCTTTGGACTCAGTGACAAGCATCATTCATTTACAATGGATCTATTTTGGGCCCAGCATTGGATGGGAGGGGCAGGATATAACTCCATCTATTACTTCAAGGAGCTGATAATCTCATTATTAGTTCTAATGATACTACACATTAGTAGAGCATGGAAGTATTCTAAGGTACTTTCACATATCTTTTCACACCGTCACAGGCAGATTTTTTGGTTTTTATTTTACTTTTTTCTTCTTCACAGCTGAAGACCAAGGTCTCAGAAGTAAAATGACTTATTCAAAGTCATACAGCTACCAAGTGACAAAGTCAGAAATTGCCAGTTTGAATCCCTCAGGAATTCAGTGTTCTTCCCCTATTTTCAGAGCTGTTGCTTTTTTTTTTCCTCAGAGGTCATTTAGATATTTTAGTTTTCAATTAATAAACATTTTCTTTCTCTTTTACCCCAGCCCACCCATTAAAAAAACAAACAACCCTTGGTAACAAATACGAATAATAAGCAAAACAATTTCCCACATTGTCTCACCCCCCTCACTGCCCCCGCCAGTTAAACTTCTCCTTGGCTCCCTAATGTCTTTCTCCATGGTCAAAATTGTAACATCTGCGTCTTAAATCCATCACTGCTCTGGCAAGTGGTGAGTAGTATGGCACTATTCAAATACAAAACTTATCTCCTAATTCTGTTTGTTTCTCTTTGAAGTCATTTCATAGAAATAGGTTTCTCTAAATCCATACCCTTCATCATTTCTTATGGCATGAAAGTATCCAGCTGCCCTTGAAAAACTAAGTAAAAATACAAGGAAGAATGACTGCTGTCTACTGAGTGATAAACACAGTGACACACAGGACTCACAGAAAGGAGTGATTACTGTGTCTGGGGAAGGCTTCATGTACCAGTTGGGACTTAACCTAAGCCTTAAACATTGGTTGATTTTGCTAAGTGGGGAGAAGGGGGCAGAGGGGGCAAAGATTTGAATGAGCAACCAAGGTTGGCAGTGGGGAGTCGCAAAAAGTTTGTGATCTGGAGAGGACATAGATCATATGTTAAAGTTGAAAGAGTCTAATTTCTTCATTTTACATATGAAGAAATGAAGTCCTCGAAAGGGTGTAGCGAAGTTCACATGATATTTCTAGGACCTTCCATTTCCACTTTCCTTTTCCCATCCGTCCAGAGATATGTTCAGATCTCTTCAATCTGAAAAGGCCTTTTCTTCTCTCTTTCTATTCCAACTATCTCTCTGCTTCACTGTTTTTTGTTTTATAATTTCTTGATTTCTCATAAATTGGCTTCCATTTGCTCCATTCTAATTTTCAAGGAATTGTTTTCTTCAGTGAGCTTTTGGACCTCTTTTATCATTTGGCCCATTCAGCTTTGTAAGGCATTCTCCTCGTTGGCTTTCTGGACCTCTTTTGCCATTTGGGTTTGGGCTAATTTTAAAGCTATCATTTTCTTCAGTATTTTTTTGGGTCTTCTTTTAGCAAGCTATTGACTTGTTTTTCATGATTTTCTTGCATCACTCTTAGTTCTCTTTCCAACTGTTCCTCTACTTTTGTCATTTGATTTTCAAAATCCTTTTCGAGCCCTTCCATGACCTAAGAACAATTCATATTTTTCTTGGAGGCTTTGGATAGAGGAGCTTTGGCTTTGTTGTATTCTGGTTGCATGTTTTGATCTTCCTCATCACCAATGATGTAAGAAAATACCTCTTCACCAAGAAAGTAAGACTCTATAGTCTTTCTTTTTCCCATTTGCTCATTTTCCCAGCCAATTACTTGACTTTTGAGTTCTTTGTTAAGTGTGGGACTCCAGAAGCAGCCTTTGCTTCAGCATTGGTTGCAGCTGCCCTGGAGCTGGACTCTGCTCCCCTCTCAGTCAGGTGAAAGACCTTTCCTACTGACCTTCAATGCTGTTTTTGGCATTTGTGACTTGAGAAGTCTGCAAACCATAGAAGCCACCAGCGATTCAGTCCCTCAAGGCCTGCTCCAGCTCTGTCCTTGCCGGCCAGGACCACACTGAACTGTGCTCTGCTCCCAGCCTAGTGCAATAGACCCTTCCTGTTGATCTTTCAGATTGTCTTGGGCTAGAAATTTGCTTCAGTCTGTTGTTTTGTGGCTTCTGCTGCTCTAGAATTTATTTAGAGTCATTTTTTACAGGTTTTTTGAGGTTTTACAGGATTGGGGGGAGAGCTCTAACAGGACTCTGCTTTTATTCCACCATCTTGGCTCTGCCCTGTTTCACTGTTTTTTAAAGTAAGGTTTTATGTCTTGTTTCTTCTATGATCATAGCTATACCCTATATCTCTCCCCTTCCCGTATAAAAATAGCATTTTTTTAAATAGAAAAAAATTCAGCACAAAATGATCAATTGAAAAAATCTGAAAACGTGCTATATATAACCAATGAGGACCTCTTACCTCTACAAAGGTAAGAGGTTGGATGGGTAGAGGGGGATGGGTGTCCTCTCATATCTCTTCATTTGAGACTTTATAATTTTGTTACACTCACTTTTGATTTTTGTGTGAATGGTTGTTGTTTCCATTTACATTGTAGTTTTTGTGTATATTGTTTTCTTGGTTCTGCTTACTTCACTCTACATCAGTTCATGTAAATCTTTCCATGTTTTATTACATACATCATTTCTTACAGCATAGAAATATCCTTTTATATTCATATGCCAAAATTTGTTTAGCCATTCTACAATCAAGGGGTATTTATTTTGTTTCTAATTCTTTTGCTGTCATAATGTTACTATAAATATTTTGGAGTATAATGGAGTCTTCCTTCTTATCAGTTGTTTCCTTGGGATATAATCCCAGTAATGAAGTCTCTGGTTCAAAGGTTATGGACATCTTTGCCACTTTATTTACATAATTGCAAATTGCATTCCAAAATAGCTCTACCAATAATACATTAGTTTGTCTATTATTCCACAACCCTTTAATATTGACTATTATGATTTTGTTATTTTTTCCAATTTGCCTAGTGTGAGGTGAAACCCCACAGTTGTTTTGATTTGCATTTCTCTTTATCATTAGTGATTTGGCGCATTCTTGCATGCAGTAGGGAATACCAGTTGGGAATACTTTGCAGGTCTCATGAGAGCTGTTTGTTTATATCTCTTGACCACTTGTGTATTAGAGAATGATTATTAGTTATACACAAACACATATATGACAGCATATATATTATATGTATATATGTGTATATATATATATTTATATATGTGTGTGTGTATACAAAATGTATAATATCTTGGATACCAAACCTTTACTAAAGAAATCTGACACAATGATTTTTTCCCCCATTTGACTACTTCCCTTCTTACCCTAGGTACACTGATTTTGTATGTGTGGAAGCTTTTCAGTTTATGTAATCAAAGTTATCTATTTTATCTTTATAACTGTCTCTATCTTTTGTTTAGTTAAGAATATATCTCCTATAGATAGCTATGAGATATCTTTTTATTTTTTATGATTTTTAATATTAAGGTTGTATATCTATCCATTTAGAATGTATTGTGGAATATGTTCTAAAGTGTTGGTGTAAGCTCAATTTCTGCCAGATTGTTTTCTGTTCTCCTCACTGTTAAGCTTTTCCTCTCAAAGCTTATCTTTAAGCTTGTCAAATATTTTAAAATTTTTAATTGATATGATTTGTTCTTATTTCTCAATACAGCCTCCTCTCTCTTCCTCCCAGGAGTTATTGCTTATAACAAAAAGAAGAAAACCTACTTCAGGAAAACAAACACCATCTAAAAAGCCCAACATTTTGTAGTTTTCCACACCTGTAGCACCCCCCTCCCTGAAAATATCTCTGCTTAGACACATCACACTTTACTGACAAATCTAAGGTTAACTTCAGGGAAAAATATAACAATTAGAGCTATTCTAAAGTGAAATGGACTCATTGGGAGGGAATGTGTTTCCTTCCACAAGAGATTTTTAAGCAAAGGCTGGACCAGATATGCTGTAAAGGGGATTCACTTTTCCTCAAAAATTGATGTTTTTAGTTTTTATATAACATTCATTTCTGAATATATTCTCTCCCATTCCAATGCCTGTTGCCCAGGAAGCCTTATAACAGTGATTATAAAAGTGAAACAAAAATTTAGCCAAACCAATCAACCCATTTAGCAGTATATACAACACTCCACATCCATTGTCTCCCACTTTTGCAATGAAGATATATCTTCTTAATTTTTCTCTAAGGCCAAGCAAGCTTCATCATTATAATTACACAGTTGTCAGTTTCATTTTATTGTTCTTTCTGATTATACTGATACACATATATGTATAACTGTGTATGTATATATGTATGTAGACAGATAAGAGTTTTACTGGTTCTGCTAACTTGCCTCTATACTGCTTCATATAAATCTTCCCATGCTTCTCTGAATTCAGACTTTCTTATAGTGAAGTAATATTCTATTGTATTCACGTACCATAATTCATTTAGCCATTTCCCAATCCATGGGTTTGTTTTCAATTATTTGCTACTACAAAAAGGAATGCTGCAATGAATACTTTTATTTGTATATAGGACCATTTTTTCCCATCTTTGACCTGCTGGGGTTCTTTGCGTAGCAATGGGATCTCTAGGACAATGGGATCTCTTGGACATTTTAGGCACTTTTTATTTTTTCATTCTGAACTTTTAAGAGGTACCAGGTAAAATGAACATTTCCATAAAAATGACAGAATAGAAAAAGAGTTGTACATGAAACTATATACCTACATCTATCTAACTATATATCTCTATTATGTATAGCTTATATTTCTTTTAAGTATATAATAAATTCAACTTAAGTAAATAATTAGTTCAAGTTTTCAAAGCTTCCCTGCTCCTTTCTGGCCTTTTTTCTGTTTTCTTCTCTGCATTAAAAAAAGTCTCACTGACCCTTTTCTTTTTTCCTACCCTCCTCCCTCACCTACTCACCCCCTTTAGGAAAAGAAAAATGGAAGAGCTGTTGTAACAGAGAGGCAGAGTCAAGCAAAACAAATTTCCACTTTGGCTATCCCCCCCACCCAAAAAAAAGTACATCTTATTCAGCATTTTGAGTTTAGGTACTGTTAAGCAAAATTCCAAAGTTCTGTTCTGCAGAATGGGTAGACCAATTAACTGACCCACAAATTGTGCCTCGCAGTTCCTGAATTCCTACCCTGCCAAAAGAGGAGATTTTTTTTTTTCCCAGTACAGGTTGGACTAGAATTCCTCTGAGGTTTCCAACTCTGAGGTTCTTCCCTGCCTCCCTAATGGCTCCTTCCATCTTTGCTGGTTCTTTGTCAGTTTCCAACTTCTCAATATGGTTGTTTCCCATGGAATCACAAAGCTTCCTAACTGGATGGGACCTTAGCAGCTGCTAGTCCGATTATATGGGAAATAAAATCCTTCCTGCAACAAATCCCAATGGTGGTCCCCCATTCTTTGCTTGAAGACCTTCATCAATGAGGAACACAAGGCCTCCTTGGGCAGCCTGTTCCACTTCTGCAAGGACCTTGTAAAGACATTTTTCCTGCCTTCAACCTTCAATTTGTCTCTGGGTCTTTCATTTGTTGCTCCTAATTTTGCCCTCTGGGGACAAAGAACAAGTGTACTCTCCCTTCCACATGGGAATACTTCAGATACTTGAACATAACTATTATTTCCCCCCTTTATCTTCTCTTTTTCAGGATGAAAATGCCCATTCCCTTTAACAAACTGTGATATAGTGGGACGTGACCTCAAAGGTCTTCTCCATTCTGGGTAGCATGTGTCTGGATGTTGTCTGGCTCATCATTGCCCATTCCTACACATGGTACGACAAACTGATGAATATCAGGCCACTGGACCCAAATGGCTCAGGAGAAGAGAATGAGGTTGGTGACCTTGCGCAGCCCTCCCTCACTCAAATCAAAGTCAACTGCAAGTCATGTCATCATCTTGATGTCATGGTCCTCTTTGAGAATGAAGGACAAACACAACCTGTGACTGGGTAGCAGCTTCTCCTTCTCCTCCTCTCCTCTGGTGTTCTACCCAGGGGAAGGTACACTCCATGCCCCCAAACTAACTTTTTTCCTCTGGGCTTTCTGCCTACATTTCTTGCTCAAAGATCAAGCCTTAAACCCAATTCACTCTGGAGCTCATGGACTGGACAAGTCCCCACCGACCTAGCACAGAGTGAATATAAGTACTAAATAGTAACTGTTTCTCTTTTCTGCAGGAACCCTGAGGGTCTTCCCCTCCCAGTTTGCTTTTTGTTTTTATTAAAGGGGCCATCCCTTGAGTAACCACTTAGAGAAGCCTATTCACGAATGGGTGTATCTCACTCAAAGTTCGAACGTGAAAGGGCCGGGGGTCCCACATTGCATCCTGGGCCATCTCCAGTTGTCCTGATGAATATCAGGCCACTGGACGAAGATGGCTCAGGAGAAGTTATGTCGTGTCATGTCATCATCTTGATGTCATGGTCCCCTTCGAGAACGAAGGACACACACAACAAAACCCCAAACTGAACACTGTGCTTTGGAAATGTTCTGACAATGAAACTATCACATCCTTTTTCATGGAAACTCTTAATGGAGCCCAAGATCACATTTTTTTTTTAATCTATCATATCACACTTTTGACTCTTATTAAGGCTGAAGTGCACTGAAATGCCCTGAACTTTTTCTGACAAAATGCTCTCTAACCATGTTTCTCAATCTCATACTTGTCAAGTCAAATTTTGACCCAAGTGACTCAAACTGTAGAAAAGGGAAAAGAATGGAATTTGCCAGCTACAGACAAGTGAGATTAACTTCAGCTCCTAGGAAATTATTAAAGAGATAGTTAATGAATATCTAGAGAAGGACATGATAACCAGACATTTTTCCCTCTTAAAATTAATTGAGAAGTTCAGCAGTTTTCTAGCTTGCTAAGGCCTTTCTGACTCTGTTTTATCATCCTCTATGATGCCATCAGCTCTCTTGGTTGGGTGTCATCAGCAGATTTGAGAAGCATGCCATTTAGACCTTTATGGAAGTGACTGATTAAAATGTTAAGCAGCAAAGGGCCAAGTACTAGTCCCTGGAGTCCTCCATTAGCAATGTCTTAGGACTGATATCAAACCAATGGAGATTCAATCCTTCAATTAGTTCTAAAACCATTTAGTGGTATTACTGTGTAATCCTCATCTCTCCATCTTCTCTACAGGACTAATATGACATATTTTGCTAAAATCTAAGTAACAGAAAGTAGCTAGGGCATTCCCCTGAACTACTGGTCCAGTAACCCTGCCAAAAAAGGAAATGAGATGAGTCTTGTATAACCTGTTCTTGATGAAGTCATACTGACCTTGGGATCACTATTTTCCTTCCTAGATGTGCATTAACTACCTCTTTAATGAGCCTTTTTGCCAGGAATTGAAGTCAGGTCATTTTGTTTATCATTTGCAGATTCCATTCTTTTACCTTTTTTAAAAGATTTGAAAACTTAGATAATATTTGCCCTTCCTCAGTCCTATGAAACTTTTCCTATTCTCTACAATCTTTTAAATATCGACAGTAGCTCAGTGAAGGATGTCACTCTTATCCGCCAGGTGACTTCAACTACTCAAGTGTGGCTAGGTGCCCTCTTCCCATAGCCCTACTGATCTTGGGAACTACGTTAGCCACTCTTGTTCTGTCCTTTCCTATTCTAAAAGGTCATCCTCCTTGGCAAAGAACATACAAATTGAGTAATCTTGTCTTTCTGTAATGTCATCATTTCATCCACCCTAAGCACCTGTTCTATTCCTTTGATCTTTTTTCCCCCTAATATGGCTAATAAAACCCTTTGTTGTCCTTGGCTTTCTTTGCCAGCCTTGGCTCATTCAGAAGTATATCACTCCTAACACTTATTTGTATAGTATCCCACCATGCTTTTATATTTATCTTCTATTACCTGTCCTTGCTACTATTGTCTATGTCCCTAAAAATAATCCAAGTTAGTTAGTGAACTCTCTGTGCCTTTTTCTCTGCATTGAATTGTTATTTTTAGAATTTCAGTCTTGAGAGTCCCATCTTACTGGGTTGATTTTACCTTTTGGAAGTGTAGCCCATAGCACCCTGTCTTGCCCTAGAATTCTATCCTTGTCAGCCTTCTCTCTACATCCTCTCCCTTCACCATCTCATTTAGTCCTGTGGTTTCAGTTACCAATTCTGTTTAGATGACTCTCAGATCTGTATCTCTGGTCCAAAATATTCTTTTGAGCACCAAAACTGCCTCTCTTTCTAAAGGACATTTCTACCTGGATATCTCAGGCACATGTTCAAAACTGCTATGTCTTTCCCCGTAAAACTACTTCTCCTTCTTCCTTCACTATTTCTGCCTTTGGTACTATCATTAACCTACTTCTCTTCCCACCCCCACCCTCCTAATGTTTGAAACCTCCAGTTATTCCTGACTCCTCTATCAAGCTCACTTCTCAGTCCATTTAGTAAACAGGGTTTTGTCTGTCTCATTCCTGATGCATCTACCAATTTAACCACTCAATAGAATATATCCATATATATGTATATATTATACATGTATATATGTATATGTAACATATATGTATACATATATGTATATATAGTATATGTGTATGTATGTATATATATGTAATGCGTGTGTGTGTGTGTGTATCCATCCCCTTTTCTCCTTTGACACCGCCAATACCCTGATTGCACCAGCTTGCCGGTCTCCCTGACTCAAGTGTTTATACACTCTACTCCAACCTCTAGTCAGTGTCAAATTGATTTCCCTAAACTAGCATAGGTCTGTTCCTAATCACCCGCTATTCAACCAAGTCCAGTGGATGGCTCCCCATGGTCTCCAGGATCAAGTATCAAATCCTATTTGACATCTGAAGTGTCCCTCACTTTTCCAGTGTTTCTCACACCTCACTCCATCCCCAACCTTTACCACATACTCTGATCCAGGGATGCTGGCCTCCTCACTGTCCCTCTCACAAGAGGCAGCCTATCTCCAGGCTCCATGGATTTCAGCGGCTCCTCACGTTTGGAGTTCTCTTCCACCTCTCGGCCTCCTGGCTTCCCTTCCAACCAAAACCTTATCTTTTCGGAGAAGTCTCCCCGTTTCCTTAATCCTAAGCATCTTACTTCCACTACCTCTAATTTATACTGAATACCTCATTGTACAAAGTTGTTTTGATGTTGCCTCTCCCATTAGATTGATTCCTTAAAAATGGGGATGGTGTTTGGTTTTTTTGCCCTTCTTCACATCTCCATCACGTAGCACAGTGTCTGACCTGGCAGTTAGGTGATGAATAAATGCTTGTTGATTGATTGAAAGGGGTGTTTTATGAAACTGAATCAGGCACTGATATGTATACCAGTTCCAGCAATTGCAAATCTATCCATTTGCAAGCTCATGACGTTTTCTGGAAAGCTTATGGGTTTGGGAACCCAATTCTGGGCTTAGTGCTGGTTGGAGCAGTGTTGACTCAGCCAGTTCCCAAAGATGCTGATCATTCTATGTGATGCTCCAGGCAGCCCTACCTAAGGATAAGGAAAGAAAGGTAGCACCTCTCCTGTGCTCAGTCCTTGGACATAACAGTCACTCAAGGGCAAGCTGACTGATGCATCGTTTTCATATACAAAGGCAATAAAGGGAGAGACCCAGAGATCTGTCAGCTATCTGGCACCATGAGACCGCCAGAGCTTTTGTTTCATATATACTTTCATGAGGTGGTCGGAAGATCATCTCAGCAGCTAGGGACTTCATATGCTGTCTAGTCTCAACTCCTCATTATAAATGAGGAAACTGGTGGGACCTAGTGAGGTCTCCCAAGAAGCAAGCATGAGGTGGGTTTTAAGCCTATACTCTGACCCTGGAGCCAGAGATCTTTACCTTTCTACCGTATCATGACATCAATCACCTCAGCACAAAATTTTTTTAGATGTGAAAGGAACTCTGAACTCTCATGAATATGGATTCTAGTCTCAGTTCATCTATTAAATCACTTGCAGATGTGCCAACTTGTCAATGCCCTTCCTAAATTGTGTAGTGCCTAGAAGTGATCGGGGCATCATGGCCTCCCTCATTCTGGTCACTTACTCTTAGTGTAATCTAAGAGTACATTAACTTGACTTTTTAGCTGCCAATGTATTATATTGGTGATTCATATTGAGTGAACAAGTGTTCCAGTGCTTTTCAAACTGCTCTGTGTGCCTTTGTGTTTACAAAGTTGAATTTTGGTCTTCTAACTCCAAGGACTTTGACCTTTCCGCTACATTACATTACCTGGCATACAAACTACATAAACTTGCTGGCCCCTAGTTAACTCATCTATAAAATGAAAGGATCACAAAAACAAATAAATGCGTGGTTTGGATTAGATGATTTTTGAGGTTCCCTTTAAGGTCTCCCCATCACCCCCTGCCAATCTAATATTTTATGAACTTATATATGTTAGTAGGCTCAACAAAGACACAAATGTGCATTTATTGCAGGGGTGATCCTCGAGCAGAAAAATGTTTTTCATTCAGCCTGGCAGCAAGGCAGTCAATTTTGTTTTCATGTGGAAGTGAATTAAAATTCCTCTGCTAGTCTCCTTGTCTTCCTTGTCTCCTTTTCCCATGGAAGTAAATGGGGAATTCCCAAAAACCATGCCAACTGAGTGCCTGTCTTGGCAAGTCCTATTAAGCTGGCAAGGCTTTGAACTTGGGCCTGGTGAGAGATTTTGTGAAAGCTGCTCAAGGACCACAAGGACCAGCCTAGCTAAGTTTGAGAGGCCTTTGTATCAGGGTGGCACCAGGAGAACAAATTTTTTGGTTAGCTTTTTTTTTTAATAGGTGACATTTTATTTTTCTGATATATTTAGAAACTGCTTTGGGCATGGTGTTTATTGGTAAACACATTGCATTATACAGGGAATTCATCCATTTTATTGAGTTTTTGTTTTTATGTCACTTTTTTCTATTGTATTCTGTTCCCCTCAAGAGCTATTCCTTATAACAGAGAAAAAACATAGCTCAGGAAAAACTAATTAATGCACCAAGAGTTCAACATCCAGTCTCCCATCTTGGAGAGAAGGGTGTTTTCTCCCTCTTCTTTGGAGTCAACTTTGGTCATTTTACTCCCTCAAGCATTGTTTCATTTCTTGAGTTGTTCTTTAGTTATTTTGTATAGTTTTTGGTTCTGCTTATCTTACTTTGCATCAATCAGTTCATGTAAGTCTTCTCAATATGCATCATATTCCTTGCTTTTCACAGCACAGAAATGTTCTGCCATCAATGGACATCTACTTTGTTCCTAGTTCTTTACTACTATAAAAAGTGCTGCTTTAAAATTCTAACATACAGGATTTTTCTTTTTGTCAGCAGTCTCGTTAGTCAACTTTTAAAGGCTGTTTACAAAGAGAAGACTCCACCAATGCATGCCATTTCATGGATCTATGATTTATGGAAGAATTAAAATGAATTTTGCTTTGAGAATTTTATAGCATCCCATGTGCTAACTACAGAAACCCTGGGATCTCATAAAACCACATCTAGGACTCGCTGGCTAAGCAGTAAGTGAATTCAGTTATTTCTCTGACCCACTTTTAGAGAAATTCTAGGGAAAATAGATTCTTGAAGAAGACTGTGCAGGACACAGTATAAGAAAGACACTAGATAAGCTTACCTAGGCTCCATCCTACCCCAGAAAGTAGTTCTAAGATCTGGCATTAGGGACAGGGGCTCAATTCCCCAGAAATGGTTCAGGGGTCGGCAAAGTTGAGATTCTAGTGCCAGCTGAATCAGAACAGGAAAAGTCCTTCAGAAGCCTTGAAACCAAGCCTAGGACAAAGCACTGAGTTTGGAATAGAACATGGGTAGTTCCCTTACCTGCCTCCCATTCACTGATTAAATATGACAAAGAATACCACATGGATGCAACTACCAAATCCCTGTGGGCAGAAAGGCCCTCCTTGGGACAATTCTGAGAGTGACTACCCTGCTCCCCGAAGATGGCCAATACCCTGTCCCCCTAGAACAAATAATTCAAATTTGTGATTGAGGCAATAACTGCCCAAATGACTCCTCTTCCAGCTTGGCTCCCATGGGCTTCATCTCTCACTGTGATTAGCAAGAGGCAGCAGATCTTCCCTTCAGGGGAACAGTCATCATTTGATACCAATATCATGAATGCATTTTCCTTCAGGAATTTAGAGCAAGTAGACACGAAGCCTACTCCTTTTAGGAGCCAACAATCTCAGTTCAGATAAGAAGGAACACAGCGAACAAGCAATAAAGCACTGAACAAACATGCTAACACACACACAATACCCTGCCTGTTAATACGTCTCCTACATAGGGTGGGGAGGGCAAAAACATTCTTTTACCTGGTTCGTTCAGATCCTGGGAGGGAATTGGCTTGGTGGCTAGGTGAAAGAATTATTAAACCAAGCAATATTTATAAGAGCACTCAGATGGCTAGCAACTGAAAGGATAGAAAAACATGTCACATAGAATCCCTGCTTTGAGCTACACAATGATGAAAATAAACACTACGATGCTACTTGTTTCCTCTGTTTTCTAAATGGGGAAGAGGTAAGAGAACAACAGAAGTCAGGTAGGGTAGAGGAGGGAGAGAGAAAGAGAGGGAATTGGAGAACGGGGATGAGAGAGGAAGGGTTGCTGAACTTCAGAACATAGGAAGGGCCACTTTACAGCTGACCTGATGCCCACCTGGTATTGTGGATACTCACCATCAGGGCATTTATATTTGGGCGAAGACCAGAGCCCAAAGGAATCTAATCCAATCTAGTCCAACTCTCACTGTAAGGAAGAAAGACCCCAGTCTATAACAGGCCCCCCAATCACACAACTAGTTCATGACAGAATTGGGTCTAGAAATTAGATTCGATGATCGGTCAGTATTCTTTCCATCCCATTCCTGTCTTGTATGCCCAGAGGATGTTTTACTTTATCAGTCCCTAACACTTTCAGTGTAAACTTGTTTATCAGAGCCTCCTTCAAGCCAGCTAGCCAGGAGCAAGTTTTGATAGGTGGGCTGGAGAGGAGGGGAAGAGTCTAGGACATTGCCTAAAGACAGCAAGATGGGTGGGAAGCAGTAGGCATAGGTGTGGGGGACAGATAAATTCTGCCTACTTCGGAGAAAAGGCATAAGGCACTTTGGCAAAATGGTAGGATTTCCAAGGTCCCTTCTTTAAAAGCAAGATATAAGACAGTTAAGTAAGAACTTCACATCAGCCAGTCTTATGGAGGCATGGAGGAGGAGAACAAACCTCACATGAATTCTCTGAAGGAAGGGGTTATGATGGGAACAACAAATACTGAGACCAAACTCTTCCTGCTGACAGAAATGATGTTAACGGAGGTTCTAGATTTTGGTTTTTGACTCTGATTATGTAAGTACAGAGAACTAACTTGGTGAGAAAAATTCAATGCAGGCAACTCCTCTCTAACTTGGTCTTAGATGGTTGTTAGGGGGCATGTGTCTGAGTTGGGTCCTGTGCTGAAGTCCTTCTCACTCCAACCACTCTATCCTCTTCTATAATGGATTGTTAAAACTCTCCTTTTCCAAACCGGCCTCATATCCACCACACTTCATGGTACAGTGCTTGAAACAACCTTCATAGTTTCCCCAGCCCAAAGCAAGAAGTGCACCACAAAGAGAAATCAATGGGACCAGATTTTTAAATATTTTATTACATAATCTTTTCATGGCACCATCAGGAGTAACAGAAAACGTTATTCCCAGTTTCTAAACCACATCCTGAAAAATATACATTTTATTTATATATTTATATTAATAACACCCCACCCCATAATCCCACCACCTAACTGTAGATCTTTCGCTTAAAGCAGGAAACTATTCTCTTCAGTAAGAAAATATATATGGAAGCTAAATGAAAAATACAGTTAGAAGAATTACTGGAGCAGCTTGGTCCTGGGAAGGGGTAAAGGGTTAAGTCTCTAGGCTCAGCAGGATGTGCAACTGGGATCCATTAAAGGTGGAGAGGTATAATGTATAAAAAAGGCAGCGTAAATTCAAGGTGAGCTCTGGCTTCCTTGGTCCATTACGAGATGGCCTTTGCCTCAGGGAGAAAGGCTTCCCAATACTTCACCAGCTGCAAAGAAGCCAGAGCAGAGGAGAGTGAAGCAGCCCCCCAGCACATCCCAAGCAGGAGATATGGCCACTGTAACCAGGGAGCTTCCCCTCTACCTCTGGTCTCTTAGTGATCGGCTCACTGAGAAATGAAGCACAGGAAGAGAAAGGTGCAGAGAACAGGCCTGATCACTACACCACCCACTAGACCATGAAACACCACACCCCAGCAGTACTCATGCTTGTCAGAGGGCGTCTATGCCAATGACAGTCTGAGGTCAGTACTCTTCTCAGGGCCTAAGGCATGGGCCATCTGAGAGCTTTCATGTGACACTGGGTGAGACGGATCAGAATTGTCAGGAATTAAGGAGTCACTTATTGTGACTAGAAATCTGTTCTCATGAGGAAACATCATAGACTGAGCACCTACAACTTACAAGTGGCACATGAAAAAGCTTAACTAGGGTCAAAACTATCACCTCTTGCCTCCCAAAGGTCTCAGACTAACAACATATTGGGGCTATTTTAGCTTCCCAAGACAAAATCAGCCCATCTAGAAGGGCCTCTGAAGAGTTGAACTAACCTCTGAATGAAAGGCAACAAAATAATCCAAAGCACAAAGCAGAAACATTCACTCACCTGCTGCTGTGAATACAGAAGTGTTTCAAGGTACTTGATCACGTGGTTTCTGAAGTCCTTGGATTTCTCTTTCTGTATGAAACAAGATACTGCACTGAGGACCCAGAGTTCCTCCTATCCACAAGGGAGAGGGAGGATTAATTGCTGGCACAGACAGCCCAGCCTCAGAAAGCAGAACCAGAATGTGGCTCAGTCATACTGGGTGGCACAGGAGCTCTGTCCTGTACGGACAGGAGATGGAGGGGAACATCCCAACACAGAGGAAGAGTGATATTCATGGGAGCAAAGCGACCCCACTCACAGCCCTCAAAGTCATGAGCCAGAGCTCCGTGCACTAGGATCCTGAGATGAAAGAGGAATGTCTGAGACAGAAACAAATGAAAGGGCAGCGGAACCGAAGCCAGAGAGCAATAGCAAGAGAGAAGAAAGGGAGTCACACCATACCTCAAACCTTATCACTTCTTTGCGGACCACTGTCGAAATGCGTTCAAAGTCCCTTTCATACTGAGTCACACGAGACTCCCACTGGGCAGAAAAAGAGAAAAAAAATAAGTGTTTGCTGATGCATTCCCAGGAAGCAGTGAGCCACGCTCTGTACTGTCCAGCACTTTTGCCTCCTCCTCTCTCCCTCATGCTTCACTACACATAGTAGCAGGGCTCATGTGAAGGGGGTTGCTAGGTTGGACCCCTTCGCCCATGGCTGATCACAGAGCAAGACATTACCATAGGAATAGTCAGAGGCTATTCAGATTCACTGAGAAAACTAGGGTCGTGATGTTTCAGGGGAGTCTCAGAGAATACTGGCCAAACTATGAAGAGGAAAACATACCAAGGTGCAGAAATAACCTTGGTTGGGTAGAGGGAAGGGACTTATTAACCCCTTTGGTCAGGGTGGTATATCATTATGGGGCTAGATACTGGCTGAAAGAAGATCCAGTGCACAGTTCATACAGAAAATAATTAACAAGATTATCTTGAATTGTCAAGCTTGCCAATTGGGACAGCCACACCTTATCTACTTTGAGCGTGTTCTGGAAAAACAATGAAAAGATTTGCTACAGACTAGATTGTTGTTCAGGCCTTTCATTTGTGTCTGACTCCTCTTGAGACCATTTGAGGTTTTCTTGGCAAAGATATTGGAGTGGTTTGTCATTTCCTTCTCCAGTTCATTTCACAGATGAGGAAACTGAGGCAAATAGGGTTAAATGACTTGTTCGGGATCCCACAGCTAATAAGTATCTGAGGTCACATCTAAACTCATCAGGAACAGACTAAGAGGAGGCCAGATTCAAAGAAGCCAAGTCAGCAGAGTTGGGGAAGCGCATTTTCTATTAGGAGGCCAGATAGCATTTGATATGAACTACTAATTCAGAGAGCTAGTACATAGCCCTCAGCTGCACTAGTGTTAAAGCAGTGAAATGAAACCTCTTTGGTACAAGAACCTATGTTGCTGTAGGGCAGGAATGGAGGACCCTTCCAACTGGATGAACTTACTTCTGTAATCTCGTCTTTGGCTTGTTGCAGCTTGTCAGGTTTATTGGCCCACAGTAGCCTGGCCTCAGTTTCTCGTTTCTTCTGCAACATGGTCTGGGCATCCTGCCAACGTTGCCAAGTCTTCATTCGATGGTCAAAGGCACCCTACCAAGAACAGTGAAGGCCAAACATTTATCCATAATCTTGGGGCTAGGACATCCCTAGGGTGTGGAATTCTATAGTTATATGAAAATGATCTAAATCACTGTTGATCAGAGAAATGCTAATTAAGACAACTCTGAGGTACCACTTGTCACATACAACAGAAAAGGAAAATGCTGGAAGGAATGTGGGAAAACTAGGACACTAAGCACTGCTGGTGAATTGTGAGTGGGGAGAAGAGTTTGTTACTGTGCTCAACGGACTCTAAAAGTCTTCACACTCCCCTGATCCAGCAACACCACTGCCAGGTCTACCTCCCAAAGCCAGTCATAGGAAGGGAAAGGATACAGAAATATTTACAACTCTTTTTGTGGTCGCTAAAAATTAACTGGAAATCAAAGGGATGCACATCAATCGGAGAATGGCTAAAGAGGCTGTGACACAAGATTGTAATGGAATACTGTTGTGCTGTAAGAAATGACAAACAGGATGATTTCAGAAAAACCTGGAAGGACTTACATGACATTAACTGATGCACAGTGAAGTGAACAGAACCAGGAGAACACTGTACACCATGACAGCAATATTGACAGCACAAACAACTGTGACGGACTTAGCTATTCTCAGCAATACAACAATCCAAGACAACCCTAAAAGCCTCACGACGAAGCACACGCTCCGCCTCGAGAGAAAGAAATGACACTGTTTAAACACAGACTGAAGCAGGTGATTTTCACCTTTTTAATTTTTTTTGTTCCAGTATTCTTGTACAAAATGACTAATGTGGAAATGTTTTAGATAATTGCACAAGTATAACCTATATCTGATTGCTTAACCCTTCAGAGAGGGGAAGGAGGAAGGGAAGAAGAGAATTTGGAATTCAAAACTTTAAATAAAAATGTGAAAAGAAAAGAAAGGATTTTATAAAAAAGACATGGAATGACTTATGAACTGATTACAGATAAGTAAACAGAATCAGAACAGTTTAGAACACCAAGATCATAAATACAAAGTTTTGAAGATTTTCATAGCTCAGTGAAGAATCACGGGGAACCGTAAGAACAACGATCCTGTAAAAACAAATGGTTTTAAAAACTGAAAGAACCGATTGATATGATGACCCTTCATGGTTCCCAAGGAAAGCTTCTGCCTCATGCTCTCCATGACAGGGAGGTAAAGGAATTGGGGTACGGAAAAGGGTGGATGGACAAACACACACACAGAGCTCTGGAGGGAATTTTGTTTTGCTAGACTATGCACGTTTGTTACAAGGAATGTTCTTTTTTTTGTTTTCTAATGGGGTAAGGAGTGTGAGGGAAGAAAAACAGATTTCTATTACATTTTTTTTTAATTGAGAATTGAGGGAGATGGTGCTACAAATGTGAAATGCTGTATGTACCTTCAGACAAAGATTACTGTCTTACTTTGTTACAAGGGTGGGGATAATTGTTTGTAAAGTAAAAATATATCAATATAATTTTAAGTCTCCCACACCCTCTGGGCCTGCTGCCTGGTCTCCTTCCCTCTAATCTCTCCTTTCTCTCATTCTTCACACAGCTGCCAAGGTGAAATTCTACAGGTACAAGTGGGACCATGTCTCCCTTGCTCAAGGAGTCTCAGCAATTCTCTCTTACCTCCGGGATACAGTACTGACCTCCTGCCTTCATACTCTAGCTTTAATTTACCTTTCCAAACTGGGCAGCTAGGTGGTGCAGTGGACAGATCAGTGCAGGAGTCAGGAGAACCTAAGTTCAAATCTCAGACATGCACTAGCTGTGTGACCTTGGGCGAGTCACTTAACCCCAATGGCCTCATCCTGGGTCATCTCCAGTCATCTTAATGAATATCTGGTCACTGAATTCAGATGGCTCTGGAGGAGAAGTGAGGGTGGTGACCTGCACAGCCCTCCCTCACTCAAAACAAAGTCAAGTGCAAGTCATGTCATTATTTCTCTGATGGCATGGTCTTCTTCAGCAATGAAGGACAAACAGACCTTTCCAAACTGATTTCACAGTTCCTTTCTTTCATGTGCTCTCCTGCTGTTCCCCATGGAGGACATGACAGTTACAGTCCATTCATATCCACCATGGGCCTCATCCTTTGGGTAATCCTTAATTTCAATTTTGAAACCACAGCATTCTAGACTCACAACTATCACTGGAAGAACACCAGTTAAAAAGAAAAAGACAGACCCTTTTTTCTGGAAAGATTTTCTGGAAAGTCACTAAAAGAACTTACTGATTTCCAAAAAGCAACCCAGCCCCTCTTCTTCTTTTATATAAAATTCTAAATCTAATTAATTGTTTGCAGTTTCTGTCCAAGACACAGACAACCCTATTGATGGATAAGCTCTGTAAGTTGTCCATCTAACAGTGTATCAATTGTCTGGGCAATTGGGTCTCTTCAGCCACTTTTTTTCCCTGTTAATGCTTGGATACCTCATCTCCGCTTAGGTTTCTCCTGGCTTTCCTTCAAGTCTCAAATCAGACCTTCTTTAGGAGGCCTTTCCAGGACTCTCAGGATGCTACTGCTTTCTTCTCTGTGACTACCTCCCATCTATTCTCTATATATCTTGTGTATACCTAGTTTTTTTTAACATATTGATGAACTCATCAGGCTCAGATGAATTATATCCTTTGGTATAGAAAGAAATGGAAGATGATTGCTAAGTTATTCATTACTACAGTAATCCTGTGGGAAACAGGAGAAGTACCACAGCATCAGAGGACAAATGCTCTAGTATTTTTTTTTTAACGAAAAAGAACAAATTCTGTAAGCTGTACGTCTATCAGTAAGCTTGATTTTAGTTCCCAGGAAAATTCTAGAGTGGATCGTGAAAGAGATGGTTAATGAATATCTAAAAAGTAAAGCAGCGATCACAAAGATCCAGTACGGTTTAATCAAGAACAGGTCATGTCAGAATAACCTATGTCTTTTTACAACAGGATTACTAACTGGAAGATAAGAGGAATGACAAAGACAAAGAGCATTTGACAAAAAGCTCACACTGTTCCTGAAGGAGAGATAAGGACTACACATTCATCCAATTAGATGCATTTGGAACTGACTGAATGGCCAGATTCAAAAAGTAGCCTTTATGATACAAGATTAACTGAGCTATTTAATGTTTTCCATCAATGACGTGGATAAAGGCACAGAAGGCATATTCATCCAGATGTGCAGATGACACAACTGGGAAGGACAGCTAATATATTGAATGGCTGACCTGAGATCTAAAAAGATCTTGACTAGTTAGAAGTTAGATCTAAGTTGATAAAATTCAACAATGGTAAGTGTAAAGTCTTACACCTATGTTAAAAAAACTGACTTCCCATATACAAGATGGAGGGACCCATAATTAGGCAGTTTTGTTTGAAAAAGCTCTAGAGGTTTTAGTGGACCCCAAGCACAACATGAAACAGCTATGTGACATGGCAGCCAAAAAAAAAAAGTGTCAAATCTTGGGTCACATTAAAAGAGGTGCAGCTTGCAAAAATAAGGTGATTGTCTCTCTGTATCCCTTCCTTCTCAGACCAATCTAGAATATCATATTTACCTGTGGATCCTACCATTTAAGAAGTGCACTGCTAAGCTACAGAGTATCCAGAGAAGCAACCAAAACTGTGAAGGATCTTAAACCCACGTCATGAAGATCAGTGGAAGGCACTGGACCTGTTTAGCCCGAATAAGGAAAGCCTAGGATTCTTCTATACAACATGACTAATGTGAAAATATGTTGCATGCTGTCTTGGGGAGTGGGGAAGGGAGGGAGGTGGAGAAAATTTAAAATTTATGGGAATGAATGTTGAAAACTAAAAATAAATAAATTTATTCAAAAAAAAAAAGTAAGAAAGAAAGAAAAGAAAAGCCTAGGAAAGGAAGGGGCTAAGCCTTGTCTTCAAATAGCTGGAGGACTCTAGTGTGAAGACAGACTGGATTTTTTCTGTTTGGTGGAACCAGAAACACTGGGTGGAGGTTGCGAACAGTCCTGTTTAAGTTTGATGTCAGGAGGACTTCCTAGTGATCACGGTTGTTCCAAAGACATGCCTTTCCTGGTACATGGTAGGGACTTAAAAAATGCTTGGTAATTCCTTCCAGGGGGAAGGCTCAGGGGACAGAACAGATTCCTGATGAGGTTTTCCTTCCAACTCAAAGGATGTGACATGACCTGAAGATGATACCTGAAGCCCAGGCAAGGATGATATCACAAAGAGGAGAAAGTTGAGAGAAAGGAGAAAGGTTAAGGCTGTAACCTTGGGAACCATGGAAGCTCACAGTTCAAGAACAGGCTGCAAAGCTGACTGAGAAGCCCTCTTGTTCTACAACAGGGATGTCAGACTCACACAGAAACGATTCCTAAAGCCATATCTTGACTAAGAAAACCACAAAAGTTAACATTACCTATGTTGTTATTTTTATTTATTTAACATTTCCCAATTACATTTTAATCTGGTTTGGGCTGCATCAGCAAGTTTCTGGCAGTGAGTTCAACACTTGTGTCCTACAATGTATCTGCCCAGTGTTTTTTCCAGATATCAAATCCCATAAGCAAGGTTAAACTCTAAAGAACATGAATCATCATTACAAATAATTACCTTTTCTTTATAGACTTCAAGTAGCTACAAGAGATTTCAAGAAGCAGAGGCTGGCCTTTTTTGCACCTTTTCAGATCTTGCCTTAACTCCCCAATTCAGAAGACGTTTGGGGGATACCTTCCTGGCCTCTTGAGTATGGGCCTTCCTTTGCCTGTACCTGGCTCTTGAGGTGGGGCTGAGAGGGGAACAGGCCTGCTATAGTTCAGCTTCCCATATTATATTTCTTTAACAACCTATAGCTTAGTTGATACTTACTTACAACTAACTAAGACAGGAAGGGGTGAATCTTATGGGCTGACCTTATATCTCACCTCATAATCAGGTAATAAACATTTATTAAAACAGGTATAGACTATGCAGTATCCTTGGTGGCAGAGATATGAAGATAGAAAAAGAAATAGTCCTTGCATTAAAGGAATATATTATATCCTATTGGGGAGGACATGCTCACACAACTACAAACCATCCACACAAGATAAATGATAACAAGGTACCAGCAGGGAGTACTGGAAGCTTGGGAGAGGAGAATAAACAGGTAGACACTGACCTGTGCTTCCCAAGGTACAGGTGAGACTAAAACTGCACTCGAGGCACAGATACACAAAAACATGATCACATGTGAGAAATAGCAAGAAAGCCACTTTGAGGGGACCACAGAACATGTCAAGGGAGCGATGCATAATAAATATGGACAGGTCAAAAAATAAACTATTGCCTAACCCAATGTGTTCTAGTAGCTGTTAACCTTGGCTGACAACACAGGAAGAAGCCACCCTCATTTTCCCAACACTAACCAACACCAAATGGTTATGACGCTGGAGCCACCACAGTTCTCCACAAGACTGTCTGTCTCAGAAGAGTGACAACTTGTTCATGGGACAGCTAGTGCCCCAACGCCAGAAGTCATGCTGTGCTGAACTCTATTCTGTGGACTCCAGATGAGCCTCATCAGCTGAATCACCAATAAATAGAGAACCCTGGAGTACACAGAGTGTCCTTTGCAGAGCTCTGTCCAGAAATAGTCCCATTTTCAGATATCTCCAGTATCAGCACACAGCTAGTTCTAGGAATTCCACTGGAAGTTATTTTTTAAGTCTTGTGGTCTTTATCATACCAGAGTTAGCGAAAAAATAAATAAATAAAAATTCATGGAAGAGAATGAGTACAACTCCAATAAACAGCTTCACTGTTCTGAATAAAATGTAAACTCCTAAGCATCATCATCCCCAGCCATGGTTTCCTGAGTGGCTGTGTGTGTGTGAATGCTCACATGGACACATGTGCCCCATGGCCAGGGGGTAGGAGAAAGAGGCTTGTTTCAAGTCAGAGACTCACCTCCTCTGACCCTGGGCCTAGGGAGCAAACAGCTCGAAAGCTGCTTTTACAAGATGGGTAGGAATGGAAACTTAACTCTGAGTAAGGACTTGCTTTTCAGTTTGGAGACACACTCTCAGTCATTTCTTTTTTGCCTAGTTAATAATTTGTACCTGATATGAACCAGGACAGCAGCATGTGCCTGGAGGTCAGCAGTGCCAGGCCAAGCCAGGCCAGCCTGTGCTACTGCAGTATAGCACGTGGTGGAAGGGCCATGGCAGTGTCCCCTACGAGGTTCTTGGCTCAGTTTATATTCTTCAATATGATGCTAACTCTGTTTCTGTGTGGGGCTCACACTCAAGTGGTAAGTGGTTGAGAAGAAGACAAGAGGAAGATTTTTTTCCATCTCATGACAGAAAAATATCTATGGAGCAAGTTTCTCTGATAAAGGTCTCATTTTTAATATATATATAGAAGGAACTGATCCAAATTTATAGTAAGAGCCAGCCCCTAATTGATAAATGGTCAAAGGATATGAACAGGATGTTCTCAAGCGAAGAAACCCAAATTATCAAGAGCCATATGAGAAAAAAAAAAATCCCAAGTCACAAATAATCGGAGAAATGAAAATTAAAGTAATTCTGAGGGAGGTTCGACCTCATATCCCTCAGACTGCCAAAGCTGACAAAAAAAGGAAGATGATAAGTGTTGGAAGCTTCAGGAAAAAACAACATTATGGCCCTGCTGGCGGAGCTAGGAACTGCTCTGCCACTCTGGAGCACAATTTGAAACAATGCCCCCAAAGTCTCTAAACTGTGAATACCCTTTGACCTAGCAATACCACTATTACGTCCATGTCCCAAAGAGATGAAAGACAAAAGGAAAGGATCTATGCATACAAAAATATTTACAGCAACTCTTTTTGTTGCAAAGAACTGAAAACTCAGGGGGTTCCCATCACATGGGGAAGGGTTGAGCAAAGTATGGCATGTGAATCCAATGGTATAGAAAGCAAAGTACTTAGCACAGTGCTTGGTACACAGCAGGTGCTTAATATACTCTAACTGATGGAATCCTATTGTGCCATAAGAAATGACCAAAGGGGAAGACACATAGGAACTGATGCTGAGTGAAGGAAGCAAATCCAGGAGAATGATTTATACAGTAAGAAAAACACCAGAAAGACAAAATTCAGAGTTCAAATCCTGCTTTAAAGACTTAATAGCTGCCTGAATCTGGGCAAGTCACTTAACCTCAACTGCCTCTTTCTCTTCCTCTAGCACCCTGCCAGGGCTGCCATGAAGATAAAATGAGATGATATGTGTAAGTGTTCCATAAAGTACTACCATTAGTATTTTATCACTGTGCTTCTTGCTTCTCAGTGCAATAACCAATCACAGTCCCAGGGAACCCCCGCCTGAGACAACAGTGATGGATTTAAGATGAGAATGAGATGTACTCTTCTGCCAGTGGACAACATGAGTTAGTTTTGTTTGACTATAATTATGTTTGTTTTTCTAACAGTTGCAACTGTGAGGAAGGGATGAAAAAAGAAGGCAGAACAGAGGAAAAAAACTGCTTAACTGACATGCCCCACCCCTCAAAGAAGAAATCCTCATGGCACAAAGGGCTGAAGGGCACTCCAGCCAGCTAGCAGAAGGAGAAGCAGAGGACTACATCGTCCACTTCTCACAGGTAAGTAACTGTGAACTTACCATCCACAGCCTTAGGACACTGTCCAGAAGTGTTGTGTTAACTATATCTTAAAATCCAGGGAAGTTCTTTGCCAAGAGTTGGAAACCAGTAATAATAGCTCATTTACATAACACTTACAGGTTTGCCAAGAGTTTGACATACATCATCTTATCTGCTCCACTCTTATTATCCCCATTCTACAGATAAGAAAACTGAAGATGAGTGAGGCAGGTGTGAATTCAGGCATTCCTGAACTGTACGCTGCGTGCTGGTGCAGGCAGAAGGAGTGGACGCTTACCCTGACTATGGCCAGGAGGCGGATGTAGTCGCTGAGGAGCTCAGCGAGGAGGAAGAAGTCGTTGCTGGCCTGCTCCTGGTGCAGCTGCTCAATCTTCTCCTCCACCTCTGCCAGCTGGGACAGAGCCCGGGAGAGGGCCGTGTTGTCCTCAGAACTCCCGAGCATGGCCAGGCTCTTTGCAAACTGTGCTGTGTTTAGGGCTAACTCTGAGAAAAGGAACAGAAGAAAACATTTTAAAAAGAGTAAGAAATCTCTTACCTAGTATTTCATGTGTCCGTGTTTTAAAATCCCAAGATTTCAGCATTTCCCTGGGTAACTAAGATCATTGATCCTGAGATAGAAGGGACTACAGAGACTACCTAAACCCAACTCTCTCATTTTACAATGAGTACACTGAGGTTCAGGGAGAGGGACTGATTTGCCCAGGGTCCTACAGGCAGTAAGTGACCAACCTCACCAGACTTCAAAGATATTCATGTATTATCATGGCCAAAGTGGCCAACTTTCTAGCAACAAAGATCTTGTCAGGCCAAAGGCCTGATACGTGATACAGTTCCTGCACATTAAGGGGGAAAGAGACCCCCAAACTCCTTCCAGAACATAGAGATAGTACTTAAGTGCTATACAATCCAACTGGTAACCAAAGCTAACATATATGCTGAAATATACAGAAGACTTACTTTGTGAGACACACAGAGTTTAAACAGGTTAAATGAGAAAACCAATAGAAGCGGATGGAATGCAGGCCTGGGGCTGAGTTGTGGCTCTGCTACCTCCTAGCTGTGAGTCCTTGGGCAAGTCTGTCACTTCTACTCTCTGAGCCTCCGTTTTTTCATCTTTGAAAAGGAATGATGGTTATCTGCCTTATCTGCTTCCCCAATTATTGTGATAAAAAGGAGAAGATGCTAGAAAGCACTTTCTAAACTATCAAATATAATAGAAAAGGGACATTATGTTCCCCACTTCTTCCTGTTACACATTGTTCATCAATATCTTCAGAGCGCACAGAGGAAAGGAAGAAATCCCATGCGGCCACTTGAGCTGGCTCTTAGCAGGCCTCACCCACAAAAAGACAACACTGTCAGTAGCTAAAGTAAAACTACGATATCCATGGCTTCTCGCCCCACCCTCCCTCCACCTACACTGTAACATCATTGAAATGGCAGAACAAGAAGTAATATTATTTAAAATGGAAACCAGTAATTTACAAAAAAAATATTATGCCCTAGCAAAATGCTAAAGCCTTCTCAGTTAGAAAACAGGCAACACTACTATGACTGAAAAGTCATCCTTTTGCCAGGAAATGCAAGCTGAGTTCACTCCAACAGATGAGATGAGCACTTCAGCTCTTCTCCAGGGACCTTAAGAACGGCCTGCCCTTGTCTCTGGCTCCCAGGTGCCACGCATCAGTCTCCTCCGATCCCAAGGACATTCCAGAAGTCATTACCTTTCCTATGGCTGACCAGAGTTTCTACAACAGCATGCAGTTTTCGTAAACGCTGCTCCTCACACTCCACTTCCTGCAGTTTCTCCTCAAACCACTAAAAGAGAGACAAACCAGAAACTAGAATGCGTTGTTTTGCTTTGGAGAAAGGAAAAATTTGGTTTTTCAGCTTCCCTAAAAATTACAAGATAACTAACCAAACACTCCAAGTTTGTAGCCTTGGAAGGGCTACTCAAGAACCAAAATCTGAGAGCCTATGAGAGGCAGTGGGTGGAGTGGAAAGAATGCTGATCCTGACGCAGGGTAGACCCGCTATCTGGCTCTACCCTGACTCTGACACTTACTGGTTGTGTAACCACTGGCAAATCACTTTGCCTCCATGTGCCTTATTTCCTCCTCTGTAAAATGGGGATAAAACCTGTAGTTCCGGACAGAGCTGTTGTGAGGATCTAATGGAATGATGTATGTAAAATTCTGTATGGAACTTAAGGCATATAAATGACTATAACTAAGATTACAAATCCCGAAAAGGAGACCCAAAGGTGCACAAGGCTACTCACAATGTCAGACTCATTCATCTTGATGGTCATTTTGCTCACTGCATCAGTAGCTTTGTTAAACATCTTGAGGAGACCAGCTCCACTCAATGTCTGTGTACCCACTGCCCGTGGTAACTGTAAGACCAAGTAGACAGAAGTGATAAGTCCTACCTGAAAGACATCAACCATTGGTTCTTCCAAATTTAGTGCAATTAAGTATCAAACAAATGGCAGTCACTCCATCTCTCAAATGAACACACCTGCCAAAAACCCTTGTTCTCTCTCATAAGTTGCTAACTTTATTTCATATCAGCAAAGATATGATTTCTTTTATAAGGTTAATACCTGTAATTCTAGAATGAACCTGTGAGGTAAGGATAAACTAACCACATCTGCTGGATACTTCAGGGGAATTTTAAAAAAGACCAGTTAATGGGAATCTTAGAATCAGAAAAGTTCCATTTCATAAAAAAAGTGAGGTGTTCTCAAAATGAAAGTACTTAAGAGAAAACAACGTGACAAACCCTGGGTAAGAGGCTGGTGACAACTGTCCCCTACCTCTCACCCCCCAAACAGATCTTTAGTTCTGGAGACCACTGCAAGAAGACTCTACCGTACACAAATCATTAAAGACACAAAAATCACTCTGGATGGATTTTTTTGGTTTTTAAAAGGGAGATAGTGTAACCCACTGGCAACACAGAGTCAGGATTAATAATTCAGGACCATATGAAATAAACAGATCAAATTCTTTAGCTCTTATTATGTGCAGAAGGGAAGTCAGTTACATGTATTAAGTGGTCAAGAGACTTTATGTTGAAATCTCTCAACCTACCTACCCTTGAACTTCTCAATATGGTTTTTTTGAAGTCAAAAGGTCTCTAGGATTAGCATCATAAAAAAAACCAAACAGGGCTTAACGTGTGTCAGAGAGCCCTTTAAAAGGTATGCTGTGTACTCAACAGGGAAGAAAAGACACAAACACAAGGCCCCATTATCCTCATTCTGCTTTCAATCAATGGAAAAATATTATAAGACTAGTCTTTAATGACTTCGCTCATTATGTATGTAGCAGATGCTCAATAAATCTGTTGAGTAAGATAATGAATATACTCATTAACTCACAGGTAAACTCTAGAGGCAGATGGCCCTCTGAAGAAGAGTTTCATCTACCCAATACTTACTTCTTCCTTCTCTAAGAACTCTCTGACATCAGGATCCTGTAACATGGTAGGATGGTTCACAATCCTCTGAAGATACCTAGGAAAAAGCAATGTATTGCACTGATTTTCCTGGATTCAAGTCTTAAATCAGTTATGTACCTCATATAACTCTGTTCCTTGACACCTTTTGCCTCACTTAAAATATTCCTCCATTCTGATCAGATACTTAGATACGTCTGGGCTAGTGAACATTTTAGATTACATTATTAACAACCAACCAAACATCATTCAAGAAGCAGGATGTGATTAACCTTTCTGAACTCAGAACAGTAAGAGTAAAACAGTACTTTTCCTCTCGATAGGTAGGAGAAATGTTCAGAAAGAAACTAAACTAGAGGAAGCAAAAATCTCACATGCTTAACTTGATTTATCTGTCTCAGGTCACTTCATTTCCCTTCATCTAGCCTAAATATCATTGCTAAAAAGAGGTCTCGGCTCTGACTGAAATTCAGCAATCATTCCCCTTGGAAGCAGCAGTCCTCATCCTAACCAGAAAGATCTCTGCTCTTCACGGCACACTCACCTTTCTAGAGCAGCCCTTCTTTTCTCCAGAAATTCTGCAGAAGAAGAGTCTTCTTTCCCAACTTTGACTTTGGTCATTCCTGGAATAGAATTTGATGAAAGCCATCAATAAAAATGCAGCAGGACAAATCTGTGACAGAGGCAATGGCAACAAGACGTGACAGCGCAAAACACAAACCAGCTTACTTATGGAATCATATCAGCACTGATCAATTTTTATCAGCACTGATCAATTTTTAAAAGGTTAGGCAATAAAGTGATCCCTTAACTAGGCTGAATATATTAAGAACAAGACTAACTCTATATTCTGTAACTTGAACTTTTATAAATAATATCTTAATATTTAAGTATCAGCTCACCCACAGGGCAGATGTTAAATGATGGAACTTCAGCCATTGTACTTCAGAACAAGACCAATTATGAAATTCCTGGTCTCAAATGGTATCTAGAAGCAAAATTCTTGGTTCCGTAGTCTTTGATAATGTCACAGACAAATCCTGGAGTCTGAGGCCAAAATCCTCAAATACTCCCAAATAAAAAGAATAAAAATATGTTGACCAAATTGTCTGAATGATTTCTATGCAATCACTAGAGATCCCCTAGCAACAGGTTGTGGTGTTGCTAAAAGGGGTGTCTGTAAACTTGAGGGAGTTATTTCTAAAAATCAGTTTCCTCAACTGTAAAGGGGCATAGTAACAGCACCCTCCTCCGAGGGCTGTTGTGAGCAAAAAATGAGATAATATTTGTGAAGTGCTTAGTGCAGTGCCTGGCACACAGTAGGCACTATATAATATTAGTTGTTGTTATATGCATAGAAAACAAACCCACAAAATTAGAAAGCCACAGGCCACAGCCTCACCTATTAAGCTCTTCTCTGGAGGCGGAGGGACAATAAATCCATTCTGCGAGTGTTTCTCTGAAAGTTTCTCATAGAGTCCCAAAAAATCACTAAATCTTCTTTTCACTGAAAATTGTTTACTTCTAAACATTGGCAAGCTGGTCTGGGGGCAGAAACAAGCAGAAGGTCAGCTGAAAGTAAGGAATTCATCATGCAGATCTCTTCTTTTCAATTTCTTTGAAATAGTTTCTCTAAGGAAATAAAAGCCCAATTCCAACTTAGAGCTCAAGTTCTGTGGCACCTAATCACACTCATCCATTGCCTCTTGCCTAAAAGGTTCCTGGTGCCCAAGAAGCAACACCAGAGGAAACAAACTAAGAAGTCAAGAATATCTAGGAACACCCCTCCCCTGCCCCCCACTCCCTCTTCCACCCCTCCCACATATAAAACATTCAGATTTATATGAAAAGACGAGTCCACTGGGACACAGAAGAAAAGAACGCAGAGCTTTAAAATGGGCTGTTGCATTAGCTTGGGAGATACTGCCTCACTCAAGGAGGCATCTAGGTGGCGCAGTGGATAAAGTGCCAGGACTGGAATGATGCCTACTGGTCATCCTGAAATCAAACACAGCCTCATTCACTTCCTAGCTGTGTGACCCTGAACAAGCCACTTAATCCTGTTTGCCTCAGTGTTCTTATCTGTCAAATGAGCTGGAGAAATAAATGGCAAACTGCTGGAGTCTCTGACAAGAAAACCCGAAATGGGATCATGAAGAATTGGATACCACTGAAATGACTGAACAATTCGATTCTAACACTCAAATAAATTTTATTTCAAACTTTGCAGTGAGTTCCCAGGCCTCAGAGAAAATTTTGTAAGGAGTATCAAGGGGAGCTACTGGAGCATAAAGGCTGGCTCCATCTTGTGTCAGAGACAAGAAAGACTACAGCAAGGAAATTAAGGGGCTTCTAATATCAAGTTGAAATTTTATAGTCATCTTTACTATGAGAACACATATCTACTAAAAGTCTAAAGAATCATGGCTCTCTCTCTCAGACTCACCTGTGTTGTAACTTTGTAGGCCACATATGCATTCATACCGTCCCCTACAGAAGAATCAGGAGGAAACAAGTCAGTTCTGTAACCAGTCTAACATTTAAACACTTCTCTAGATCTATGCCACTGCTATTTGAAATTGGAAGCCATATAAGCTTTAGAAGAACCTAAGAGTGAAGAGGAAGGGAAATAAGGCAAATCTGAAAGTAAATAGAATTAAACAAAAAAAGATATTTTTTGTGCTACAAAGTTTAACAAAGCCCTCTAGGAACTGGATTCCATTTTGCTTTCGGACTTGTACATACATGTCATAGCGGATTCTGGGCTTGTTCCAGTTTGATGGAAGACAATAGCTTCAGCTTTTTTGTTCTGAATCTAGGCCTTATTTATACTCCAGGATCTGCATTGGCCTTTAACAATCAATTGGTTGTTGCCCTGCCAATATTTGGGCTGGTTACACACATCTGCCCAAAATGAAACAATTTGCTAGCTGTATCAAAAATAAGGAGAAGGAAGCAACGGATGTGAAAGGAAACAAGTGGTTCTACCCTTAGTCCAACTTTATGGATGGTTTGCTTTTTCAGATATTGGTCACAGTTCTCTTACTGGGGCCACAGTACACTGACCTCTCTGATCTACGATGTTTGCCCAGAGCAAGGGAAGATTTTCTGACGGACTGATGTCATACAGATCTCCCTTTCATAGGGAGACAAGAAGAGGGGGGAGGGTGTCATTTTTCTGAAAAAGCCTTTGACTGTTGAATGATTTGAGATTCAAAAGACTGGTATTCTCTGCAACAGAGACCTGACCTGGTCCACTTGGGCATATAAAGGAACCACAGACAATCTGAATACAGAAAAAACATACATTAGGATGTAGGCAGACATAATTCCAGTCCTGAGTTAGGTTTTTTTTGCCCACTAGTGATTTTATTTTCTCCATCTCTTCCCAAAAACCAGAAAAATCTAGTTAACAAAGAGTTACAGTGAGCTGAGCTCCTAAATTAATGCTGAAAGGAGTAGAGGGTGAAAGAAAGAGCAACTGTCACAGCTGGATCTCAATGACTTTTATCATACATGATAACTTTTATCAAAAATATTCAAAAACTAGTGAAGAAAAATAACCAAATGGCTTTCTTTTCTAACCCATATAATTCCTTAGAGGTCATTTTATACCATTTAACATCTTTATTTTAACACACCTTCTTTTTCTCACTAATATTGTCTTCTTTAGGCTAACTGGACAGAGAATTTAGAGAAAGGATTCTAATCATACATGTGCTACCAAGTCAAATTCTGTGACCTTTTATAGGTCATTATTGAAATCCTATGCATTTCATTTTATGTATTAAAAAAAATTTTTTTTTTGAGGTAGGGTCCACAGACTTCACTAAACTACAATAAAGCTTCATGATGCAAAAAAGTCTAAGATCTCCTGATCCTGACCCCAATCTAGGTCCTAAATCTGTCTAAATCCAAACTTTTGTCAAAATGCCTAAAGGCCATTCACAATGTCCGTAGCAAGATATACCTCAAACTCCAATCCCATTGGGCATTTCCCAAAATGACCAAAAATTCTTAGTGTATCTATACTATACAAACTTCATAAAAGCAAAATGCTGTAAACTGTAAAGAACTGAAGAGGCAAAAAGTTAGCACTATCTTTCTATGCATTTTCTTTGTTTTCTTTGTGCATGCATAAAGTACTAGAGGAAACAAAGAGAAGCTCTCCCGAAAAAGGGGGAGAGACAAGTGGGCCAGGTTTCCCAAATAGTTTATAATACTTGAGACAAGATGCCTACAAGGCTGCAGAGGGTTTGGGAGGGAAGTTTTGGGGTAGAAGGATTCTAATCTACTTAGTTACCCATGAGGAATGAGAAACACAAGTTGAATAAACAAACAAAATAGTGCAAGAAATCAAGGACCCACTAGATATGAGCTTAATTAGCTTCTAGGAATAGGGTGAATATAAAAGACTAAGGTACACACATGCATGCACGCGCGCACACACACACACACACACACACACACACACACACATACACACCCCGCAATAGACATATAAGACGTCAGTCTTCCTTCCTACTAATTAAGTATTCTTTGTACTAAACATTAAAGAAACTGTATGACCCCTGCCCTTTTTGAACAGTTAATTCTCAGTGACCTGTAGAATTTGGAAATATGGTGTGTGTGTGTGTGTGTGTGTGTGTGTGTGTGTGTGTGTGTGTGTCTGTCTGTCTGTCTGTCTGTCCCTCTTCTCCTCTGCAGCTTCCTAAGCCCCTTCAAAACTTCAGTCTAGGGCGAACAACTTTATCTAATTTTCACTTGAATATTAACTATTTTATGTGCTTCACAAATTTCATTTGAGGACAAAGTGGGAAGCTGGGCTATCTGACGAAGTGTTACATTACAGATACATACTTATTTTCCCATTAGAAATACAGTTTTCATCAAACAATTAGGGAATATAAGTAGTAACAAAAAAAAAGGTTTTTTCAGGTGGACTAAATGCTTAACCTCTCTTGCTCTTCAATGGTCAGTTTGGGGGACAGAAGAGAAAATACAGGGATATTCACAGTTGTGTCGTGTATGCTCCACTGCCCCTCATTAATTCATATATCTAACCTCTATAGATGTCCAAAGATGTTCAGAGTTAAGTGAAAATTTTCAAAAATCTTACCAATAGAATACTCAGTCCTCTAGGTGCTATTTTATTTTCCCTCTTGAAAACTAGTTATTAAAAAAAGGGAGCAAGCAAAAGACTACTAGACTGTTGGGGAGGAAGCCTAGGGTCTAGTTTCAGCCGTATTTATAAGTACCTGTGCAACTTTGGGCAAATGACTTCATCTTTTTGCTTCAATTGCCTCATCTACAAAAAGACAGTTGGACTAGGTGATCTCTAAGGTTCCTGCTATCCTGAACACATTCTGGTAGCAGAAAAAGCAAACAGAGAAGATAAAAGTCACCTGGCTCAGTGTCACAAGCTAATCAAAAGAAGAGGGAGATTAGAATTTCTAAATCCTTTCTAGTTTAGTGTTCAGGTATAGGAAGAAAAAGTCAGGTTTGGAAACCGCTGCCTTAGGGAGTCTGACACTTTGTTTTGTACCCGCTGGCTTTCACAGGGCAAGGTTTTGTGCTTCTTTACCTATCACTTAAACTTAAAGGAATGGGGAGAAAAAGAGAGAAGTTCCTGTTTTTCTAGGGTTATGAATGAGCTCTCAAACAAAACACAGAGCGAAGAGGAACTTCATTCTGAACAAAATAAAAAT
>CM053769.1:578026004-578136375 GCA_028658325.1 Potorous gilbertii | reverse complement strand
GGGAGAGGAACCAAGCCAAAAAAACCCTGTGGGCTGCTCCTGCTCCTGGCTTAGTTTTAAAATGTCATGTTATTTATGTTTTATTGTATTTTTATTTATTTTGTTAAATATTTCCCAATTGCATTTTAAGCAGGCTGCAGGACACTTCCAGTCTACAATGCCATTCTGTAAGGGGTCACTCAGGGACTCACCTATCTTTTCCGGGTCCGTTATGCTAATTGTCAGGTCAAATCGGTCTTCCTGCTCTTCTTCCTCGAGCTTTTTAGAAAGAAATCATGAGAATTAAAATGCAAAAGAATGTGAGCCTTGGATTTACCATACATTAGAGGGCCACACTTCAATAGCCATTTCTTACACGTATTAAGCTGGATCCAAAATCAAACAGCTGAATTGCCTAAATCACATCTAGCCATCCCAGACGCTAACTATTACTGTGCCTTTATGTTGACGCTTGGCAAATACACCTCCTTGCTGAAACCAGAACTCATGTCGAGGGCTTGAGCTGTCTGTTAACTCTAAGAACCTTCTTTAGGGTCACAGAAATTTGCTGGAGCCCTCCTGATTGACGTCTACAATGACTACAGCAACGAGACCGAACTCTTACCTCCTCATAGTTCTTTGGCTGTGACTTGCGTGAAGAATTTGTGACTTCCTGGGAAGCAAACGAAGGAAGTGTTCTGGCCAACTCATCCTTCTGGTGGTTATGTGTGTTATCCAGAGACAGCTCTACGGTGGCATCTACAGATAAAAAAGGGTTTCCCAAATGAGATAAATACATGCAATGTCCCTCAGAGCTGAAGTCACAGGCCTGCTTCTAAGAACACTACAAGAAAGAGCGTATCACCAGCTCTCTACCTCGAATGCTTAGGGACTCTTAGACTAAGAATATAAAATGTGAGATCCTACAGTCAAAGGGCTGCAGTAGGAAGCAGCAAAAAGGCACACTTGTCACTTTAGTCATGGCTTCCTGAAGTAATATCACAACTATCTTAAACTGACACAATTATCTATCTGTAGACAGCCATGTGGAGTAAAGCAAAAGCTAGTCTTGGCAGCCAAAGAAGATACACAAGTCCACAGTCACGCACTTTACTCATGGGCAGTCTCTCTATCCAGAGTCAGAATTCACATATCATGTTGATGACTAGAAGCATGGTTACATGGTTTCTGAACCCATACTGATTAGAAACAGCAAATCAGAAGAGGAATGAGGAGCTACTTACAGGCAGACAGATATCGGTAATAAAACAGAAGAAGCCTATAAAAATGAGGTAAGAACTTAAAAAACACAACAGCCTGGAGTCATTGTATATAGCATCAAACAGCTTTGCATACTTTAATAGGTCTTGAGGATATCATTGTATTTCATAATTCAAAGTTAACTGCTCATTATAATCTATTTTAAGCGGGTAGCAATGAATTGTATTTTAGAAATATTTCTGCCCCAAAGAGTTCAAATTAAATGACTTTGGGCTTCCCTTTGTGCTTGAGGGGAAAAAAAACCTTAACTTTTAAAATTCATTTACTCATTAACTATTCATTCCCTGAATCCTTCCTCAACCCTTAATTTCAGTGCCGTCTCTCTGTTAACTAATTCCCATTTATCCTGTATATAGATGTTTAAACACATTTTACATACACATGTATATATTTGTATATATTTATATGAGGAGGTCCACAGCTAGGTGGCACAGTGGATAGAGTGCCAGGCCTCGAGTCATGAAGACTCATCTTCCTGAATTCAGGTCTGGCATTAGGCACACACTTACTAGATGTGTGACCCTGGGCAAGTCACTGTTCAGACCTCAGTTCTTCATCAGTAAAATGAGGGGGAGAAGCAAGTGGCAAAGAACTCTAGTATCTCTGCCGAGAAAACCCCAAATGGGGTCACGAACAGTCAGAAACCACTGAACAACTGTGTATTTGTTGTCTCCATCATTAAACTATAAAATTCTTGAGAGCAGGGCCTGTCTTTTACCTCTTTTTGTAATCCCAATGGTTAGCACAGTTCCTGGCACAGAGTTGGCATTTAATAATTTTTTTTTCTGTTTGATTAATTCATTCTGGACAGCTAAATATGAACTGGAGAGAATCAAACAGAACAAGCCTTGTAGTTAAAAGCCTGAGTTTAAGCCCCACCTTTGGTAATGGCTGTGCCACTTCACTTCTCAATGTTCTGGACACCATTTAAGACAAATTACAGAGAAATTAACCATCTGCATTAGTAGGAAATATCTTACTGGGATTACGAGTAAAATCAGCACCAAGGACAAAGCCTGTGCACGCACGCACACGCACACATGCGCACACACGCACGCACGCGTACACACACGTGCACACACACACTCTCTCTCTCCCATGAAAGTGTGCATATTCACATACACATTGTATACTCAAACCTAAAGGACTGAGAGTTTTCAGGTAACTAAAATGAATCTACTTAGAAACTAGAATAAAGGGATTATATATAAATGCGGAATCCAAACAAAGTAAGTATTCTGTTAAAGTCCAGCCACTTACTTGACTAGATATTCTCTTTCAGTCTTTGTAGATCAAAGAAAAAAGTTCTCTTATGGCCTAGGAATAAATGCCTTTCAGCTGGTGCTAAAAAGAAACCAAGTACTGGGATCCTGTAGTTTTAGCCAGTAGCTCAGATAATAAGACCCTAACATGGAATTCAGGCCACTTAATGCAGATGAGGTCTATAAATAAGGTGTAACCCCTAGTGAAAGTTGTGAAAAACATCCTTCAGGCTCATGAGAAACTCAATCTGGTCTGTAAGGGAGGGGATGAAGGAGACAGTGTACATTACGGGTCCAAAAAGAGTCAAATAGCAAAGAAAACAAATGATGTAAAGACAGAATAATTTGGGTGTTCTTTATCTGGAACAGTAACCCTCTACCCACAATAAACTATTTAGGTCTTAGTTGTTCTCTGTCTCAGTCTAATTGTTTAAACCCCCACCAAAGTATGAATATGAATTTGGAAATACGGTTAAGTCAACACTGTTGGCTTTTAAAGCACTGCTCAGAGATCTTCTAATTTGCTATCAATTTCTAGCTACAAGCTATACGAAAGGACTCAAAACCCAAGAGTAACAATAAAGTTTTCCTTTTCATTAACTTGCAAAGAGTGCTATGAAAGCCTTCACTCCCAGAGGTTCATATACTCAATATTAAGTGGAAACAACAAGATCAAAGAAATTCACTTAAATTTCAAAATCACCATCATAGACACCAAAGAAATGAGTAGATTCCATATTTATACTCTATTGAAGGACTTTAAATGTATGTATCATCCCCCTTCTTTGAATTTAAAAATTAGTATCCATTTGATTCTAATTTTGGTCGTTATGTCACAGTCAATCGAAAGTATATACCTAACAAAAATCTGTCTATATATCAATGTGGATAGAAGATAATGGATAAAATCCAAACTGAAATCTTTTCCAAAAACAAAGACTTAAGATTTTAGGTTTTCTTGTACAGTAACATCACATAAATGGCATGGATCAAAAGTCAAGAATGTTAAACATTTTGTTTCACTGAGTTTCAAAGGAATTGGAAACGAAGGCAAAACGTATTCCCTTTTCTCCCTTCTCCCCAAGAGCATTTCAAGTTCCACAGATGATATGGGTTATAGAACTCTTAAAAATCCTGGTAGAGATTCTGATATAACTCCTTTAAATCTCTGACAACTTTCAACTTGTTTTTCTTTCGTCCTACCCGTTACATGGGGACATTCCCTATGGTTGAGTCCTTGGTACTCGTGCTTTTCTCCATAGGGTTCTTCCCTGAAGACTCCATAATTTCAGCTCTGCCTGGACGTGATCATGCCCACATGAATACCACCACTCCTGAACTTTTTCAAGCTTTACTCCCACATTTCTATTTGTTAAACATTTTCTACTTTGATAACTGATTGCTTCAATTTCAATTTCTCTAAAACCTATCACCTATCCTTTTTTCCCAAAACCAGTTTTCCCTTCTTAATTTTTGTGACAGGTTTCAATTTCCCAGTCAGGATGAAAATCTTGTTATTTTTCCATCTTGATTCCTTCTAGGCCCTAAGAAACCCGTTGACAAATCCTGTCAGTTCTTTCTTAGCAATGTCTCTTATTTGTCCCTTTATTATTTTTTTTTTTATAATACCATCACTCTGGGGTGTAGGATGTGTTCAGAGAGGACCAGCACCTTTGGTGTGATGGCTGCCAAGCCCTTTTTGGGACACTTTCCACCTTTGGTGTCCACCTGTTCCACCCAACTCTCACCTGTGTCTCCAAGAAGCTGCAGCATGAGCAGCGGCCATACCCTGGTAAACCATTTCGGCAGACGGGCTAAACCAGGTTGAGGGTAACCAAGGGTTCTCAAACCTATTGGTGAGTAAGGGGGGGTGTCTACTCCAAGCATGTGAAGACTTCCCCTGGTGGAATGGGCAGATGAGAACAATTTGTTCCAATGGCTATGAAAGCAGCTGAAGCTGGCGATGTGGAGCACTTAGAGCTTGATTAGATACAAAGACGCCAAGGTCATCCACTGTATCCTGAGCCATCACCAGCTGTCTTGACTCCGTCCTGCCACTGAACTATGACTCTGGAGGAGAGAGTGAGGCTGACAATTTCATGCAACTCTGGCTCACTTACATCCAATTTACACACAAATCAAATGACATCACCCATACTATTTCACTATTATGCCTCAAAGTCCTGTGGCAACAGGCAAGTGATGAAGCAGCAGGTACAGATACACTAGGAGCTGTAGTCACAACCCTGCACACAGGTGGCCCAGGCCACAGGATCATTTCTCACTGGAAGTAGCAGTGGGACTCAGCAACTGCCTGGGCATCTGAGCAGCCTTTTAAGGATCTCATTGCTCACCTCCTGGTGTGAGGAAGGGGGCTAGAAAAGGTGCCCTAAACACTGTCTGCTTACTCAACCCTGGCCTGATTACTGCGTCTGGTGGGGAATCCCACTATGTGCTGAAAATACAAAAAAGGTACAAAATGTATGAAAACATCTACAAACATGATTCTACTCACCATCAGCACGTGGAACGTGCACACACTAATAGACAACACAAAATCAAGTAGACCTGAAAGAAGAACTGCTCTTGTTGCAAGAGAACTCAACAAGTATCACATCCAAATAGCAACCCTGAGTAAAACAACGTTGGCAAATGAAGGCCAGCTTACTGAGGTTGGAGCTGGATACAACTTTTTCTGGAATAGGCACAGTGAAGGGGAGCACTGTGAAGCTGCTGTGGTTTTTGCAATCAAAACTAATCTACTCAGCAACCTGTCAAAAGGAGTGAATGACAGGCTCATGACAATGCCACTTGCAGGAAAATGCCATGCCACCATCATCAGTGCCTATGCTCCTACCATGACAATCCCTGATGAAGTCAAAGAAAAGTTTTATGAAGATCCAGAGACCCTTATCATCAATGTGCCAAAAGAGGACAAGCTTGTAATTCTGGGTGACTTAAGCTAGAGTAGGCTCAGACTACCAGACTTGGCAGGGAGTCCTAGGGAGGAATGGAGTGGGAAACAGCAACAGCAATGGTCAGTTCCAGCTGAAGACTTGTGCATCACATAACCTTCTCATCACCAACACTGTCTTTCATTTACCTAAATGCAATAAAACTTTATGGATGCACCCTTGCAGCAAACATTGGCATCTAATAGACTATGTGATCGTAAGGAGAAGAGACAGACAAAATGTGAGAGTGACAAAGGCAGTGTGTGGTGCAGAGTTCTGGGCTGATCATAGACTTATCCTTTCCAAGCTAAATATTCGCATTCATCAAAAGCACCGCCCCCAAGGCAAAATGACTACCAGAAGAATGTATGTCAGAAAATTAGAGCTCTTCTCTGAGCATGAAAGTTTGTAGTTAACTTGGAGGGAAAGTTGAGCCAACACACAGTTGTCAACAGTGGAGCAGAAAAGGAGTGGGCAGTTCTCAGACATTTGGTGTACAGCACTGCATTTGCATCTGGGTCAGAAAGCTCAGAAACATCAAGACTGGTTTGATGAAAATGATGGGGAAATTCAGAAGCTGCTAAATGAAAAACCTGAACTCCACAGGATTTACCAGCAGGACAGTTCATCCACCTCTAAGAAGGCAGCACTTAATTCCATCAAAAGCAAAGCACAAGCAAAGCTTAGAGAGATGCAGGATTCCTGGCTCAGTTAAGAAGGCAGATGAAACCCAATTTTATGCTGATAGTAACAATCCAAAGCCCTTTTATGATTCCCTGAAAGCAATTTATGAACCAAAAACGTATGATGCATCACAACTACTCAGTGCTGATGGAGCCACATTGATTATTGACAAGGACATGATCCTAGAGAGATGGGCTGAACATTTCCATAGTGTTCTCAATAAACCATCATCAATCAATGCTGAGGCCACTGACTGTTTACCTCAGATTGAAGTCAATCCCTCCTTAGCTGAACTTCCAACTGAAGAAGGCCATTGAGGGCCATTAGGCTCCTTTCATGTGACAAAGCACTTGGTGCTGATTCTCTTTCAGCTGACATTTACAAGGTAGGGGGACCACTGCTCATACAGAAGCTGACTGAAATTTTCCACATTATATGGCAAGAGGAGGTTATCCCCCAGGAGTTCAAAGATGCCTCCATTATCCATCTCATAAAGGTAAAGGCCATAGACTGTCCTGCGACAATCACAGGATCTCTCTCAGTGTCACTGCTGGCAAAATTCTTGCTAGAGTCCTCCTTAATAGGCTGATTCATTCAATACCTGGAGGGGCAGCTAAGTGGTGCAGTGGATACAGCACGAGTGCAGAAGTTAGGAGGACTTGAGTTCAAATCTCACCTCAGACACTTGACACTCACTAGCTCTGTGACCTTCGGAAAGTCACATAACCCCAACTGCCTTATCCTGGGTCATCTCCAGTCATCCTGATGAGTATCTGGTCAAAGGATTCAGAAGGCTCTGGAGGAGAAGTGAGGCTTGTGAGCTGCACAGCCCTCCCTCACTCAAAACAAAGTCAAGTGCAAGTCATGTCATTATTTCTCTGATGGCATGATCTTCTTTAGCAACGAAGACGAACACACATACACACATCACCTGGAAGATGGTCATATACCTGAGAGCCAGTGTGGCTTCAGAAAGGGCCAAGAAACAGTCAATATGTGTTTGCTGCCCAACAACTCCAGGAGAATGGCAGGAGCACAATAGAGGTCTGTATACAACATTTGTAGATCTGACCAAGGCCTTTGACACTATTAGTCATGAAGGCTTATGCAAAATTATGTCAAAATTTGGTTGTCCAGAGAAGTTCATCAATATTGTACATCAATTTCATGATGGCATGTTTGTCCAGGTTCTGGATAATGGGCTATGCCATGGATTTGCTCCTGTGATTTTTTTTTTAGCATGATGTTTTCAGCCATGTTGACAAATACTTTCAATGAAGATGAACAAGGCATCAAAGTCAACTACTGTACTTATGATAAGTTCTTCAATTTGAAAAGGCTACAAGACAAGACTATAGTGGAGGGAGTGTTGGTGCATGATTTTCTGTTTGCAGATGACCGTGCACTCAAAGCAGCCTCTGAAGCTGAGATGAAACACAGTATGGATCAATTCTCTGCTACCTGTGCTAATTTTGGCCTAATAATTAACACGAAGAAAACACAGGTGCTCCATCATCCACCACCATACTATCCATACATGCAACCATCGGTTACAACAAATGGAGAAGTTTTGAATGCTATAGATAAATTCACTTACATTACAATGAGGTTGATGCACATATTGCCAGAGCTAGCTCAGTGTTTGGGAGGCTCCGAAGAAAAGTTTAAGAAAAGAGAGGTATTAGACTGACTACCAAACTGAAGGTCTGTGGTGCTGACCTCATTGTCATATGCTTGTGAAACAGGGATAGTTTACCAGCTCCATGCCAGGGAACTGAATTGCTTCCATTTGAACTGTCTTAGCAAGATTCTGAGGATCACCTGGCAGGATAAGGTACCAGATACTGAAGTCCTTGCTTGAGCTGAACTGTCAAGTATTCAAACTATGTTTCAGGGAGTGCAACTTGGATGGGTGGCCACGGTGTTCGAATGCAAAATGTATGCTTGCCAAAAAGATTATTTTATAGAGAACTTGCATGGGGCAGGTGATCACATGGTGGCCAGAAGAAGCGATACAAGGACACTTTCAAGTTCTCTCTCTTGAGAACTTTGGCTTTCATGGTGCAACATGGGAGACACTGGCACAGGACCATTCAACATGACATGCCCACATTAGAAAGGGCACTGTGCTCTCGGAGCAAAGCAGAATTGAGACAGTACAAAGTAAACGCAGGATGCACAAATTTGGGATTTCCACCTCAAATATTCACATGGACTATCTGTGCCCAATCCGTTGTGGAGCATTCTGAGCTCATATTAGTCTGATCAGCCACAGGTGGACACACTGAAACTTCATTTTATCATGGCGATGTCATTTTGGTCCTCTTCGAAGATGAAGGACAACAACCAACCAACCAACCAACCAGTACTCTAACTTAGTTTCTTGGTTTATATTTAGACTGATTTAAAAGACTCCTAATCAGTCTTCCTATTTCTAGGCTTGCCTTATCAAGCTTATAATGTACTCCTTTCATTTAGCATTTCATATTTTTATACAGTGTCTCAACAGCACTGACAGCACTCTGAGGGCATGGACTATACCTTACAGGTGCTACATTGGTGTATCTACAAAGCAATGCACTTAGCAGATACTCAATAAATACCAGTTGTCCCAAAATAACTTGAGTTCAGTTCTAATTGAGCTGATAAGCCTTTTGGGACACCTTGTATTGTTTTATTATAATTCAAGTCAAAATTTTGGTAAGGAAGACAAGGTCACAGTAGCTCTCAGTGTAGGAGCCTTAAAGGTTCACACTGACCTGCAAAGAGGTCCTGCTGCTCGTGGTCCAGCTCGTCATGGACTCCATTCTCCTTGGAGTTGCTGGTCATCGGTGGAGGGGACGCTCTCTTCAGTGACATGGACTTATTCTGAAAACAAAGCAATACCTTAAGTAAGTATTTCCATTAGGAACAGTACTGATAATAACCCTCCTTAATTTCTCACAGACTTTTCAGGAGACCATTTGCATCACCATTAAGACAGTCAAACATTTTACCTTCAGCAAAATGAGCAATTCTTATAAAACAGCCATCACTGCTGCTATACTTGTAGCTCTTAATTTCCTAACACACTCAACAGTTTTCTAAGTACACAATGCAATTGTGCATGCCCATATGATGGTTCTACCTAGACACACTTTTCACAAGAACATCCCAATATATTTCTCAAACTTGGCTGATGACCTTTAACCTTTCAAATGCTGATGATATGAAGAATATAGCATTAAAGCCTGGCATTCAGACTCTAATCTCAGTTTACTATATGGTCTTGGGAAAATTACTGACAGTCTGCGAGATAACACTGGTTCACCTGACTAGATAGGGATGTTGTAAAGTTTTATATTCAGCACAATTTCTATATCCTGGCTTCTCTTCCTAGTGGGCACATTTTTTGTCCATGGTTTTTATTCAAAAGACAAAGTGACTGGGCACACCAAGGCGGTGATGTGTCCCTAAAATACTTTCAAAGTGAACAAAACTGTATTGTTTAGACTATGAGAAGAGAGATAGGAATTTTACTTCAAAAGCTGGCAACACTGTGTTACAAGGCTTTGAAGTTAAACAGTCTGAATCACTAAAAAGACTTATTGGGGCATCTGTTGTATAACATCCCTTTAAAAAAAATCTAAGGAAGTTTGTTCTGTCAAATTAGGCTGGTCCACTTTTCAGAGAAAAAACAATTTAGCATGTCCATTGATTTTCTATATCTAATTTACAAATAACCACATCCTTAATATTACCAACTATGGACAGACTGCTGCAGTTATTCAACTTTACACTACTTTTACATGCACTTTTCCTCCTCTGATTATCAAAAAAGACATTCTAGGTCACTTAGCTGATGTGACTAACCACTACACACACATCTGTAACAGAAAAATTTAAAAATTAAATAGCCCCTTCCCTCTAGGAGACCTAAGGGGGCAATGTAATATGGTACAAAAGAACACTGGACTTGAGGTCAGGAGTCCTGAACATCAATTCTTTTGTCACATGGTAGCTCACAAACCCTGGGAAAAGTCACCATCTTTGACCTTTAGTTTTCTCACCTGTCAAATACTGATAATACTTGAACTACTTACCTCACAAGGAAGCCATTCAGAAAGTACTTTGTAAAACTTCTAAGCACTTTACAAATGAGGGTTATTATTACACAAGAAGATTTTTAAAAGTCAGCAGAATAAAAGCACAGGGTAAACACTATAATGACACCTGAAATAAGCTGAGGGCTAAGTGAGTATTTTAAAGTAGCAATTGAGGAAGGGAAAATATCAGAAAGGACTAAGGAGAACCTTCTTTTGGTCTCCTTCACTGACAGTGACTTCCCCACACATACTGTATACTGTATAAAGGGGAGGTTATGTAAAAGACATAGAGTCTAAGTCACAATTTCGGGAGATCTTATTATATACAGCCCATTGTCACTTGCTTCCGGCTAGGGGATATAACAGAAGGACAACACAAGATGCCTGTATTTTAATGAATAAGAGAGCACAACAAAAACCCTCAGAAACAGCAGAGAGATGTAAAGTAACAATAATAGAAGAGTGTTTTGACCAATCTGAACCTTATTCCTATGACCTCAAATTACTACCTTTTACATTAATTAAAAGCAGTTTTCCCAGATATACTGTCTACAGACCAAGGTAAATTCCCAAAAGATGGCTTTAGAATGTTTAAGTCTTTCTTTGTACAACAGAGGGGGAAAGGGCATCAATGACCCAAGAAAGCCATAATTAGACATGTTAGAAACTGTTCTTTAAACCTTTTTGGGTCTGTTTTTATGACAGGGACCTTAAAATGTAAAACCAGAAGAGTTCAAGTTCACTCATGAAACCTGACAAACTACAGAATTAATACTTGTCCACTGAAGCTGAATCCTTCAAAGACCATTCAGAAATGCATGTCTGCAGAGCCCTAAAAGAGATGGACAAGGTCCCTGCTTTCATGGAGCTTAACAGTCTAGTAAGTGGATACATAAATAAACCACACCTAAATGCATTAGAAAAAAAAACAAAACAGGACAAAGTGTAACAGCAAGTACCCTAGCATACCCAGGATGACCTACTAGCAGATTCTTGGATCTGCTTTTCTAAAAGGAATGCAACTTTTGAGGGGTTAACAATCTATTTTAATTAAATATATCAACAGAGAAAATATAAGCAGAGGAAATAAAGACCAACAGACAGGGTTTCCAACTGTCTGACCATTACATACATATAGTTACACGGGGTAAAGGGGAAGCAGGGCTTCTTAACTCTTATGAGGTACCCATTACATACATATAGTTACACGGGGTGGAGGGGAGGCAGGGCTTCTTAACTCTTACGAGGTACCCATTACATACATATAGTTACACGGGGTGGAGGGGAGGCAGGGCTTCTTAACTCTTACGAGGTACCCAGAGTTTCATCGGGCACATGAACCTTCTTCCAAAAAGTAAACCTCAAAGCAAAACCTCTCCTTAGAATATATATAGTTTTCAGAGCAGGAGGATCAGAGGGCATCACAACCCTCAGGACCCAAGGTGTGGACCTTCCTACAAAACAAGCCTTCCCTAATCAAGCTTCCCTTAATGGGTGGCACCTGAGGCCTATGAATGGGCTGGGAAAGATCTAAAGTTCTCATTAACATTACAGCAGAGAGTACAGTTGCAAGTAATCCTCTGGGGCATGAGTTTAAAAAATGTGATTCTTTATGGGGTTCCAACATTCCTCTGCCTTGATTTTCAATTGTCAATTCTATAATTATAACTTATTGCATAAGACTAGGGTTATTTCTTTTATGCTATATAATGCCGTTTTAGAATTTAGAACTGGAAGGCACTTTAGTTCACCTAGCCCAACTCACTCACTTTACAAATCAGGAAGTTGAGGACTAAAGAAGAAAAAGTGACGCACACATTTACAAAGTCAGTCAATACCAATGCCAGAACTTGAACTTAGATGTTGATGCCAAATCTAGTGCTCTACCATACTATGCTGCTCCCCCCAACAAGCCATTTCAGAAATCAAATAGACAAAAGCTAATACATCTAACCTATATAATGTATGTAATCATTTGGGGTGGGGGTGAGAGGGACTCCGGCTTGCAATTTCTACAACATAACTTCCAGATGAAGAAATCCCTTCTAGAAGGACATGATGACAAGTATTCTGTAACTTAAAGTCTTGCTCAGGAAACTGAAAGGTAATAGCACAGTATGACAGATAACCTATACATCAGGAGGACTTGAATTCAGGTAATCCATTACACCAGGTTAACTTTCAATCTGTGAATTATTCATTAAAACATCAAATAAGGTAGTTAATTCTCATTTCATGGAGAATTGCTAAACACATAACACCCCAATGTTTAAAGACAATGATAAGTCAGCAGGATTCCTTCCCATGGGAAGACTTGCTTTTCAGCCCAAGAAAGATGAACAAAAATTACAAAAATGTTACTGTTCTTTTATGTAGAGATTAGCTGTTCTTAACTGAGGAGAAACAAGTAAGGGCTGTCTGAATCACCTGGTAGTACAATATGCAATGAAAAGAATCAAAATAACATGGATTTTTAGGGATATCAGAGACTTGAGAAATCTTCAATCTAGCTCTTTAATTTTATTGTTTTTAGGGTGTTAGCTAAATCAAATTTTAATGAAACCAGACCACTGTAGTAATTAGTATAAAACTATTGCCAGGGATCAGGAGACAGTAAAAAGAATCTAGTCAATCCTCAGTCAACAAGCAATCATCATTGTACCTACTACATGCTGAGCACCGTACTAAGTCCTGGGGAGTCAAAGAAAAGGTAAAAACCAGGGTCCTTGCCTTTATGGAGCTCACATTTCTAAGAGGAAAAGACAATAAGCAAATAAGTATGTACACACAAGATACATATATGTATGGAGAGTAGGCTGAAGAGAACTTTGAAGGCACTCACAGTGGGGTGCCAGGAAAAGGCTTCCTGCATGAGGCAGATTTAAGCTGAGGCTTTAAGGCCAGGGAAGCCAGGAGGTACAAGAGAAAAGAACATTCTGGGAAAGTAGGACATCAAGTAAAAAGGCAGGGATTCTGCAGATAGCAAAAGAAAGTCAATGCAGCGAGAATGAAGGGAATGTGATATAAAAAGAATGGAAAGGTAAGGAGCAATAGGGTGGTGAAGAGTTCTAAATGCCAAACAGAACACCATGTATTTGATCCTGAAAGTAAGGAGGAGTCAGTGGGGATTGATAGGGGGAAGTGGGGTCTGTGATGGTTGAAATGGGCTGAAGTTGGGAAAATTTAAGGTGGAGAGCCAACCAGAAGGCTTCTGAAACAGTTCAGTCATGAAGGACTGAAGGCCTTTTACCAAGCTGTGTGGAAAGAACAAGATATATATGTATATCTATTCCGAAAGTAGAAACAACAAAACACAGCAACATAACGAATATGTGGGGTGAGTAGGCATTAAGACTATAAGCCTAGGTAATTGGGGTGAAGGTGGTATCCTGAGGAGGAGTAGAAAAGTTGGTAAGGGGGAAGGCATGCAGGGAAAATCTGTCTGCTTTAGACATATTACATTTGAGACACCTACAGGATATCCAGTTCAAGAAGTTCCAAAGGCAGTTGGTAATGGGAAAATGGAGCTCAGGAAACAAGGACTTGGCATATAGATCTAAGAATTATCCATATAGAGATAATTAAACCCATAGAAACTGATGAATCACCAAGCAAGACTGTATAAGCAGGAGAAGGCCCAGGACAGATCCATGGGGGACATTTCCATAGTTATAAACATGACATAGATGAAGATCCAGCAAAGCAGACTGAAAAAAAGTAGTCATATTAATAGGAGAACCAGGAGAGAACAATTTACACAAACATAGAAAAGAGAAAATTTCCAGGAGAAAATGGTGACCAAAAATTCTAAGAAGGATGAAGAGAAGGCCATTAGATTTGGCAATGAAGAGAACACAAGTAATTCTGGAGAGAGTAGTTTCAGTTGAAAGATGGGATCTAAAGCAAGAGGATTTAGAAGCAAATGAAAGCAGAAATGGAAGCACCCAATGTAGACAGATCACTCAAGAAGTTTAGCCAAGAAGAGCATAGGATGACAAAACAAGTGAAAACTTCCTAACATGAGGAAAGTGATTGGTTTGGAGACAGCAGAGAGGAAAAGATTCAAGAGAAAGAAGAGATGAGAAAAGACAGCAGGGGATAGGATAAAGGGTCCAAGAAGTTAAGAGAAAGAAGACATCAGGGAAAGATAACTAAGTGATGCAAGAAAAGGAAGAGGGGGAAGAAAGATCCCTTGGTGAATGACATCCATTCTGGGGGTGAAATATGAGGTGAGTTCCTCAGAGAGGTCAGGGTACTGGGAGAGGACTGAGGAGGAGTGAAAGCCACTGTAATGAACAAGATAACAAGTTGATGAGGGAAATGTAAAAGGATTGCACTGCTACAGTAAAGGACCCAGCTGAGATTATGTATCATAAATTTTTAGCCGACCCAGTCAGCAGTTTCGTGATTTTCTCCAGCTCCTTTCAGTAGCACATGAATAGGAAAAAAGAAGAGTGAAAGTGTTAGCTGGAATAGTCAAGGAAAATGTCAAGGTCTAACTGGCAGTAGGTCACAGAAGGGCAAGGGATTAAAGGAGGAGCTCTTAAGTGGGGTCCACAGACCCTCAAGGTATCTCTGAATAGAAAGATAGATAGATAGATAGAGAGAGAGAGAGAGAGAGAGAGAGAGAGAGAGAGAGAGAGAGAGAGAGAGTATAGCTAGAGCAGGGGAATGGTTTGTAAGAGAAATCAAGGGTGGAGGGGCTGGAGGCATCGGAGGATGAAGAACGAGTTCAAGGGTCATAAAGAATGACAGAAATGGTCAAAAGAGGATCAGATAAAAGAGTTTTAGAATTTGAGAACATGGAAGTAAGATACTTCTGGATGACAGCATTCCTGAGGACAGCTGAGGTTACAGGGATTAAGGAGGTGAGGAACTAGGGAGTTAGCTTAGTTGAGGGACGTGCCCCAAGGGGAAAGCAGGAGTTGGAATGAAGAGAAAGACTGAGCCAGGCCCTGAACTGCATGAGGAAGAACAACATTCTCGTCTTACACTGTCCGGGTACTCACTTGAGCCTTACAGCCTTAGACTTTGGCTACAAAAGGAGGACTAATGTGCCCCAAAGACAAAGACCTACTTGAGCCACTTTATAATATAAGAATTTAAAGTTAACCCTTCTCTCTTATCTTCCCTCTCCACTGACTCCTTCCTATATAACTGCAAAGAGGCTCTGGTCACCACAATCTAAAAGGAATAAAAAACATCCAAAACACTTTTTATTTTACATCAGATTTCTTAAACTTCCTGGAAAAAGTGCTTCACACTCCATCACTTCACTTCTTCACCAACCCTCCTCTGTAATCCTTTGTAATTTGACTTCTACTTAAGAAAGATCGTTCTACTCACACAGCTCTTGGAAGGTTACTGGAGCCCCGCCATATCCCCAAATCCTTTAATTCTTTTGTAGGAGTTCACACATAAATTCCTCCATGTAAAGGATATTCTCTTGGTTCCAGGGACAATCAATTTTTGGTTCTCACTGCAAGTGAAGTTTCTCAAGGTTCTTTCTTGACCTTCATTGCTCTCCAAACTGTTTGTTGGTAATCTAATTCCCATGATTTCAACTATTGGTTAACTTTCAAAACACACATCCTCACCAATTCACACAATGACAACAATATCACGAAGAAAAACAGAAAGATTAGAATTCTGCTAAGTCATGAGTCCTAAGGACTAAACATATAATAAATACCCCACTCACTTCCTGCCAGGGATGATGGAGTTAAAATGCACACTAAATCATACATTTTTGGATGTTTTACTGGAAAATGTGTATTTATGAAGTTTTAATTTTTCATTTTAAAAAACTGTTCAATGGGCAGCGGAGGTAGATAATAATTACCTGTAAAAATAAATTCATTTAAAAAAAATCTATCTCTAGCCTTGATCTATCTTGATCTCCAACTGTGGTACGACTCTACCTGGATGTCCCTCTAACCCCTCAAACTCAACATATCGAAAATTGAATTTATTATCCTTCTCCCTAAATTGTTCAAACTCCACCATTTCTATTAGCAATCTCAAGACTTGCTTAATTCTTCCTTTTTTTAAACTAAATTTTCATGTTTTTCAATCACTAAAAATCCACTCTTTCCTTCTCACCTCTTCCAATCTCTACTGAAAACGAAAGAAATAAAATTCATGTTATAAGCAGGAACAAGCATACTTCAGAGATAGAGATTTGGTTCTAGACCATTCCAGTATCACAATAAAGTGAGTCACATGAAATTTTCTGGTTTCCCAGTGCATATAAAATTCATATTTACACTGTGCTATAGTCTAAAGTGTGCAATAGCATTATATCTAAAATTTTTTTAAATGTATATACCTTAATTTAAAAAGACTATTGCTAAAAATTGCCAACCATCATCTGAGCCTTCAGCTTTGTCATAATCTTTTCGCAGGCGGAGGGTCTGGCCTCCATGTTGATGGCTGCTGACTGATCAGGATGGTGGCTGCTGAAGACTGGAGTGGCTGTGGCAATTTCCTAAAAAAAGAGAACAATGGCCACATTGATTGACTCTTCCTTTCATTTGAACCCTTAGAGGCCACTGTGGGTTATTAACTGGCCTAGTTTCATTATTGTGTCTCAGGGAATAGCAGGCCCTGAGGAGAGAGGGGGAGGAGGGAATGGCTGGTCAGTAGAGCAGTTAAGTTCAAGTGCACAGTCTTTTATGGGCACAGTGTGTGGTGCCTCAAAACAATTACAATAGTAACATTAAAAATGACTGTTCACAGATCACCGTAACAGATATGATAACAACGAAAAAGTCTGATGAAACATTCCAAGAATTACCAAAATGTGACAGAGACGTGATTGTAAGCTCATGCTACTGGAAAGAATGGTGCCGACAGATTCGCTTGATACAGGGTAGCTGCAAACCTTTGATTTAAGCAATATCCGTAAAGTTCAATAAAATGAAATATGTTTGTAATTGACTCTTCCTTTATAGTAGGTTGTGCCTACAGTTAGAAGCACTAAGTTCAAATATGGCCTCAGTCACTTGTTAGCTGTGTGACTTTGGGCTAGTCACTTAACCTGCTTGCCTCAATTTCCTCAAAGGCCAAATGGAAATCATAATAAACAGCATGTACCTCACAGAGTTGTTACGAGGATAAAATGAATAGTACTTGTAAAGCACTTTTCAAATCAAAATATTTTAAAATTAAATTATTTTAAACATAAATTTTACTTATTTAATCAATAAATCATTTATATAAATATATAAATAGTATACTAAAAATTATTTAATTATTAAAATAAAAAAATTAAAATATTTTAAATAATTAAAATTATTATATCGTGCCAATTCTACCCCTACAACATCTCCTGTATCCCCCTCCTCCTCTCTTTTTCCATTACTGCCACCCCACCATGAGTCCAGGTAATCACAATAAGCTTCCAAGGTGATTTGGGTTGTTCCTGCCTTCTCCAATCCATTTACTGTCAGCTCAATTCTCCTTATGCAGATCTCTGAGCACTTCCCTTCTACACTCAAACATCTTCAGTGGCTTCCCAATGCTTTCTGAGCAAAATTTAAATTTCTTTGCCTAGCATTTGTGGCCTCCTATTATCTGGTATCATATTGCATTCTAGCATTATCTTACTTCTCCATCACATTCTACTTTCCAGTTAAACTGGACTGCTCCATTCCTGGAACATGGCTTGTGCTTTCCTGCCCAGGTGCCTTCGTTTACAATGTTTCATATGCCTACAATTTACTCCCTTCTCACCTTCCAAGAGTGGGGAACCTGTGGCCTTGAGGCCATATGTGACCCTCTAGGTCTTCAAGTGTGGCCCTTTGAATCCAAACTTCACAGCACAAATCCCCTTAATGAAAAGATTTTTGTTCTTTAAAACTTGGATTTGGTCAAAAGGCTGCACCCAAGGACCTAAAAGGCCATGTGTGGCCTTAAGGCTGCAAGTTGCCCACCCCTGCAACTATCAAATTTCTATCCATTTATTAAAGCCTTCCTTGTACCACTGGTATTACTTTCCATTCTCTGGTCTAACATAGCATTTTGTTCCTTAACCCTCCACTAACTTTAGCACACAATGGTATCTGTATGTTATGCTCTCTATTGTGTGTGTGTGTTCATCCTTCGTTGTCGAAGAAGACCATGCCATCACAGAAATGATGACATGACTTGCACTTGACTTTGTTTTGAGTGAGGGAGGGCTGTGCAGGTCACCACCCTCACTTCTCCTCCAGAGCCATCTGAATCCAGTGACCTGGTATTCATCAGGATGACTGGAGATGACCCAGGATGAGGCAATTGGGGTTAAGCGACTGGCCCAAGGTCACACAGCTAGTGAGTGTCAAGTGTCTGAGGTGAGATTTGAACTCAGGTCCTCCTGACTCTTGCACTGGAGCTCTATCCACTGCACCACCTAGCTGCCTGCTCTCTATTCGTCAGTGGCTCAATAGGCATTTCTTTATTAAGCACCTGTTATGTGCCAGGCACTGAGCTAAGTGCTGGGGATACAAACAGAGAAAAAAAGAGTTCCTGTGCTCAGGGAAGCCACAATCTAATGAAGGAGATAACATACAAGCAAATATGCATAGATGGGCTATAAACAAGATAAACAGGAAATAACTAACAGAGGGAAGGCACTAGAATTAACAAGGAAAGGCTTCCTGTAGAAGGCGTGATTTTAGTTTATATATCAGATAGTATCAACCATAAAAACAAGTGGTGACCCTACTCATACAAATTTAGTATCTCCCATAGTACCCAGCAGAATCTACTTCCCACCATTCCTTGTTTAAAAAGCAATACCAACAGGGTGAGAGGATACCAACGTTTTTATTAGTGATGATTCAAGCTTGTTCATCAGAAGAACTCTTGAGCCTCAGGGTCTGTCTAGCTAGAAACAGGACTGAACTACCTATTGATGTGCAGAGTATTAATTTATAATTAATATGCTAATAATATTAATTATATAGTTAATATATAATTATATAATAATATAATTAAGATCACAGCCAACATATAGTATCTAAATGAAAACAATAATTAATGAAAGCAACCTAGAATGAATAGAGAATAAAAAAACTTGGTACAAAATTTGAGCAATAGATAGTATCAATGCCATGCTAATTTAATATTTATATAATTACAATTTAATAGAAATTAAAAGATAATTTGTCTCATGGGAATAGGGAACTAACTATAAATTAATACACTATTTGATTGTTTACCTCTATTATACAATGAATAGTTTGCTTAGAGTAGCTTGCTAAATCAAATTCAAATTGTTCAACCATTTCCCAATTTATGGGAACCCCCTCAGTTTCCAATTCTTGGCCTCTGTAAAAAGGGCTGCCATAAATATTTTTGTACATTTGGGCTCTTTTCCTCTTTCCTTGCTCTCTTTGGGTTACAAGACCTAGTAGTAGTCATGATGAGTCAAAAAGTATGCAAAGTTTTATCGTTTTAGGGACATAATTTCAAAATTGGTGCTGTGATTGCCTGTTGACACTTTCTACAACTGCTGGACCACTTCACAGCTCCACCAAAACAACTCTGAGGTACCACATCACACCTATCAGATTGGCTAACGTGACAAAACAGGAAAATGATAAATGCTGGAGAAGATGTGGGAGAGTTGAACACCACGCATTGTTGTGGAGTTGTGAACTGATCCCTCCATTCTGGAGAGCAATCTGGAGTTATACTCAAAGGGGTATAAAAACGTGAGTACCCTTTGACCCAGCAACACCACTTCCAGGCCTGTATCCCAAAGAGATCATAAAGATAGGAAAAGGAACCATATGTACAAAAGCAGTTCCTTTTTGTGGTGCAAAGAATTGGAAACTGAAATCCATCCGTTGGGGAATGGTTGAACAAGTGGTGGTGTATGCATGGAATGGAGTACTATGACTATTGTGCTATAAGCTATGATGAGAAAAACCTGGACAGACGTCTATGAACCGATGCTGAGTGAGGGGAGCAGAACCAGGAGAACTTTGTGCACAGTAACAGCAACACTGTGAGGCGCCTGACTTCATTCAGCACAGTGCCTGTTAATTACTGTTATCACTGCTATCACTACTTCACCTAAACCTACAGTCTAGTTAGTTTCTTAAGGAAGGCTACAAGTGTTAGGAAACATTCTTTCCATTATATTATACTAATTTATTACTCAAAAGACTAAAACCGGACACCCTGAGGGAGTTTTCTTTGCTTACGGAAGCATGGATGCAAATTGCTGCCCACAGGAATACTGTGAGTCACCGCCCTGAAAGGTTTCACAGTAACATTCTTCCGCAAACTCTCAAACTCAACAATTCTGCTTTTCTGGCTCTTATTAGGCCCTGGATATGACTCAAAAGTCATTTACTGGCTTAGTATCTGACATTTTTACTGCATCCAAGATACTTTAAAAGGACATTTAAAAAATTTCATTTCACATAATCACAGAATTTTATAGCTGGAAGGAATCTCAGACATAACCTTAAAGGGATCTCAACTCCAACGTTATATGACACACGGTCATTCAGTCTCTCTCTCTGAAAATCATCAATGAGGAAAGCCCAGTGTATGCCAGAGCAGCTCATTTAATTTTTGGACAACTCTAATTGCTAGGAAATTTTTCCTAACATCAAGTCTAAGTTTGCGTCTTTGCATCTTCTACCCATTATTCCTGGTTCTGTCTGGAGGCCATCTCCAGTCCTCCTGATCTATATCTTGCCATTGGACCCAGATGGCTCCAGAGGAGAAAGTAAGGCTGGTGACTGCGCAGCCTCCCACACTTAAATCCAATTCACTTGCAAGGCATGGCATCACCTTCCTGATGTCATGGTCCTCTTCAAGAATGAAGGACAAACAACCATGTGGTTCCCTCCTCTGGAGTCATACATTTTATGACTCCAAAGATAGCAATTAAGTTCCACTTAGTTGTCTCTTCTTCAGTCAGTCAGCAAATGTTTATTAAGGTCCTATTATGTGCCAGAAACTTTGCTAAGTACTAGACACACAAAGAAAGTCAAAGAAACCCTGATCTTAAGGAGCTCAAAGAGTAACTGCGGAGACAACATGAAAACAGTCAGCAAATGTTTATTAAGGTCTTATTATGTGCCAGAAACTTTGCTAAGCACTGGACACACAAAGAAAGCCAAAGAAACCCTGATCTTAAGGAGCTCAAAGAGTAACTGCGGAGACAACATGAAAACAGTGAGAGTCAATCCTCAAAACGTGCACATTTAACTTTTGCAATGGGAAGCACTCACATGATTTTATTAGTAACTTCATTTTCACTTTTGCATTGGCAACCATGCGTATTTGAAGCTATGCATAGTACAGAAAAAAATGAGAGGCTTGATGCATGCAAATCTGTGGGTTAGCTGGTATCCTATAGTTGCTTCATTGATCCTATTCACCACACTGCTGTACATCTGGAGTGGAACAAGCGATGGCAAGACCTTGCCAGTCTCAGTGTCTTCCAAGAATAAGCAACCCTGCAATCCAGAGGTAGGCCAAGCTAATATGATAAAAATGACAATTTTACCCCAATTAATCTATTCAGTGCCATCCCACTCAAATTATTAAACATTATATATAAATTATTTTATAGAGCTAGAAAAAAATAACAACAAAGTTCACCTGGAAGAACAAAAGATCAAGAATATCAAGAAAATCAACTTAAAAAAAGTAAGGGAAGGTGGCCTGACCATGTACCAGATCTCACACTGTATCATAAAGCAGCAATCCAAACCTGCCCAGTACAAAGAAACAGAGTGGTGGTTTAGTGGAATAGACTAGGTACACTGGAGTACAACTGGAGTAAATGGCCAGAGTGATTTAGTATTTGATAAACCCAAAGAGTCAAGCTTTTAGGACAAACACTCATTATCTGACAAACATTGCTGGGAAAACTGAAAAACAGTGTGGCAAAAAGTAGGTACAAACCAACATTTCCTACCACACACCAATATGTTTAGATGTAAAGAGTGATATCAAAAGCAAATTGGGAGAGCGCAGAATAGTTTACCTGTCAGATCTGCAGATAAGGGAAGAAATTAGAATCAAACAAGATCTAAAGAGCTCTACGAAACATAAAATGGATAGTTTTGATTGTATAAAATTAAAAAGTTTTTGCACAAACAAAACCAATGCAAATAAAATTAGAAAGACAGCAGAAAACTGGGATTTTTTTTTACAGCAAGTAAATCTGATAAAGACTTCATTTCTCAAATACATAGAGAACTGAGTCAAATTTCTAAGTATAAAAGTTATTCTCCAAATGACAAACGGTCAAAGACAGTTTTCAGATGAAGAAAGTTATCTATAGTCATATGAAAAAATGCACTAAAGCACTACTGATTAGAAGAATGCAAGTTAAAACAACTGTGAGATACCACCTCAAAACCATCTGAGTGGATAATATGACAAAAAAGAAAAATGACAAATGTTGGCAGGGAGGTGGGAAAACTGGGAGATTAATGCACTGTTGGAGGAATTATGAAGTGATCCAGCTACTCTGGAGAGTAATTTGCAACTATGCCCAAAGGGCTATATGACCCTTTGAGCCAGCAATATCACCACTATGTCTGTATCCCAGAGAGTAAAAAAGAAGGGGAGAAAAACGGGGAGAAGAACCTATTTGTACAAAAATATTGTGGTAGCTAGGAATTAGAAATTGTGGGGAGCTCATCAATTGGGGAATAGCTGAACAAGTATATGATTGTAATGGAACATTATTATGAGAAATGACAAGCAGGATAATGTTGGAAAAAAAAAACCTAGACTTACATGAACTGATACAAAGTGAAGTGAGCAGAACCAGAAAAATATTTTACACAATAACAACAGTATTGTATGATGAACAACTGTGAAGGAGTTATTTTCAGCAATACAATGATGGAAGACAATCCCAAAAGATTCATGATGAAAAATGCTTATCTACCTCCAGAGAAAGAACTGATGCCATCTGAATAGACCAAAGAGCACTATTTCTTCCTTTCTTTTTTGTTTGCATTTTCTTGTATAATATGGGGTTAATATGGAAATATTTTACATGATATGTATAACCTACATCAGATTGCTTATTATCTCAAGGAGGAGTAGAGGGAAGGAAAGAAAAAGAGAACTGGAACTCAAAACTTAAAAAAAAAAAAACCAACCAAATGCTAAAAATTGCTTACACATGTAACTGGAGAAAATAAAATAAAAATGATAATGTCCTTGAAAAAATAAAGTCCTAGCAACCTCTTTTTTGGTTTTAAGAGGGTAGCTAAGGTGGAGAGGTTTATAGTAGTATACTGTTGTCTGAAACCAAATGTGTGTAGAAAAGTGTATTTTCAGCAACCTCTAGGAAAAGATTACAGTTTCTGGTGATCACTGAAACCTAACTCGCTATTTCCCACAGGTTCAATGTATCAACATTCACATTTTTTACTTTCTCACCATTTTCTAGGAATGTTATCCTTGGGAAAGTTGAGGATGGACTGTATGTACATACAAGATACACACACACACACACACACTAAACTGGAGATAATCTCAGAGGAAAGCACTAAGATTAAGAAGGACCTGGAAAGGTTTCATGTAGATGGTGGGATTTTAGCGGTAGCCTGAAGGAAGTCAGTAAGGCCAGAAATGGTGGAGCACATCCAAGGGTAGAAATGGCCAGACTTGGTAACAGAGTGGATGTCGGAGTAAGAGATGATAAAGTGTCAAGGATGACACCTAGGTTTCAAGCCTGGGGTATTAGGAGGACAATGGTAACCTCCATAGTAACAGGGAAGTTTGGAGGAGAGGGGTATTTAGAGGGAAAGACAATGACTTCAGTTTTGGACATGCTGAGTTGAAAATGTCTATGAGACATCCTGTGGGAGAGGTTTTAATAGCCAGCTGGAGATGCTGGTCGTGCAGTTAGGAGAAAAGGTAGCTCTCACAATAATCAGCATGAAAATGCTAATTGAATCTATGGGAGTTGATAAAATCACCAAGTGAAAAAGGGAGAAGAAAAAAGGAAGAGCTCCAGGACAAGTTGTGAGAGGGAATGAAGCATCCCCCATTAACAGGCAGATGAAGTTCTAGCAATAAGATTTAGAAGGAGTTACCTGAGGGAGGCTTACAGGAGTGTCCTGGAAACCTAGAGAGGAGAAAACAGTAGGAAAAGAGGGCCATCAACAGTACCAAAAACCAGAGTGGTTAGGGAGGTCAGAAGGACTGCGAAAATGTCATTAGGTTTGGTGATGAAAAGCTCTTTGGTAACTGGTGAGAATAGTTTCGTTGAGTGCTGGGGCTGGAAGTTAAGAAGAGGAAAAGAGGAAGAAGCAGCCATTGGAGATAACAAGGAGTCAGCCACATAAAGGAGGAGAGAGGGGACAATTGCCACCAAGGATGAATAGATTAAGTGAGAAATTTTTTGAGGATGGAGTCAACATGGGCAAGTTTACAAGCAGTAGGGAAGCAGCCAGTAGACATGGAAAAAATGAGAGAATAGGGATAGTGAAGGGAGCAACAGGTTAGAGAAAACGGGATGGGACAGGATCTCGTGTTTGTAGAAGAACTTGACTTGGCAAGGAAAAGGGCCTCAAGGAACGCACACCCCAAGAACTCAGCTGTAGGAATTGACCCCATCAGAGCCCCAGGGAAGCCTCCCAAATGACAAGAGGATAATCACACTGGTTTTTAAAAATGAAACTGGCAGATTCTGGCCACATTCAAGGAATATTTAACATATTTACTCTTTAAGGTGGGAGAACAACCCCTTCATACATCATGCTTCTTCAGCAGTTAATGTGAAGAATAGATGATATTAGCTTAAAATTCAAGATCCAAAGAGACTGGGAATCATCAAGAATAGACCACGTTTATACAATTTATAGATTTAGAAAGCACTTTACATAAGCTCTCATTTGATCCTCAAAAGAATACTATGAAAAGGTAGGTCAGGAAATTGAACCATTTTATAGACAAGAGAAACCCAAGCTCAGGAGGGTAAAGCAGCTTGCTCAAGGTCCTGTAGCTATCAAAGCAGCAAAACTGATCATTGAGCCCAGGTCTTCAGATGCCTGCCCCTCATTAGGATTTGGGCAGGTTTATTGTGGATTTGTGAATGTGGTTAAATACTCAAAATGTTATCTTCTATATCTGATTAGCAGGTAGCAGGAAAAGGAAGAGATAACCAAAGAGGAAGATTTGAACATGGGCTAAGACATTTAGGGAAAATTCTACCCACAAACTCATTTGTTTTCCATGCCTTTGTATGGCCTGTTCCCCATTCCTAGAATACACTGCCTCTTCACATCCTCTCAGAATCACTTGCTTCCTTTATGACTAAACTCAAGCACCTCCTACATGAAGTCTTCTCTGATTTCTCTATTAATATCTTCCCTCTCTCCCTCCCCAAATTACTGTGTGTGTGTGTGTGTGTGTGTGTGTGTGTGTGTGTGTGTGTGTGTGTGTATGTGTGGTTTCCTAAGAAAAAGTAGGATCCTTGAAAACAGGATTTTTAAAAAATGAATTAATTTAGTTTTCAATATTCAATTCTATAAGCTTTAAATTTTCTCCCCCTTCCTCTCCTCCTCCCTCCCTCCCAAGACGACAGTGTGCAATTCAATATAGGCCCTACATATACATTCTTATTAAACATATTTTAATATTAGTGATGTTGAATAGAAGAATTAGAATGAATGGGAAGAACCATGAAAAAGAAAAACAAAAAAAAAGACAGTAAATGGTATGTTTTGAGGTACATTCAAACTCCGTATTTCTTATTTAAATTTCTTTTTGGTTTTCAACATTCACTTCCTTAAGTTTTAAATTTTCTCTGCCTCCTTTCCCTCCTCCTCAAGACTGTATGCAATCTGATATAGGCTCTACATGTAAATTCCTATTAAACATATTTTCACATTAATCATGTTGTATGAAAGAATTAGAACAAATGGGAACCATGAGAAAGAAAAAAAAACCAAAACTAAACAAAAAGAAAATAGTCTACTTTGGTCTATATTCAAACTCCACAGTTCTTTCTCATTTTCCATCAGGAGTCCTTTGGAATTGTTTTAGGTCCTTGCATTGCTGAGAAAGGCTAAGTCTGTCAAAATCAGTCATCACATAACGTGGCTGTTACTGTGTATAATATTCTCTCGGTTCTGCTCACTTCACTCAGAATCAGTTCATACAAGTCTGTCCAAGTTTTTCTGAAGTCTGCCTGCTCATCATTTGTTATTGCACAATAGTATTCTATTACATTCATATACCACAACTTGTTCAGCCATTCCCCAACTGATGGGCATCCCCTCAATTTCCAATTCTTGACCACCACAAGAAGAGTTGCTATAAATATTTTTGCACATGTGGTTCCTTTCCCCATTTTTATGATCTGTTTGGGATACAGGCCTAGAAGTGGTATTGTTGGGTCAAAGGATATGCATATTTTTATAGCCATCTTGGCACAGTTCCAAATGAGAGCAGGATTGTTAAAGAAAAGTTGTTATATCATGTACCTAGTACAGTTCTCAGAACATTGTAGGCACTTAATATGGTCTTGCTGAATGATGATACATGAATAAGATGGTTCACTAGGTTTTCTTCTATTTTTTTTTTAAATAATACTACTGGAATTTTTGGCTAAACAGCAATTTAAATAAATAATTTAAAGAATTATATTAGAGCCTTTTTATATTATAGTTTCCCTAAGATTACAGCGCCTCAAATTAAATGACTATTATATAGTCATTTTATAAATGGGCCAAAGAACACTTAATGAAGTGCTATTGTGAAAAATACATATTCTCAATGAATCAGGAAAAAAGCTCAAATTCAGTTAAAATCTGCAGTAAAGGCAGAATGCTGCCCTAATATAATGATTGTCCACTTTACTAAGGAAAAAAAGTAGCTTTTTTTCAGAATAGCTCTAAAGAGGTGCTCCTGACCACAAGACCAAATGTACCATCAGTTTCTCATAGTCTTATGCCCCTGGCGATTTAACAAGCCTGGGAGAAACAAACAAATAAAACAGAAGAAAAATATCGGAGTCCAGTGTCTTTCCTCAACATAGCCACAACGGTGAAGTTATCTGAAGTAAAAACTGAACAAGCATAAGAATATAGCAAATCCTTACACATCACAGTAAACATGTCAGACTCTGACCTAATTCCTGAAAGCACATATATGTCATTTGTTTCAAGCCCTTGGGTACTATCACCATCCACCTTTACAGGGAGGCAGTGTGGGACACTAGAAAGAACACTGGCTCTGGAGTCGTATCTAGAGTCTGAAAGACATAAAATTGCTTGTTACTCTGCTTATATTGTCTATTACTTTATGAGTTTAAAACATTTTACAGCATGAAATGATATACTGGATGAAATGATATACTGGATGAAACAACTTTAAAATAAATTTCAATTTACATATTTTTAATCACTTACATTTCCCATTTTTTCTGTCTCCTCTCCCCAGACAGTCATCTCTTATAATAAAGAATAAGAGAAAAAAATTAATAAAATTAAACAATACATCAAAAAAGCCTAAAGCTGCTGCAGGGTTCCACCTAGAGAACAACAAAGGATAATGAAACAAAGGAGAAAATTATTTGCTGGACATCTCCTCCATTTGATTTGAAATTCCTCAAGAGAAGGGAAAATCTGTTACCTTTCTTTGTAATCTCAGTGTAGTGTCTGGCACAAAGTAGGCCCAGAATCCTAGAGCACATCCAGAAACAACACACTGACCAGACCCTCCATGATTAATTATTGTTACATACAAGTCAGCCTGAGGACACGGAACTGATTTCAGAGCCAGGAAGGTTTTTGTGCTTACTCTCTTCTCCTTGACACATGCTGGCTGGATGACCCTAAGAGAGGCACATAAACTCCCAGTGCCCTTGGTAACTCTGAGACTGGAAGTTGCTGCAACGGTGTCAACCTGTATTTTAGTAGAGTTTCCTCATTTGCAAGCTCCATTCCAATGAAATCAGTCTACTTCTTATCCCAGATACTATCTCATATTCTTGTGGGGCAGCTAGGTGGTGCAGGAGGACCTGAGTTCAAATCTCACCTCAGACACTTGACACTCACTAGCTCTGTAACACTGGGAAAGTCACTTAACCCCAACTGTCTCATCCTGGGTCATCTCAAGTCATCCTGATGAATATCTGGTCACTGGATTCAGATGGCTCTGGAGGAGAGGTGGGGCTGGTGACTTGCGCAGCCCTCCCTCACTCAAAACAAAGTCAAGGGCAAGTCATGTCATCATTTCTCTGATGGCATGGTCTTCTTTGACAACAAAGGATGAACACACATCCTGACTGACTACTCTTATTTAGTGGTATAAAGTAAGGCTAGAGTGATAGTAGAAGACCTTGACCGCTGGGTAAAGGGTCTATTTCTACCTTTTAGCATATACCTTCTTCAGCAAAGCAGGGAAGGTGCTTTCTGATCTCTCTTCTTTGGAACCAGGTTTTGTCGTAATTTCACACCTCTCAGTTACATGTGTGTCGCTGCCGCTCTTCTTCCCACTTTGGCACTTACTGTGGATACTGTTTCCCAGTTCTGTTTATTTCATTTTGCATCAGTTCTTTTAAGTCTTCCTCCGCTCTCTGCATTCATTACAGTCATCATTTCTTTGGCACAGTGATATACCATTACATTCATATACCACAAATATTTGTCCACTAAAATGATGAACACCTATTTTGTTTTGAGCTCTTTGTTATTATAAAAAGGGATGCCATAAATATTTTGGTATAGATGAGATCCTTCTTTTTAACATTAACCTCCTTGGGGTATATGCCAATAGTGAAAATCTGTAGGTCAAAAGGCATTGCATTTTTGTGACATACTTTAACTTTCTTCAATAACTACCTATTTCCTTCTAGAATGGATGGACAGACAATTTCACTAGTAATGAATTAGTGTGACCATATTTCTACAACCCCTACAAACCTATTTCCTAGATGATTAATAGCAACAACTATCACATTAATGAGACAGAAATGACATACATACTACTATTGACCATATGAAAATTGTACAAGCCTAAGATGCACTGTCTTTTGCCAACTCACCTTTCTAATTATACTCTAGCCCAATTGGGATACCATTGTTAACTAAAAAAGTAACCAAAAAACAACATAGATAAATTTGTTGTAAGATGACTCCAATTCAACCAACACTTATTAAATACCTACTATGTGCAAAGTACTATGAAATAAGACAGAAAGGGAGAGGAAATGTACATAAATACAAGCCCAAACATAATAAATGCAAAGCAGAGGCAGGAACAAAATTATTTGAAAACTCTGAGATCACTTTCAGATGGGGAGGAGATGAGGAGGAGTTTAATCCAGAAAGAATTCCTGGAGTAGACAGCATTCCAGTTAGGTCTTAAAGGAATGCATTTTAACAGATTGGGGATGAAATTTTCGTTCCAGGCCTGAAGGACAACATACGACAAATTGGGGGATAATAGAGGGTCAAAACAACAAAGAATGAGAGAATATAAATGGCAATGGGTAGTTTGTGGTTTTAACTAAGGCTGGAATAACAGATTGGAGCCAGACGATGAAAAGTCTTGAATATTAGATTATGCTTTTGAGTAGGTTATCAGGCAGTTTAATAGGAATATAACTCAAAGAGAAGTGTGAAGGATGGACTGGAGAAATTCTGGATAATTTCTCAGATTATTACAATAATCCAGGCAAGGCGGTAACAAAAACCTAGGGTGGTTGTAGTGAGAATGGAAAGAAGTGGACATATTTGTTGATATTGCATTCAATGCGTATGGCCACTGATTGACAGTAGGGTGTAAAAGAGAAAGAGGAGTCAAGGACTATTCTAAAGAAGACAGCATGGTACACTGGAAAGAATACTGGATTTGGAGTCAGAGAATCTGGGGATGAATATCAGCTCTACTACATACTCCCTGTGTGATCTTGGGGAGGTCACTACAGCCTCTCTAGGTCTCAGTCCGTAACAGGAGAGCATCTCAACTTGAAGACTTTAAGGTCCTTTTCAACTCTTGATCTATGATCCTAAATAGAAACATTGGCAGAAGCAGCAGTGGAAATAAGGTAGTTCAGTTTGGGACACTGAGATGACTTAGAGACAGCAAAGTGGAGATTTCCAAATGCCTCCAGGGGACAATAAAAGACCAGAACGGAGATAAACGAGTTGCCCAGAATAACTGACGGGCAGATTTGGAGGACATTTGCATTTGTAAGAGGTTAAGAACCTAATAAAAGAGGCAGAAAAGAGAAAGGGGAAAGAGAACCAGAAGAGTACAACAGTGTTGTGAAAATTCAAGCTAGAACAGTAGCAAGAAGAGAATGCTGAATGCTAAAGAGGTCCAGGTTTAGGACTAGTAAAAAAGGCAAGGATTAGATGTGGCTAAAGGGCCACAAGAGAACATTTCTAGAAGGGTGGTTAAGGGCAGAAACTAGATTGAAACTGACTGAAACTGTCAATGGACAGTCTTCTTTCTATATATTTGGAAGTGAAAAGGAGGAAAGGGGGAGATTATGGGTGGTAATAGTACACAGAATAATCTGGAATGAGGTAATCGAAGTTCAATTCTTGCCTCTGAAGTTTACTAACTGCAGACTTCGGGGGTGTCACTTAACCTGTTTGGGCCTCAGTTTCCTCATTTTTAGGCTTTCTGGTGTCATAGATGGCTTTAGCAGTACAGTAAAGCCTACTGATTCACAGAATTTTATAAGCACACAATCAAACAGGATTACAAATGAAACAAATTTTATTGAAATACAGTTATTAAAAGGTTATATACACCCAAGTTTATGGCTCCCTTGAAATCTATCCATAGACCCCAAAGATAAGAAAGAGTCCCTGATCTAGAAGATTTCTGAGGTTCCTTTCAAATCTATGATCCTATAAAACAGAAAAAAATAATATAAGGCAGAGGTATCACACAATATCACTCCAGAATTCTGCTCAAACCAGATTAAAATATAATTAGAAATATTTGACAAAATAAATAAAAATTAATGTTAATTTGTGGTTTTCTAAGTCAATGTGAGGGCTTCAGGAATCCATTTCCATTTGAGTTTGATACAACTGTTTTAAGGGGACAGCAGAACCAAAAGAGTAGTTTTTTTTAAAGGAAAAAGTACCCAGTTAAATCTTCCTAAGTTTGGATCAAGAATACTAAACATACAGAGTATTATTTTTTTCCAGAAACACCAAAAGTTAATTTGGAGGCAAAACCCCCAAAACCAACCCTTAGTAAATCAGCCTACATTTTAATTCTTTAGTTTCTAACTGTGTACTTTATCAAAATTAGGGAGAGTAAAAGCTAATCAGTTCAGTCAAGACATGTTGATTGTGGGGAAGCTGTAAGAAGCTTGAATTGGAAATGTGGTTTATTAGCTTAGTCTAGGATGCCAGCATTCTAGAACACCTACCAATACACATGTAAGTGAAATTTTCTACAGAATTCATCCCTGGGCGGAAAAGTCTAGGGAATAAAAAAAAGAACACCTGAATTTGTGAGCAATCGAATGTGTACATTCACATGGGTGAATTCAACAGGGTTTCCACAGCTTAAGTATTAGGATTAGGTAGTGTCACTCAGTCAATAAATGCCAACTGTGTGCCTACTAAGCACTGTGCTAAATAAGCCCTGTGTATACAAAAAGAGGCAAAATATAGTTGCTGCCCTAAAGGAGCTCACAATCAAATGACCCCATGCATACATACACACACATATATACAAACAAGCTAAATACAGGTTAAATGGGAAATAATCATCAGAGGGAATGCACTGGAATTAAAAGGGGTTGGAAGCAGAACCTTAGTTGGCACTTAAAGGAAGTCAGAAGACAGAGATAAGTAGTGGCTTCATACAAATAGAGATTGAAGTAGAAAGCTCTGAGAATGACTTGTAGGTGGCATTTTAGTTACCTTAGCAACTCATTTCCCCTGAATCAAAATTCTAAATAAATTTAGTCAAGCTTTCTGTGGTAGAATAAGGTCATCACAACGCCCCCAGTTTTAGTCTGAGATTAGACCAAGGATTGTTAACATCTGTCAAGAGGCACAGAGCTAACATGGTGCTTTGGTGGCTCTGTCGAGTGGTCTAGTTTGGCCCATGTAATCATGGTCCCCCGAAACTTCAGTAGATCACAGATCATTCTAGAGGATTCCTCCAGATACACAGTACTTTTGGAGAATATGAAAAATGATATCTGGCTAATTTCCACCTGCTTAGTGCCAGACGGCTTCAATTTTTCAAGCATACACTGCTTCAAACCTGGAAAGTTTTCTTTTCCCACATGACTCTGGGAGAATAAAAATAAGCAAAGATAATAACTGCATCTTTAAAACTTGCATACAGGGCAAGTTTAAAAATCAGGAATTAGAGTATTCTTGATGAGTGCATCTGTTTCAGGAAATCTAACTTCCAGGTTATTAAATACTGTTATTAGGTGCATTTAGTAAGAGGAATTACATCAATTATAATGAGGGACCAGAAATGAACCAAGGAGAGGCCTGACTTCTTTTCTAACATACTTCAATAATCTACATCCATTCATTCAACATGTACTTACTCATTAAGCACCTTACTGCATAAGGGATTAGGTTCGGTACTATGGGAGAACAGAAGACAAGACACACGCTGGGTTCAGGGGGGCTGGAAGGCACCATCCCAATACATAACTCCACTTCTGCTGCAAGGGTTCCTATGGCTTGCCCCCCCACATCGGGCTTCAAATCTCTCTACCCACCCACCAAAGCAGCTCCATTAATCACAGACACCACTAAGTCGGGCTGCAGCCAGGCCTCCCGGGCAGAGGACAAGCCGTGTCCGACCCCCATGGGCTGCAGGGCCCTGTCCCCCCGCGGAGTTCCCAGCACCTCCAGTTTGGGGAAGGGCCCCAGACCGCCCCCCACGTTCAGCGTCCCTTTTGCTTCGTCTTCTCCCACTAGGGAACGCTTCTGGTCTGACAGATCCCACCTCTCACAACTCCAGACAGTCTCTAAGAATGGTAGGTGGCGCTTGCTGACTGACTCTCAGACATCACCTTTCAGGACCCCGGGCCCTTCTCTAAAAGGCGAGGAGCAAGGGTAAGAGGGAGTTTCCACACCGGGAATCCCTCGAAAACCGCAGACCCAGTCCCGTCCGAAGTAAGAACCCGGCTGCCCCACGCTCCCCCCCCAATTTAAAAAAGGGGGTAAAAAGCCCCAGCCGGGGGGGGATAGCCGGCTCCTCGGAGGCCCGGCCTCTCCGGGGCCTCCCCCCAAGGCCCGCAGGGTGGGCACAGGGGGCTCCAGCACCCGGCTTCCCCGAGGGGCGGGGCCGGACCTCCGGGGGCTCCCTCCGCCCGACCTCGACCCCTCCCCCGCCTCGGCCCCGGAGACTGGAGCCAGGCCCCGCGGGCCCCGCGACTCACGGCGGCTCCCGTGAAGATGTCCTCGCCTTCGGCGTCGCTGTCCCCGGCCTCGAGCTCCGAGCCGCCTCCGCCGGCCGCCCCCTCGGGCCCCAGGATCGGGAAGGGTGGGGGGAGACGTTCCGAGGCACTACAGCCGCCGCCGCCGCCCGACGCCATCTTCCTGCACCGGCGGCGGAAGCCGCAACAACCAGCTCAGGGAGGAAGCCCCGGAGCAGCTGCGAGCCCTCGCTCCGGGGGGAGGGAGAGCGACAGCGAGGCCAGGACCCCGGGACCAACCGCCGGGCCTCGGCTGAGGGGCGGGAGGGCGGGCAGGGAGGAGCCCAGGGCGTGGGCGGGGCCAGCTCCGGGGGCGGGGCCTGCCCGGGGTGGGCGGGACCAGCCCGGGTGGGCGGGGCCTGAGGCGCCGAAACCGGGCCCTGGGGCTGTCGGCGCGGGGTGGAGAGCGCAGTCTCGAGCTAGGAAACTAGCATTCCCTAAGCACCGCCCTGAGGATCCCAAGTCTGCCCTCAAGGAGTTCAAAGTGTAATGGGGGAGACAGCCTACCAGCCAGCCACCTACGGGACACGTGGGAAATAATTAACAGAGGGAAGGCTCCAGAAGGCAGTAAGCATTTGTTAAGCCAGGAACTGTGTGGAGAGCTGGTGTTGTTGAGTTGTGTCCCACCCCTGGGGACCCCATGGCATCTTCTTGCCAAAGGGACTGGAGCGGTCTGCTGTGTACTTCTCCAGCCCATTTTACAGATGAGGAAACTGAGGCAAGCAGGGTTAAATGACATGCTCAGGTCGCGTCGGAGGAAGGATCTGCATTCACGAAGAGGAGCCTTCCTGATTCCAAGTCCAAGGCGATTCTCACCCTAACCCTAAATGCGTTCTAAATTCACTTTGCCACCTAGCTGTCCTGTGTTGAGGATACAGACCCCAGAGATAATCCCAGTCTTCAATGAGCTCACAGTAAATACAAATGAGCTATGTACAGGATAAATGGGAAATAATTAACAGAAGGAAGGAACTAGAATTAAGAGGTGTTGGGGAAACATGGGATTGGATCCAAAGGCTCAGGAGAGTGGCTCACACTGTTAAGACTGAAGAGGACAGAGCCTTGTAGAGAGGCAGAAACACCCCCATAGCTGGAAATAGAAGTGTCAGGGGAGGTTGTGGGGGCATGATGTCACTGAAACTTGTCACAAGGAAAATGTAGGGGAAGAGGAAAAGGGAACCAGAACTGCTGAAGGCCTTTATCACCTCATGTCAATAAGTTCTAAGCTCCATGAGGGTGTATATTTTCAGAAAAGGAAGGGATCCTGGAGAACATCTAGTCTAATCTGTTTTATTTTACAGAGGAGGAAACTGAATCCCAAGGGTATTAATTAATTGACACAAGTTTGCCTAACTAGTTAATGGAGGCAACTAAGTAGCATGGTGAAGTGAGTGCTGGGCCTGAAGTCAGGAGCACCAGAGTTCAAATGAGACTTCATACACTAGCTGTCTGACTCTGGGAATCACTTAAATTTCCTTATCTGTAAAATGGGGATGATAATAGCACTTCCCTTGCTGTGTTGGTGTGAGGATCAAATAATATGTGTAATGCATTTAGCACAGTGGCATTCAATAATAAATCCTTATTTTGTTCTAATGACAGAGCTAGCTGCCCTGGCTTTTTACTTCCTGCTTTTTCACCTATCCCATTTGCTAGTTAGAATAGGAATTAGATTTCAATGGAAAGGGGAAGGCCCAGATGAGGAAAAATCTAACAGTGTAGGTCTATACCTTCTCTACAATGAAGTCTTAGAAAAAGTTATCCATAGCAGGAAGAAGTTAAGTAACTTGCCAGAGTTACAAAGTTACTATATATTAAAAGGCCATGAACCCAGGCCCTCTTGACTTCAAGGCCAGCTCTTTAACCACTATTCCGCTAAAAAACAACAAAAACCTATGATGCTTCTCAGCATCTACTAGGCTTTTAATATATATTTCATCATTATAAAAATTAGTAATCATCATCTCCTCTCTGCTTAAAAGGGCCATTTTTGGTTTTTTTTTGTTTTGTTTTTAAAAGGGTCATCTTACAATAGCTTCAGGATGAAACATCACATTTACTTCAAACATCTTTTTTTTAACTATCATGTGAATAGGAGGAAAATTACAATTCTAAAACAGATTTTATTACACATCATCTATTTTTTGAATTCCTCAATTAGAGATACTCCAGTATCCTCTTTGCATAATCTGCTTGTGATCAACATAAGGAAAATTAAGAGGCAGATTACAGCACCAAAATGGGAAATCCAGTAGTATTTAATAACTCTGCTCCAGCTTGCCTTGTGGTCCAAATAAGCAAACATAACAGGCAGGTTGCAATATCATAGGGGGAAAATCCAGCAGAATGTCACTATCTTGAAAGCAAGGGCTATTTCATTTTGGTCTGGCACTCGGTAAATACTTGATAAATTGAATTTTTGAAATGTTTCATACGTTCCCAACTGCATAATCATCTAGAGCGTCCTCGCTAAGGTCAAAAATGGTTACAGGGACTGCATATATTAAAATGTTGGGCTTGAGGGTGGGGGGATGGGAGGGGCATTTTGTTTATTTTTGCAGTACTGATCATCAGGCAAAGGCAATCAATTCTTGACAACGTTTAAGGAAGCGGTGAGAGCCCCGGGGAGGAGTGTGGCAGAGAAGGTCCTGGGCAGGAGTACAAAGATAAAGAGATGCTCGTAAATCTCCCCGTCTCCCTTGGCTAGCTTGGTTCCCAAAAGATTTAGTTAGCATAGCAACGGAAACCCACTTCCGGCCCTGCCAGGAAGTGAGGAAAAGGTTTCCCGGAAATGGCTCCCAGAGAAAGGGCAGCGGGCTCCCTCCAGGTTCCACAACGGATGCTTGTCTCCCATTGTGGTCTCGGGAATGAGGACCCCGGGATGCTTGGAATAGAATGAGAGGAGCGTACGTTCTCTTTTACATTACAGTCGGCCTCTGGTAATGGTGTGTAGGCACTCGAGATCGTGGAATTTGAGAGCTGGTGCCCGGAGTACAGAAAAGCTACATTTCATTCAGGGGGAAAACTACAAGTCCCAGAATACACCGCTTCTCCGGAAGGGCCTTGCGTCTCCCCACACTCCGCACGCCGGATGGGAACTCCCCCTCCTCCACCATCTTCACACCCCGGATCCCCGCTGAAATGAAGTAAAGGATTTTGGGAACTGTAGTCCCCAGTGGAACCGCTCCCTATGTCCTTAGCGCGCCCGAACCTCCATTCTCCCCTCCCCACGACCCTTAGACTTCCCAGCTTCACCGCCTTGGGGCCAGGAAATTGAAATATCTCGTCTGGGGGGGTGGAAAGACGGTGGCTCGGGTGGGACCGACGCCAGGGATGGCGGAGCGGGAGGATGGAGCAAGTGTCCGGGCTGCTTTCCTGGGCGCTGAGCAGAGTCCCGTGGCTCTCGGGCCGCTCTGAGCGGGGAGCTGCCCGGCAGCCCCGGATCATGGAAGAGAAAGCGCTCGAGGTTTACGGTAACTCCCCGCCTCCGGGGCTGCGCTAGGCGGGAGGGGGCGTCCGGGGATGGAGGGGTGGGGGGGGTCTGTGTGTCGGCGGCGGTGCTTGCGCTCGGGGGGTCGCACCCCCGTCCCCGAGGCTCCTTAGCCCTCCGCTGGCGCTTCCCGGGCAGGCGCGCACTCTGCTGAAACTGAACGGACGCTCCCAGAGATACTTTGTTACCACACGCTGAGATCAGACCTTTAAGCTCCTGCCGTGGGCGGTGCAAGGTCAGTCTTTGCATACACATGTCTTCCGGGCTGTGCCGAGCTCCGAGGAAACGAGAAAAAGCCCGCGATCCCCCGACCTCTGGTGCTCCCTTTGTAACGGGGGAGACTGCGCAGAATAGGGGAAGTGTGCAAACCAAGACAGGCAGGCGATCAGCCGAGGGGGGTCCGGAGTAACTTCTCTGGGAAGGCCGGGTTTAGCTGGGACGCGAAGGAAGCCACGAGGTGTAGATAAAGAGGGAGAGAATTCCAGGCATGAGGGAGAGGTCATGAAAGTGGAAGGACTCAGGAGGCGGAGAGTGTTGGAAGACTGCTAGGAGGCCACTCTCTCTGGATCTGATTAGGTGTACACTGTAGAGTGTACAAAACCTGGAAAGGTAGGAGGGGACCAGGTGGTGAGAGGCTTGAAGCAAATAGAAGATTGTATTTTTGATTTTAGGAATCAAGGGATGATAAGGAACCCTCGGAATCTATTGAATGAAGGTGTGTGTGTGTGACATGGGCTTAGGCATTGGGGATACAGAGACGTAAATGATAAACAGTCTTTGTCCTCAACCAGCTAGATTCTTCAGGTGAATACAGGAAACTGGATGACTATCTGAGAGTTAACAAACAGTTGGAGGGAGGTAGGGATCAGGAAAAGGTAGCAAGTGGCACTTGGGATGAATCTTGAAGGAAGTCGAGGTTTCTAAAAGGTGGAAGTGAGGGTTCCATTCCAGGGAGGCACAGAAGCCTGTGTAAAAGGTGTGGAGGCATGAGATAGATTGCCAAATGGTGGCAGCAGAAAGTAGGTCATTTTGGCAGAAATGTGGAGAGAATAAAGGCGTTGGTCCAGAAAGGTAGCTACGTTTAAATATCTAAGGAGTTGGTACTTTATGTTGCAAACAGCAGTTATTTAAGCTTTTTGAGCTGGGGAGAGACCTAATCAGTTTGGAGTGTAGTGTGCAATGGAAAGAGCCTTGGGTTTGGAATCATATGACCTGTATTTAGTAATCATTTATTATATTTTTCCCAGATCCAAGAAAGCACCTGGCTTCCTGCTCTGATTTCCTGTGCTTCGTGGTTGGGCATACGGATAATTTGTTTAGACCACTCTGTTAAGATCATTTCTCACTGACAATCATCTATGGCAGGAGTTTAAATAAATAAGTTCTCCTCTGCCCTCAGTTTCCAGTGGTACTTTCCAACTTTCAGTCTAAATGCATGCTCCAAGTTCAGTTCTTTGGGGCCTGGTTGTCCACTCATTGCTTCTGCTTCTCTGTCCTGTGGGTCCTCTTCCAAGTGACAGGCCTTTAGGTACTTGAAGAGTGCTCTCATGTCATTGCTTTCTTAATGTAGCCCATTAAAATTCCCTAGATTTTTTTATATAGTCTGTTGTCTAGTCATATCTCCCCCTGACATGTGAAGCCAATTTTCAACTCAACAAACACTTATTAAGCAATTGCTATTATCAAGGTACTGCTAGGCATTGGGAATACAGAGACATAAATGAAAGTCCCTGTCCTCAGGGAGCGTAAATTCTACCAGAAGGGATATCATTTATATACAGAAAAGTAAGTAAAAGGAATTTCAAGAGGGAATGAGAATTAATAGCTGGTAGGATCAGGCAATCCTTCAGTAGGACATGGCATCTTAGAAGGAAAGTAGGGATTCTTCAAGGTGGAAGAGAGGAAGGAGGGCATTCCAAATATAGCTAGAATGTAGTCATAGAACAAACTGTGGCACTGGGACAGAAGGTAGAATGTCAGGTCCAGAGAGCAAGGAGGAGGTCTCTTTGAAACAAAGAGTTTATGAAAGAAAGTAATAAGAAATATGTTTGAAAAGGTAGATAGGAGTCTTGCAGAGTACTTTAAATGCCAGGCTGAAGATTTTATTCTAGAGGCAATAGGGAGCTACTGAAGATATTTGAGTAGGGGACTTATGTGGTAAGATCCTTATTTTATTAATAGCAGTTTGGCAGCTGTGTAGAAGACCAGCTGGAGAGGGGATGGTGACCCAGTTATGAGGCAGTTGTAATAGTCCAAGTAAGGGCCTGAGCTAGAGGAGTGACTATTTGAGTGAAGAGGACATGACTTTTAGAGAAGTTGTGGAGGTAAAAACAACCAGACTTAGCAATTAATCAAATCTAGAGGTTGGGAGAGAGGGAAGAGTCAGAATGTTTCCAAGACACTAAACCTGAATGAGGGGAATCGCCCTCAATGAGAGGAGGGACTTTTGCAGGAGGAGAGGGTTTTGAGGAAAAAATGGAGTTCTCTTTTGGACATTTTGCAAACTAGATAGATAGGAGGGTTAGTGATGCAAAAGTAGAGTTGAAAGATGTTTGGGCTAGAGATATGGATTTTGAAGTTACCTTTGAATGCATTTGAGCTGATGAATCACCAAAATGAAGATTGATTGTAGGGAGAGAAAAGGGCACGAGGCAGAATCTTGAGAAATACTTTAAAATAGGGATTGGGATATGGATGAAGACTTGAAAAGAACCTGAGAAGGAGCATTCAGACAGGTAAGAGGTGGACCAAGAGAGACCAATATCACAGAAGTCAAGGGAAAAGAGCATACACAGGAAGAGGCAGTGGTCAGTAGTTCACATGGAGGGGAGGGTAGTGATTTGGAGCAGCTACTGGAGGGAATATGATGGAAGGTCATTGAAGAATGATGCAGTAATGATCTCCCAATTGAGATTCGTTTGCGCCCGTCAATGTCCCAGGCAACTCTCTGAGGTGAACCTTCATCTGTGCTGGCAGAGGAGATTTATACATAGGGAGTTTCCTGCAGGTCCGGATAAAGCAAGGTTGTAATGGATCCAGATGCATTGTTGTATAACATTCCCCAGCAGCAAGTGATTAGGGCTATCCACAGGGGATGGAATGGGAGGTTGGGAAACCAGGGTGGGTATTGATTGTCAAGGTAAAATTTGTGATTGAGTGAGATCAAGAATAACTACCCTTGCTGACTGATTGGTCAGTCATAGGATCAAAACTATAATGAGAGGGAACTGAGGCTAAAGCAGGGTTGTTGGGAAACAGTAGTGAGGAGTGGAGAGGACCTGGAGGTCATGGGAGGGTGAAGATAGATTTAGGAGCAATCCAACAGGAGAGCAGGTCCACAAGCGTTTATTAAATACTTAACTATGGGATAGGCATTGTGCTTAGTGTTGGGGATACAAAGAAAGGCAAAAAACACTCCCACCTGGGAAAGGAACCCACAGTCTAATGAAGGAGACAGCATACCATGTTTAGCTATGTTTAGAGGCAGCAAGGTGGCTCAGTGGATAGAGCATGGGGCCTGGAGTCAGGAAGATCTGAGTTCAAACCTCACCTCAGACACTGTTAGCTATGTGACCCTGGGCGAAACATTTAACTTCTGTTTGCTTCATTTGTAAAATAATAGCACCTGCCTCCTAGGGTTGTTTTGGGGATCAGATGAAATAATAGTTGTAAAGTGCTTGGCCAAGTGTGTGGTGGAACTTTAGTTGAGACTTGAAGGAAGCTAGGGAAGCCAGAAGGGAGAAATGAGGAGGGAGAGCATTCCAGGCATGCGGCACAACCTGGGGAAATGCCTGGAGTCGGGAAATGAAATGTGCTATGCCAGGAGTAGCCAGGAGGCCAGTGTCACAGGATCGCAGAGTATGGAGAGGGGAGTAAGGTGTAAGACAACTGGAAAGGTAGGGAGAAGTCAGTTACAAAGGGTTTTAAAAGCCAAACAAGGGTTTTTATATTTGATCCTGGAGGTAATTGGGTGCCACTGGAGCTTTTTGAATAGGGTCAGAACTGTGTTTTAAGATCATTTTGACAGCTGAGTGGAAGCTGGATTGGAGCAACGAGAGACCAACCAATAGGGTCTATGTTGTAGACTAGGAGTGGGTGATGAGGGCCTGCATCAGTGTGATTATAGTGCCAGAGGAGAAAAGGGGGCACTTATGAGCGATACACAAGAGCAGAGATGACAGGACTTGACAACAGATTGGATATAGGGGTGAGAGAGACCAAGGAAGGCCTGAGCCTGAGTACTAAGAATTGATGGTGTTCTTGTCAGTAATAGGTAAGTTAAACAGGAGAGAATTTTAGGGGGAAGTTAATGAGTCCTATTTTAGACATGTTGAGCTTAAGTCTCATAGTTATTTGGAAATCCCAATTTATAGGTTACAAGAGAAATTAGAGCTGGATAGCAGTAGATCTGAGAATCATTAGCATGAAGATCACTGAATCCATGTGATCTTCTGATCACTGAATCAGATCACCAAGTAAAATAATATAGCAGAAAAGAAAGGGGAGGGCCTGGAACAGATCCCAGGAGTAATAAGGAAAGAGCAACATGAGAAGTTAGGATTGGGAAGAGGTCTTTCAGAGTTATGGACCATATAGAATAGTTATAAGCAGTGGTGTGACCTTGCCTCTCTGTAGCTGAGCTATAAAATAGACATCTGTGACTCTTGGAGGGAGATGAACTGGAATGCTCGGGTGTTTGAGGAGACGGCAGTGTCTCTGTTGTGAGGCAGCAATATGGGCGAACAAGGTTGTAAGTCAGGCGTAGGATTTTACATTTATCTTTGTTAAGTTTCATGTTATTAGTTTTGGCCGACATTGGCCTGTCATGATATCTTTGAATCCTAACATGTAATAACTAGCCCTTCCAGCTTTTTCTCATACTCATATTGGATAAGTACATCCTCTGGTCCTTTGGGGACTATTAGATTTACTTTTTCAACTCACTTGAAATGCTCTTAATTCTCTCTTCTCACAGCTCTCTAGAGATCTTGTTCACAAAGACAGCATTAGATGCTTGCTAGAATCTAAGTCTCATAAAACTGGCATGTCTTTGATTAACCAATCTGGTGATTGTCAGAAAAGGAAATGAGGTTGGTTGAAGTTTCCTTTTCTAAATCCTCACAAATAGTTCTTCTAATAATACATTCTAGAATCTGGCCAGGAAACAAAGTCATGCTCACTGTCCTGTGGTTTGCATATTTCATTCTCTTCCCTTTTTAAAAAACTAGAACAACATTTGCCTTTTTCTAGTCCTTTGATAGTTATGAAGTTCCCACCTTCTCTCAGTCACTACTTACTTATCCTCTTGTTTACCCTGAACTTTCCCATATTCTTTTTTTTTTTTTAAATCTCCTCCTTAAGGCTGTTTTTGGGTCATCCTTAGCTTTCAAGAAATGTTTTAGTGATTCTCTTAAGTCACTTCTAAATGACTTCTCCCCACTATTCTCTGTCATAACAAATAATTATGTTTAAGGAAAATGCATCAGCACATTGGCCATGCCATGCTTCATTCCATGATTACAGTCTACCATCTGTCCACTAAGAGGAGAAAGGAAGTAGACAGAGAGTTCTTTGGAATCAAGCTTGGCCGTTGCATTGATCAAAGTTCTCCTATTTCCCAGTGATATGTTCTTCTGCACTATTGTGGTAACTGTGTCATTGTGGTAATTGTGCCATCTTAGTTCAGCTTACGCTAGTCATTTCTTCATACAAGCCTTCCCAGTTTCTCTGAATTCTCCACATTCATTTTCTTCTGGTATGGTAAAGTTCTACTCCTTTAATAAATCACAATTTGTGCAGCCATTCCACAGTGGTTGGGCACCTACCTTTTCTCTATTTCTCCGTTGCCTCAGCTCAATCTGAACGGTAGTCCTCCTGATGCTTTTCTTGTACTGTTTGTGCCATGCTGTTGTACTTACTCTCCATTACTTGTCCTTGCTTTTCCTATTCTGTGCTTATTTTTTTAAGACCCAAGTTAGTTGCTGAGTTCCTTGTGCATTTACTGTAGTCTCTTTAGACATCTCTCCCTTTCTCTTCAGAATTTCATTCTTTAGGACTTCCAGTCTTGAGCAATTGATTTAGGCTGGTGATCTTAGCTGTCTTTTCTTCTAAGTCCTTTGAGATCTTCTTTGCCAAAATGTAGTGTAGTAAACTTGGCTTTCCTCCCATCTGGGAGACTAGGTAGTACACTGGATAGAGTGCTAGAGCTGCAGCCCAGAAGACTTATTTTCATGATAGCCTTACTAGCTGTGTAACCCTGGGCAAGTCACTTAGCCCTGTTTGCCTTATTTCCCCATCTATAAAAAGAGTGAAAGAAGGAAATGGCAAACCATTCCAGTATCTTTGCCAAGAAAACTCCAAATGGGGTCATGAAGAGTCAGACATGACTGAAACAGCAATATCATAGGTGGTAATTCCCCCCCCTCCCCAAACTTCCTACTATTTACACTTCAGTGACTAGTTTCTCCTTATTTCTCAGAATATTTCTCAAAATATTTCACTTGTAACCCTTCTCCTTTCTGAATAGCGAAATTATCATTATAACAAGTAAAGAATGTATATTAAATGCTCTAAGATGCTTATGTTGAAGAACAGGACCTGACTCACATTGACAAAAGAAACTCATGAGAATCAGGGGACTCAGAGGTCCAATCCCTGTCTCTGTCCCGGCCCTACGCTTGACAGGAGGAGCTGGAGGGGATGTCTGAATAAATGCAACCCCTGCATCACCTGGCCCTGCTTGATTGATGATGTTTCCTGGATTTCTTCCCTCTCCCCTCTCTGGGTTTAGGTCTATGTTTTCATGGCGATAATGTTTCTCTTCTCCCTCTACGGATCTTAACCCAGATCCTGTCCCCTGTGTTTCCAGATTTCCTCACATGAGCATACTTCTCAGTGTACAGTTTTTCCCCTCCACCATTTTATGTATTTTGTTCTTTTGAATAAGGTAGACTGTTCCACAGCTATATTCTACGAAGTCTCAGTAAGGTAGAATTTGCCTCCTTGCATTAGGAATATAGCCCATAGACTTGGGGTATTTGTGTAGAGGTATTTGAAGCCGTTCTCAACAGTTTTCACTCTTTTAAATCTTTAATCTCCCTATCTCCTAGTTCTTTCCCTGTTGCTTTCAAACATAGCCAAATTTCCCATTTCCTTAAAAATCTCCCTTCCTTTTCTCTGCCAAATTCTATGAAAAAAATTGCTAATGCTTTCTACCCATTGCCTCTAAGATAGAAATATAAATTTCTCTGTTTATCTTTTTAAATCCTAAATAACTTGGCCCAGACCTATCTTTATAACATCATTAGTCACTCCCATTCTCTGTGATCTACTCCCAGTGGCCTTTTCCCTCTCACCCATATATAGCACTTCATCTTCCATGTCTATAATGTACTCCCTCCTTTCCTGTCTCCTGGAGTCCCACTCTTCTTTTAGCATTAGCTTCTGCACAAAACCTCTCCTGATTCACTCCATTACTGGTGCCTTCCTTCTCAGCTACCTTGTACTTAACTACTTTGTGTATGTTTCATTTATTCTCCTTATGTTTGCATATGCATTTGTTGTCTCCTCTATTAAGCTGCTTGCAAGTAGAGATTGTTTCATCATAGGTCCTTGTATCCCTAGTACCTAATATGATAACTGGCACGTAGTAAGTACTTCATAAAAGTTTTTTAATCAGTTGGTTTATTGACATTAGCAGGAAAAAAAACCCTACCATATAATACTATTTTTTTAGGGCAAGGCAAAATTACCTTTTCCTCTTTTGTGACCTTGGGCTAGCTACTTTTCTCTAAGCTTTAATTTCTTCATTTGTAAAATGAAGATATTAAACTAGATGACCTTTGAGAGATCCCTTTTGGCTCTAAATCTATGATCTTATGAATTCCACACCTGAGTATTAAATATTAATTTTTCATCAGCTAAGCGTGATCTTTTCTTTAAATTTTAACCTGTCTGGCCATTCTTAGCATTTCATATTTCCCCTTGGGCAGCAAGGTTGCACAGTGGATAGAGTGTTGGGCCTAGAGTCAGGAAGACTCATCTTCATGAATTCAAATCTGGCCTCACTGTAACCTTGGGCAAGTCACTTCACCCTGTTTGCCTTAGTTCCTCATTTATAAAATGCGGTGGAGAAGTGATGAACCACTCCTTTGCCAAGAAAGCCCCAGATAGGGTCACAAAGAGTCTGAAATGACTGAAACAACTCAGCAACAACACTTCCTCTTATATGTGTAGCTTTTTCATTTTCAACCTAAAGGTGAAAGACCTCTCAAAATTTAAGATCCAGAAAACTGGACATGATTTAACAGCCCAAGGAAACAATGCTACTTAAAACAGCTGGCAAAAAGAAATCTGTTAAAAAGAAATTAGCAATGAAAGTGCATGCCCGAAGCCTGGTTAGTTATTACACTGGTTGCTTAAGAGAGCAGAGAAGAAGGTAGTATAGGAATGACAAAGTTGTTGCTTGGTTTCGAGTATTTCTGTCCGTAAGTGACACCTTTTCTGTGATACGTTTTTCAGATCTAATTCGAACCATCCGGGACCCGGAGAAGCCCAATACTTTAGAAGAACTGGAAGTGGTAACAGAAAGTTGCGTGGAAGTTAAAGAGATACATGAAGAAGATTATCTGGTTATTATCAGGTTCACGCCCACAGTACCTCATTGTTCTCTGGCCACTCTTATTGGTAAGCTTAAAGTCCTTCACAGTCCTTTGAACTTTAACTTTGACTGAGTTAAAGCGCCAGAGCAGCCTTGCCAATACTCCCCCTGCCCTTGGGCTCAGGGTGCACATAAATGGAGTGAGACATAAATGACACATAAATGTGACACATAAATGGAGATGAGTCTTCTGCCTTTCTTAGCTCTGAATGGTGGAGTAGAAACAAAGTGTCTTTTTCTCTTCTGGAGCCTACGACTATTGCCACCGCTGTCTCCCGCCTGTCATCTCTCACTGTGGTTATAGACTCTTTATCAGCAAAAAGCTACATTTCGTAGAGCATTTGTGGACAAATGGGGTGATTGTGGTGTGTTTTCCACTGGCAAGGCTGTGTTTCATTGTTTAAGATGAGCTATCAATGGGACTATGTAGCCGGTTTTATGAAATATACCATCTCTTCTGAGCTATTTACTCTAAAGAATGCATATTCAACAATATTCAGTCATCTTTTTCTAGTTCATTATGACAGAATTGCCATTCATCATTTTAATTTTGCAAATTTAGTTTCTAGAAGGAGTTAATTTATTTTTCAGATAAGTGCCCTTATACTTGCTAACTGGTTTCCAAATGATATGATCCAAACTATAAGGAATATACTCTTCCCAGAACTTGGGTAGGGACTGTCTGCTTGAGCTGCCACAGATTTATAACCATGGATCTCTTTGTATTGGATCTGTGGATCTATGCTTGATATTAAAAATAAATCTCTTGATCAATAATGTAAATAAATATCATAGAACATATTTTCCAAACAAACTTTTAAAGCTCCTCACTCTAAGACTCAGGAATTTTTCTCCACTGTCTATTTAGTGGTTGTTCTTATTTTCCTCTTTCATACCTGTTCCCAACTTAATAAAAGCAGTTTCAGGCTCCTTTTAATCACCAATTTTACTTTTGAATCAAAAGCCTCTATTGATTGGCATTTGTCCTTTACCTGGTGCTAAGTATACTTTGACGTAAGGAATCATTTTTGTCACAGCATTGAAAGACCTTGGTGTAGTGTCAGGGGCACGAAATTTGAAGTCACAATATCTGGGTTTGAAATCATTTCTGTGCTCCTTATTGACTGGTTGGACTAGATGGTTTCTGACATCCTTTATGGTTCTAGGAAGGAAAGGCAGGATCCTGTGAAGTAAATTCTACAGGTGAGATAGAAAATTCTCAAGAATGAAATTATGAAGACACAAGGGGAGGCAATTCCATTGGGATGGAAGAAAAAATATTTTTAAAGATACTGATAGATACACACAGGGAGCCCACTAACCAAATTGTATTTTTTAAGATGTTTAAAAGATGGGTGAAAGGGCAGTTAGCAGGATGAATTTAAGTAAGCATGGCACAGTCCTGCAAAAATAGTCTTGATACTAAAGCACAGAATGAATTGAGAAGTTGCCAAGGAAAAATAAAGACAACAAAAAAGTATTTTTTAGAAAGCTATTTGGAGAGAAAGAGGAGAATCAAAACAGGGGTGGCACTTCTGCTTGGAGGAGGTGACGCAGAGAGCTGACCAAAGAGGTCATTTCTTGTTTCCATTCTGATTTTCTCCCAAAGAGAGTGGCCTTTGACTTGAAATAATAGAACAAAGATGGTTAACAGGGAGTTAATACCCAAAGTAATTAAGGAAATATTAATAGAGCTTCTAATTGCCTTTGATAAATTCAAGTTACCTGTCCCTGAAGGAACCAGCTAAGTCACTGACAGTGATTTTTGGAAGATCATAGAAGATGGAAGAGAGATATCACAAGAACGGGGAAGAACAAATAGCTTGAGTTTCTTTTTTTAAATACATTTTTATTCTGTTAATATTTTTCAGTTGCATGTAAAAAATTTTAGCATTCATTTAAAAAAATCAGTTCCGTATTCTCTCCCTCCTCACCCCTTGAGAAGACAAGTAGTATGAGATTCATTACACATGTGAAGTCATGCATAACATTTCCATATTAGCCTTGTTGCAAAGGAATACACAACAAATCCCAAGGAAAATAAAGTTTAAAAAAAAAGTATGCTTCAGTCTGCGCTCAGAGTTTATTAGTGCTCTCTCTAGAGGTGGGTAGCATTTAATGGCTTGATTTTCAAAAAGAAGGAAAGAGAACAGAATCTGCAAGATATAGGCCAGTGAACTGGACTTCAATTTCTAGGAAAATTCTAGCATGAATCATTAAAGGAATGCTTTCTGACTATGAAGAAAAAGAAATTATGATTATAAGGACTTCATCAAGAAAGACATCTTATTTCCTCTTTTGATAGGGTTATTGAGCTAATACATGAGAGTAGATGCTGAAGAAAGTTTAGAAAGCTTCTCATAATCTCATGCTATTGTGGAAAAGGTGGAGGGAGGTGGAGGGGATCATACAATTACATAGGTTCAGAATAGGTTGAATGGTTCAGTGTCGGCCTGGCCCACCTTGAGTAGAGTCCTCCAGATGTTCCTGCTTGGCCCTGTGCTGTTTAACAATTTTTGTCAGTGTCTTGGCTAAAGGCGCAGATGGCATGCTCATCAGATATGTAGATAGCACAAAGCTGGGAGGGGTGGCCAACACTCTGAATGACAAAATCAGTATCTTAAAAAATCTTGATGGACTGGAAAATCTAGTCTGAAATCTCCACTGAAACTAATCCAGTGTAATTTAATAGAAATGTTAAGTCTTGCACTTGAGTTCCAAGCTAAACTTCACAAGTAGAGGGTGTGGACAGTATATTTCAATGGCAGTTCTCCTTCAAGGATCCGAATTGAGGGAAGCTAGTGAATTGCAAGCTCAGTCCGCGCCAACAGTGTGTGATGGAGAGGCCAGAAAAGGTAATGATGACTGTTGATTTTGGGATGTGAATGTAATAGGATGTTACTCGTCTCTAAGGTGATGAATGGGAAGAATATACAGAATCATAGGGAGACTTCTGTGGACTAATGCAAAGTACGCAGTACCAGCTGAGCTATTTTTTCCTCTTTTTTTGTCTTTATTATAAGGAAGAGTATATTGGAAAATAGAGGTGATATTCAAACTAAAGCTAGCAAGAATAAACATACTTCCTTTCAAAATAAAACAAAAAAAACCCAAAAACTAATTTGATCTTGAGTGGCATTAAGAGAGGCACAGCTTGCAGGAGTAAGGAGGAACTCCCTTCCATGGTTTGCTTCTTTCCAAGGTAATTCTTCGATAATAAAAACATTTTTTATTTTACTTATGTCTTCGCTTACATCTCTTTTGCTTTCTTTTTCTCTCTCCCAGAAATACTAGGAGCCTTTTTCTTACCAAGTCTAGGAGGTGCTTCTAAGCTTTTGCTTTTTTCTTTCTCACTCTTTTAAGATGCTCTTCTAACTTCAAGGGTCTATAATTTCCATTAGTGTAAGTATTTTCCTCCATCTACACAGATACTGTAAGTATCTCCACACCTTAATAGGATTTCTTTGGAGGTTTCTGTGACTAAAAAACAAATAAAAAACAACCTATCACCTGATGGCCTCCCTTTCTGGTAATGACCCTCTTCATCCTTTAGCAGGGCTGGTCATTGGGCATCTCCAGGCCCTCCCCTGAGCCTTTCAGGCTTGGTGGGACTTGCCAGTGCTTGTGCTCCTAAACCCAAGCTCAGGTTCTTGGCTTGACCCTCTCCCTTGTTTCTAACTCAGCATACAATGAAGGTGTTTACTTATCAACTCTGACTTGCTTGTATCCATCAGTGATATCCCTTAGCACCTGTCATGTTTATAAACTGCCACTGAAACTTTAAAGAAAGCTGTTGCTTAATTACCACTAAACACTTTAAATAGAACTTGAACAGAAAATTAAACAGATTTAATTACACTGGTTTTATAATTAGCTGTTCAAAGTCAAGAGCTCTCTAAAGCACTCTTGCTTATTATCCCATAGAATGTTGTTCTGTAGTTTAAAATAAAGTTCTTTTTATTCTAAACTTAACAAATAGCAACTAAAAGAGCACTTATATAAATGTAGTAGAATTCAGTGTGAGGTCAATTTATGAAATTGCTCATGTCTACTATGTACAACTTTTTAAAAACATTATGTAATCCTATGTGTTATTTAAAATGCTGTCCTGCTAGTCTGTGGCTCCCTTGGGCTTTCCTTCTGTTCTCTTTTAAGCATTAAAAAAAATCTTTCCATAGCCATCTTTTTTTTCTTTTTCTTTCTGATTTTGACAACTCCTATCCCTAGCTCCCCTCTTGCTTTTAAGACAAAAACTTTGTTTAAAAATATGCATGGTTAAGCAAAACAAATTCTCACATTGACTGTGTTCAGAAATTTTTGTTTCTGTAACTTGAGGCCATCACCTCTAGTTTCATTAGGACTGTTTATAGAATAAGAGAAAAAGAAGGAAGGAAAGAGAAATTTTGAGCTGTGTATTAGCTAGCTGCTTGTCAATGTTTTCCTTGTTATCTAATAGTGTCTGTGGTATTAGTATGTAAGAACTTGAATATTTAAGAAGAAAGGGAAGAGATGAGATGAAAAAAATACATAGCATTTCCGTGAATGGATATTGGTGGAACAGCTAAGATCCCCAGAGGAATCTCTCGTATGGAGGGAGTCAGGAGCGAGTGACTACTAAATACATTCCTAACCTTGAGTGTTAGCTAAGAGACAGGTTAGATGTGGCAAATGCATGATCTAATAAGAGCAGCACTGGGGCTAGAGACTGAAGAACTTACTTTTAATGCCAGTTCTGCTGCTTACAAAGCATGTGACCTTAGGTAACTCTCTTGCTTCCCTGGACCTCATTTTCTTTGTACAATTGGGGGAGAGGGGAAGGTTGAAATGGCTGACTTCCAAGTTCTCTTACAGCTCTAAAAGTTCCTTTGTTCCTAAGTCACTTACCCTTTCTGGGTCTCAGTTTTCCCTTCTATAAAATGGAATTAAACCAGATGATCTCAGAAGGCCCTTTCAACCCTCAATGTTATTTGTGGAGTAGCCTGTGTTGTCAGTCTTGAGTTTGGAAAAGCTCTTGCCTGGGGTATAGTCTCCTGTGTTGGAGCATGACCAGGAACCTCTCTGATTGACCCAGCTGTGTGAGTACATGTCAGGATATTAGAAAGTGGTAAGTCTGAATCACATGGATGTCTAGGTTATCACTTGTATTGTATCAAACAGAAATTGACCCAGATGAGTGATCTCTTATGTAGATCTGCAGGCCACACTGCAGTTTGTGAAATACTTGAGTGGACCACAAGTGCCTTTGGGTGTAATTTTGGTATGACCACATAGTGTATAGAAACACTTTCCAAGTTAATATTTTATTCTTATTCCTCTACAGTTGTAGTTTCTTGATTGTCCTTTCACTTTTCCTTCTCATCATCATTTATATCAGAAGTAGGCAGCAGACAAGGGAAGTGAGATTAAGGAAGGGGAGGGGAGAAAGGGAGTCGTGAGAGCCATCAGAAACCTTTCTCTAGGCTGCCAAACCACAGCTTAGACAAAATCCTATGTAAGTCAGCCATTTGGAAGGAAATGGTATTTCAGATTCTTACTCTTCTTGGGCAAAGAGCAGTGCAGTTACTTTAGTTGGCACTTTCCACATGCCTTTAATTACTATTTTTATAAAGTCTTTGAACCAGGTCTTTTGTAAAGCCCTTTCAGGGGTCTTAGTGTGGGGTGGTATGGTCATTGTTGAAATTTGATGCTGTGAATATTGTCTTAAAATGGCTGATATGCTGGATTGGCTTTTTATGCTTGGAAATAGATACTAACGTCCACCTATATTCACTCTAGTGAGTAATTCTGGAGAGGGACTTGTCCAAGGAGGCATTCACCATAGTCGAACTAATTTGAAATTACCAAACAAAGGTAGGGACAGATACATTTGGATTGGAAGGTAATTTCATCACATTCTGAACAAGAAATACTGCAGTTGAAATCAGGTGCTATTTATGATTAGACTGTATCATCTGAGGATAACTCATTTGGGAAAGGGCCAACCTGCTTTAAAACTAACCATATACATTGCTTTTAAAGTAATATTTTCCTGCTGAGTTGGGTCTGTGCTCCCAACCTTCTCATTTGCTCATTTCTTTGTAAATGATTCTGGTAGCGTAGCTAATGGTACTTAGACCAAATGTGCTAAAGGTAGCAGGCCTAGAATTAGGACGAAGTGGAGCTGTCTTTTCTTGTTTGAACCCTGACACTTTTTCTGACACTGCCACCTATTAAATGCAAGAATGTCTGCATTTCTCTGAGAAACAAGACCGGGAAAGTGGACCTGGTGTTATATTACCCTTGATCCTTTGTTGAATCTGTGATCTCTTCGTTGTGGGGGTTCTGTTCAGTGGTGCAGATTACCACTCTTCTGTATGTGTTACACTTATTTATGGATTAAAAAAAAACCCTCCATAAAGGACCTTCCCGATGCCCTGGCTCCTTTAATATTTCATGGATATCATGGGCTGCCCACCTCTGATCTACACTTTGTCACTACATGCTTCGCCACTTCCTTTTCTAGTTCCAGTCTCTTGATGATATCTTTGATGTCACTTCTCATTTACAAGTCATCTTTGCTAGTATAATAAGCTCACATTTATGTAATATATATTAATGAATACCTTATATAATAAGGTATTTTATCTCATTGCGTTATCTCGTTTCATCTGTGAAGATCAACCCTATGAAATAGGGGCTATTATCATCCTGTTTTATGGAGTTTAAATGATTTGCCCAGGGTCACACAACTAGTCATTGTCAGAGACCAGATTTGATCTCAGGTGTTCTTGACTACAAGTTTGGCAGTCTATCTGCTGTGCCATTTTCACATACCTGTTATGTGTAGCCTTGTCACCCACAGTCTGTGTACATGTCATTGTCACCTACTTTAAATTTCTGCAACCTGAAAATGTGTTCATGATTTGAGCAGTTTAGTAAAAGTTGTTCGATTGAGTGACCTTATGTGGTTAGAAAATGTAATTCTTTTATTTTTAAATATTTGCCCTAAGAACATCCAGTAGAGAACACATTCATTCTGAATTTGTCAGATTTCTTGTGATTTTTCTGCAGCATGTGGAACTATACATGTTTGTCTCTAACTTTTATGTGGTCCTTAATTTATTAATCAGTTTAGGATTAGTCGCTATCAGTGGCACCACAGTATATGCCTCCTTTCAGTCTTCCAGAGGACAACCACTATCACATAAGGATGGTGGAACACAGGGCACTACTTGCTTTCATAGAGTCGCACTGTCCCTTGTTCAAAGCTTTTCACTAGAATTCCTTCCTCTGTTTTTCACAGGGCTTTGCTTACGAGTAAAACTTCAGAGGTGTTTACCTTTCAAACATAAGGTAAGGAAGAACATTTTTGACCTACCATTCTAAATGGCATTCAGGTTACCAGGCCTTGTTTACTTCTCTATAACTCATGATAGATAGCTCATGTTGCCCAGTCATGTGAGTGACCCGTGAGCTGGTGGAGTTTGAACTTTTATCAATCATCTAGTGCAGTGACTAATGCATCTGATGCCCCAGGCTCACAGATAAGGTGTGAGGTAAGTGTAACATCAGTAAAGTAGCCCCTATGAAAAGAGGGTCTTGAACTGGAGCTTCATTCCCGGTGGTCCTTAACCAACACTAATGTTCTTTGGTGCTGTGGTGCTATCTCTCAGGCCAAAAGCATGTATGTATATAGTCACATGGTTTACCCGGAAGTAAATAGTAGATTCTCATGTTAGAAATTCCTTTTGTTTATCAAGTGCAGTCTGCCTCATTATTTGCCAAAGAATTTGTATTAATTTAATGAATCATTCTTGATGACTGTTTGAAAAGATGGATTTTTTTTTCAATCAATAACTTCCAGAAAAGAATTGCAATATGGAGGGTTTGAGTTTAAACCAAAGTTACACAATTCTTTATTGGCATAAATAGAACTCAGATCCCCAGATTCTTAACTTATCACTTGCCATGTTGTCTCTAAATGCTTTAATGTTTGTGTTTAATTTTTTTTTATCTCTAGTTGGAGATCTATATTTCTGAAGGAACCCATTCCACAGAAGAAGATAGTAAGTGGTTCTGAAACAAGATGAAAATGGACATTTTACTCTTTTGTAGTGAATACTGAATCATACAATTAGCCAGCAGATACTTATGGGGTAGTTATGTATATGAAATAACAAGGCGTGTATTGGTTACTCTTTCATTGGTGGAGAAACTTAAGGCATTTTGAAGCTGGAATTTTATCCATGGTAACTTAAAAACTGAGTAAGTCAGATCCCAGATTGAATTGAATTTTGGGCAGTTCTGTGGCAAATAGGAGCCATGTGACATTAATGGAGAGAGAGCTGAACTTGGGATTGGAGGTCCTGGGGTTAATAAGGGAGGTGGGAGATCTGCCACGCACGGTGAGATCTTGAGAAAGTCACTTAGTATCTCTGAGTCTCAGGTTTCTCGCAGGGTTGTTGTGAGACTTAAATTCAATAATAACATGTGAAAAGACTTTGTAAACTGTGAAGCCCCAGTGCCAGCATGAGGCAGTTCCTTCCCCCTTATTAGAGAAACGAGGAGGCCTTGTTAGAACTCAGGTGACCTTGAGTCTGTTCAGGCTGGGTTTTTAAAAATTATTTTTTTATAATTGACAAATCTATAGTGTAGTGAGTGTGAATCCATGTGACCTAGACCCAGAATACAATGGAATGTGCCTTTTTTAAACAATATGTTTGGGGTAGTAAGAATAACGATGCACGTTAATGTCGTTTTAAGGTTTGCAAATCAGTTTTTTACAATAGCCTTATTAAATAAATAAGGCAAGTTCTGTCTTCATTTCGCAGAATGGGAAGCTAGGTTTCAAAAGGTTAAACAATGTTTGGATGGCACACCCAGTCACTAAGTGTTTGAACCGAGGCCTGCTCTCTGTGGTTTATTCCACTTACTCCTTACTGCCTTTGGTGTTGTAGTGTGCACTATACTCATTTAGCTGGAACCCGGGGCCGCGCTTTATTTTCTAAAAGATTCACTTTTACCACAAATCCATGAAACCCAGTCAGTGATAGGAAAATGATTAATTAAACTCCTAAACCAGTGAAATCATGGGTCTTTTGGAATAGCCACAGGACCTAGTCTAAGTACCTGGTACGTAGCAGGTGCTTAATAAATGCTTGTGGATTGATTATCTCCAACAAAAAAAGAAAGAAAAGGAGTAATTCCACCTTGGCCACCCCACGAAGAAGGCATGATGTGGTAAAAATTGAAGTCAAGGTTTAAGTTATAAATGCTCTGATTCCCTGGATGTAAACAATACTGTTGATGTTTTTATCAGTTAACTTTTCTCTTTGTATTTTGCAGTAAATAAACAAATCAATGACAAGGAGAGAGTCGCAGCTGCGATGGAGAACCCCAACTTACGGGAAATTGTGGAACAGTGCGTCATTGAGCCTGATTAGCAGCTTTTCTGAAAGTCACCAAATTGTAATCATTTGATATATTTGTTTAACTCTTTGTTAAATAGATGCCCTTTTGTTTATTACTTGGACAGTTTGTACCTCCAAGCACTTTTTTAAAAGACCATTTCCCAAGCCAGACGTAATTATAAGGTAGTACCTATTATGTTAATGTATGTAACATTCTCAGGTTTCATCACATTTGATGATCAGATAGAAAAATATTTTCTAGTTACTGTGGATAAGACAGATTTTTCAGATGCCCATTCTGACACCACACTATTCTTTGGCAGATCAGCTATCCCTACTGTACACAGACAAATCAGGCTTCAGTCATTACTCTGTAAAAATAGAAATAAAATGCAGATGATTCTTATAATAAAAGTGCCCTATCATTTCAGTGTTTTTTGAATTTCTGAATAATAGTCAATGTTAACAACTCAGAAGATACTTCTAAGATGTTGGCTCTGTTGATTTGTTTACTTATGATGTAAGAAATTGGTGTTAACCCAGGAGCTGATTTCTATACCTAGAGGCAGTGAATGTAGTTAAAAACAAACGAGTGGTCTGTGGTCTGCGTTTAGTTTTAGAACATGTGATGTTTCAGAGGAGTGGAGGGCATCTTCAAATTAACAAATTTCCCATATCGTATTCAGATTCTTCCTCTTTCATTTCTTTCTCCATGTGCCCTGTTTCTCTTAATCCATTGTTTTGGGTGATAGTATCACCAAAATTTCCCTTTAGACACCTTTCACTATTAGTCTCAGTCTTGTTTGGAGAACTTCTTAATTACTGCATCCTTAATCAGTCAATACTTAATTTAGAAAGAAATTAATTCATTGGAAGAACAAGTACAGAAGCTTAAATACTTGGACCACATAATGAGAAGATGAGACTTAGTTGAAAAGACCCCGATATTGGGAAAGATTGAAAGAAAGAGAAGCGGGTAGCAGAGGATGAGATGGGCAGCATCATGGAAGCCCCGAACATGAGCTGTGACAGACTTGGGGAGACAGTGGAGGCTAAAAGGGCCTGGTGTGATGTGACTCATGGGATCATGAGTCAGACCTGCCTGCACAACAACATGCTGACTGCTTTTCCCTTTTCTCCACAAAACTGAAGATGTGATTGCCAAAGTAACCATTTTCTCTCAATATAGATTTCAGATTCATCCTCTATCACTCTGTCTCCACATCCCCTATTCCTCCTAATCAAAACTTTGAATTGGGTCTTCCAGTTTCTTTCAGATCAAGTTTTAATCAAATACTGGCCCCCATGGCTTTCTAAAATGTATTCCTCCTATTCTTTCTATTGTCACTCACTCTTTTTCCAATTCACTTTACTCCAGACAAAAATACCTTCATCAGTTTCCAGAGTCACTTGCAGCATTGTAAATTGAGCATTGAGCCTGAGAAGTCTCAGGAAAACCAGGCTTCCAAGCTGGTCTTAGACACCCTATGTCCTTGAGCAAGTAACTTAACCCCTCCCAGGGGCAGTTTCCTCGTGTAAGATGGGGATATTAATAGCACCTACGTCACAGGATTGTTGTGAGGACCAAATGAGAGACTCTGTATGCAGGCTTTACAGTACTGTTTTAGTGTGAACTGTTAGATCCATGTCCTCTCATCCTACTCCTGTCTCCTTAGCTTATTTCATGTTTTCCTGTATTTCTAGAACATTGCCATCTTGCTCCAAACAGAGTATGGTTCCCATGTCCCTTCTGGGAAATTCTTTTATGGACAACCCAAGTACTGTACTGAAAACACTGGATTGGGGGTTTATTGGCAAAATGCAGTTCATCCAATAACTATTTACTTTTCTTTCATTCACCTTCCTATCCCTGGGTATTTGTAAGCCTTTCCCCTTGTTGCCGTTACTTCTCCCTAAATTCTAAGTTCCTTTTCAATGGCCAGTATTTTGAGGACTAATCACCTCTGTGGTTTTTCTCTCAATGATCTATAGAGCTGTGCCAGTCCTTAGGCTCAGACATACTCAGTGTTCTAGATCTGTTTATCCACTTCACACATACAGGAACATTCAGTCCCATGAACAGTGGTAGTGTTGACTGGATTCAAGTTCTGCCTCAGTCTTTGCTTTACTGGTGACTTCCAACCAATTTCCTGAAGCTATGAGGGCCTTTTTGAAAGGACTGGATGAGCAGGGTTCCCTCTCTCTCCTTGCCTTTCTGATGAGATTTCAAAATTTTCATTTGAAAGTAAGGGATTTGGATTCCAAAAAGGTCAGAAAACACTAGTTAAGCTTAAAATGTCAGCTTTCCAGGTTAACCTGTCATGAATAAATCTGAAATATTCCACTCTGGAATAAAGGCAGGTGCTGGTGGTAACATGGGTTAAACATCCCACCAACCATGCTGAGTCGGTGCCAGTGCAGACAATAGAATCAATAGAAGACGATAGTAGATTTCCATAAAGTGTTTATAAGAATCGTCATTGTGACATCAAAATCATTTCTTAAATCACTAAAGGGTAATTATTCTTAAGATATATATCTGTCATTTGTATATCTTCTGCTGTATAATAATACCCGTCAGGAAATCTTAATTCTTCAGTATTCATCGGACAGGGCTATGTCGAAAGCTCTTTGTAAAAACCTTAGGACGTCTTTTCCTAACATTACAAAAATTTACAGAATACTCCCACTTCATGAGAGTTTCTTGTATCAAAATAAAACAAAGTGAATAATCCAGTGACCTCATGTGAAATTGCATGCAACATTCCACATCTATAGCACCATTCTGCGCTTCTCTATTTTTAAGAGCAGATATCTGCTTCCTTCCTTTATTTCCTTCCCATTGTTAGAAAAGAAGAGAAAAACAAATTCCTCATAACTAATATGCATAATCAGGCAAAACAAATGTCCTCATTGGCTGTATCCAAAAATAGATAAGCCTCATTCAGCATCCAAAATTCATCATCTCTGCACTCATTGGTTCCCTGGAACCAGGAATAGTCATGCTGGCGGTGATTCTTACATCTTTTGAAGTTTTTTTTGTTAACAATATGTTTTTAACAGTATTGTTATCATGTGAATTGTTCTGGTTACATTCATATCCATCATCATCAGTTTTTTTAAGTCTTTAAGATTGTTCATAAATGTTATAAAGTATTCTTCCATTTCTACTTCACTGCATTTGGTCATAGAAGCTTTTCCATATGTCTTTGAAACTATCTTTTTCTCATTTCTTAGAACGTAACTGGGGCAGCTAGGTGACACAGTGGATAGAGGGCCAGGCCTGGAGTCAGAAGACTCATCTTCCTGAGTTCAAATCTGGCCTCAGACACTTAGTAGCTGTGTGACCCTGGGCAAATCACAACCCTATTTGCCTTAGTTTCTTCATCTGTAAAATGATCTGGAGAAGGATTTGGAAAAGTACTCCAGTTTCTCTGCTAGTAAAATCCTAAATGGGGTCACAAAGAGTCAGACACCACTGAAATATCTAAACAAGAGCATAACTGGTATGCTATAACATTCATGTATCATAACTCATTTATTCATTCCTCAGTTGTTGGATATCCCTTTAGTTTTCAGTTTTCGGCCACCACAAAAGGTGCTACAAATATTTTTATACATATCATCATATCTTTTTCTCCTTGATTTTTTTTGGATATAGGCCCAGCAGTGATATAACTGGATCAAAGGGCTTGCACTCTCTAGTAACTTTTTGTGTACAATCCAAAATGGTGCCTGTTCACAAGTCCACCAAAAGTCCATCAATGTGCACTCCTTGAGCTCCTCCAATTCCATATTTACAAACAAAAGTGAATACTAGATCTACTCAAAAGTCACCAGGAAACTAATGGCAGAGGTAAGAGAGATCATAGAAAAAAAACCTACTGTACTAAGCCATGTGATCAGTTCTTTGTGCCTAGTAGACTAAATAAAACTAGTGCTTGTCTGTTGGAGTTCTAGCAAGGCATCCTGGCTTTCTTTCCTAAAGTGGACCTCACTAGTCTATGTTATGGACTATGCACTAGGGGGCAGTAAAAGACAAAAGCCTAAGTATGGTGATGCATAGTGACTCACCATCTTTGGTCTTCATCATCAACAAAGCATAAATGAAGCTAGACAAATCTGTATTTGAGATCAAGAAGGGATCAAAAGGAAAGTGCCTGGCATATAGTAGGGGATAATAAATTCAGATGGGTGAGAGTTAACGTGCAGAAAGTTAAAAGGATTTCCTTATCTCTATGCAGGTGATTCTCAAGAATTATATACCCAGCCCTAATTTATATCATAATTTCCTTTCTCCTCACTGGCTCCTGGACATCTAGACATCCTATAGGTATCCCAAACTCATGTCAAAACCAGAAATAATTGGTCTCTCGACCTCACCTTCCAAGTCTCTTCTCCAGATGACCCCATTTATATCAAAGATACCAGTATCCTTCCAGTCATCCAGGTTTGGTTTGTTACCTTATCCTGGATTCTTCCCATTATCTTGGCTTCATATATACATTCTTTGCCAAGTGCTGTCCCATGACCACAGCATCTCACTTCCTTCCCATTCTTTGCACATACCTAGTCACCACCTAAGCACCATCTAACCTCAGGCCCTCACCATCTCATGCCTGGACTGTTGGAGCAACATCTTAGATGGACTCCCAGTTCAAGCCTTCACACTGCTACCAATGTCACCTAGAGCACAAGCCTGCTCAAGTCACTTCTCTGTGCAATAATCTTCTCTGATGTTTTTGGATAAAAGACCAACAACTGGGCATTTAAAGCCCTTCACAATCTGTCTCCTACCTACCTGTTTAGACTCACTGTACATCACTCCCTTTATCCACTCTCAGTTCTAGCCAGACTGGGGAAGGAATAAGTATTAATATAGTACCTACTATGTGCCAGTCACTGTGCCAAGTACTTTTTGCAAACATCTTATTTTATCCTCAAAACAACCCTGGGATAAAGGTAATGTTATTATCTCCATTTTACACTTGAGAAAACAGAGGCAACCAGAGGCTTAAGTGACTTGTCTAGGGTCACGCAGCAAGTGTCTGAAGCTGGATTTGAACTCAGGTCTTCCTAATTCCAGGTCCAGATCTCTAATTACTGTGCCCCCAACTGCCTCTAAGCATTCATTGTGTCTGTAAGCCTCCACTGGCTTACTTAATGTTCCCCCAAACTTTGCATTCCATCTTCTCAGCCCTCCCTCACTCAGAAAAAAACGAAGTCAAGTGCAAGTCATTGCCAAAGAAGACCATGTCATCATTTCTCATCACCTAAACTATTAGTGCGCTCTCCCTCCTCTAATGATCATTTATATACTGATCTATTCCCCAGTAGTAGGTTGACTCTGTGAAGGACAGAGACCATTTAAAATTTTGTCTTTGTGCTCCAGTTCCTACGGTAATTCCCTGAACATAATGGATGCTTGATGTTTGTTGGATTACCTGGGATGGCTCAAGATGATACAATTAGTAGCAAAACTAGTCTCCTGTTTGTTCTTGAAGCTTATACAGACATTCTGTGCCTACTGCTTATTCAACACACAAGTTGCCTTTGACCATGATGACTAGTATAATGTGGAGGTAAAAAACCTTTTAAATGGCTTCCAAACTAGAAGAACTGATGACTCCAGATGTAGCAGAGCTAAAAATGAGTTTGAATGCAAAATAATAAGAGTCACCATTTATTTAGTGTTTTAAAATTTAAAGTGCTTACAAATATTATCTCATCCTCACAATGAGGTAGGTGCTATAATTATTTCCATTTTACAGATGAGGAAACTGAGGCAGACAGTGACTCATCCATGGTCCCATAGCTAGTAAATGTCTGAGGCTAGATTTAAATTCAGTTGTTTCTGACTTTAGGTCCAGAACTCTATACCATCTCTCTGTCTCCAAAATATTATGCTGCAGAAGTATCCATTTCACCTTCCTTAGCTTTGGCTTCCTGATTGCCATCAAGGGAAGCATTTCTAAGTGTCTGATTGAGGCAAGTGGCAGTTGGCTATTTCTCCTACCTCCCACCCACCATCTGGCCACCATGTGTCCTTAAGTGCATGGTTTCTATTGCTTGTATGTTTATTCTTTCTTCATCTTAGGCCACCAGGAGACAGAATTGAACATGTTACAATTTTGTCAAAGATTTGAAAGAAGCATCAGAAGTTTCCCTAGAAACTGGAAACAGTAGCAGAGATGATCTATGAACTAGTACAGGCAGTAGCTGAGCAAGGGAGTGACTGATGCCATGTGCAAGATGAAGCTTTGTGCTCTATGTTACAGTGTTTTCCTTTCCTCTTCTATCCATCAAAACTGCGCTTGCTTAAAAGTCCTGCTGTAAAATCAGTTCCTTTACGTGTAAATGGATTAATGTTACCCTGTGTCCAGGTAACCCACTCACATTTAATGGGGATCTTCTGCAATCTTTCACCCCAAGAAATTCTTATAAAAGAGAGGGGAAACATTTTTGGGCAGGAGGGCCTTTGAAGGAGGAAAAAGAGTTCCAAAATCAAGTATCTCTCAGGGTCCCCACATCCCCTACCTCACCTCTTTTGTCCTTTAAATATTATTTCACTCTCCCCAGGGACCTTGTACATCCAAGGGAGAGGGTAGACCCAGTTTGGGAGAGCTTTTATAACTTCTGTCTTTGCCATATCTTTTCAAGTAAATATCCCTTTGTAAAAGCTAATTGGTATCACCTGCCTGATTGATGCTGGTGGGAGCATATTGGATGGACATTCATGAGGGACAGAGTTAGAAAACTCCATTCCCTTCAGGGTTACCCAAGAATTGAACCTTTAGTGGAGAAGTAATTATTACTCTCTAGAACAAACCCTAAATGTTCACCAGGCATATCAGTGCCTCTAGTGTCTTCTATCAGTTTAGCCTAGTCTGGGACATAGTATCAGTGTGACCTTGATCAAAAGTCCCTCACTTCTCTGGGCCTCAGCATCCCTAATTGTAAAAATGAGAAGTTGAACTAATTGACCCATAAGGTCCTTTTTAACTCTAAATACAAGATCCTATGATTTCACTATGTCATGGGAAAATCTATTCATTCACATAGATTAATAGGATATTAGAGTTAGAAATGACCTTAGAGGGCATCAAAATACAGTATCCTCATTTTATAAATGAAAAAAACTCACCCAGAGGGGTAAAGTTACTTGGCCAAGGTCACAAAGTTCATCAATGGAAGAACTGGGACCAGAACCTGGATTTTCTGATTCCTGATACAATGTTTTAGGGTTGTTGTTTTTTTAATGCTACACTCTATTGCTGTCCACCCCAACCGATGGGAGACAATTGTCTACAAATAGCATTTGAGTGATGCCAAAAGGCCCTCCTCCCAAAAATGTTTCCCTTCTCTTTTATAAGAGTCTCTTGGGGTGAAGGAATTGCAAAAGATCCCCAGTAAAAGTGAGTGGGTTACCTGGACACAGGGTAACATTAATCCATTTACACGTAAGGGAATTGATTCTGCAGCAGGACTTTTAAGCAAGTGCAGTTTTGATGGATAGAAGAGGAAAGGAAAACACTGCAACTTGGAGCATGAAAGGAATGCTGAGTATCTGGGTGATAGGAAACAAAATACTTATTTTTTAGTTTTGTAAAGTATTGTCCCTGTCTGTTCATATGAGAAGATTGAGGGTTTGGAAAAAAAATCTTTACCATTAACATTGATAAAAATCTGACAACCACAATCCATAAAGAGTGGAAAAATGTTTAAAGTCAAGGTTCATTCCCCAGTAGATGATGAAGCAGTTCTAGAAAAAAGCAACATCAATTACTAATAGCCAGCTAAATATTTTTCCCTTCCTAGTAAAAAAAAAATGGATACACGACAAAAATAATCCCTTTCCACTAAACACCTTCCCTTTTCCTTGAAAACTACTCTTCAAAAAAAAATCCATTAATTGATAATCTTTCATTAAGAACCTACAATATATTAGGTACCGAGTGAGGCACTATGAATTCAAAGACCAAAGCAAAAACGGCCCCTGCCTCAAGAAGTTGTGTCTAGTAGGCAAAGAAAGCATGTACATATTAGATAGGTACAACATAGGTACAAAGTAATTTTGGTGGGAAAGTACTCCCCTCAAAATTAAGTGACTGTCTCAGGGTCACACAGCCACTATGCGTCAGAAGGATAAGGATTGGAACCCAGGTCTTCCTGACTCTGAAGCTAGTTGTCCATCCATCTTACTTCCTCTGCCTCCTCTTAAAATCAGAAAAAAATGAAATCATTTGGGACTGTGTGGCCTGATGAGGCTAGATAAACTTCCTTAAGGCAGATCTCATCTGGAGAGCTTCACTGATTGTTATATTAATGCTTCCTAGCTTAGATTACTTTGCCGTCTTTAAATTCAATTATGTTAGGGTCAGTATAAGTAATGAGCATGTTAATAAAGTTTAAATTTTTCCTGCTGTGTCTGTGTGACCTTCTATTGTATTCTATTTTCTTGTTTTTTTTATTTATTTTAAGACTGGATTTCCCTATCTTGCTCAGATTGGAAGTTCAGAGGGCATGTGTCCCAGTTCCATTATTGATCCATACCCAGAGGTCTGACCTACTGTACTTCTGACCTAGGACAGTTTACCCTACCTTAGGCAACCTTCTTTCCCTATACTCCGCTATATTGATTCTGAATTTAGCGTGGACACCAAACTGGCAGAGCTCATGATTGTAGCTTCAGAACTCCGGAGCTCAAGAGATCCATCAGCCCCAGCCTTCCTAGGAGTTGGAATTATAGACATGCACCACTACCATACCATAAAATGTGAATAGAATCCTGGGATTTGAGCTCTGGAAAGACTTTGAGAGTTCATCTAGTGTAGGGGTGAGGAACCTGCAGCCTCAAGGTCACATTGTAGCCTTCTAGGTCCTCAAGTATGGTCCCTTGATTGAATCCAGGGCCTCACTTGAAGATCTAGCATGTAGTCTCAAATTCCCCACCCCTGATAATGTATTCACTTCATACTTCACTGTTTACACAGCCAGTGATAACAACCATGGAAACTAGAAGCAAAGACAGTGAATTATAATAAAAGGTGTGTTGCTTTGGATTCAGCACGGGGCTGGAGAGGAGAGGTTATTAAAAGCTCAGGTTTTACTTTTGGTTTCGTAACCACTTCCCTATCTGATACTGGGAAGGCCTAGGATCCTATGATGCTAATACAGCCTGATTTTGATTAGCTGGCAACTTTTATTAACCAGAATTATTTCTATACATGCAATCTTTTGGAAAATGAGACTATTGATTTAAAAAAAAAATCCAGCTATAATAGGGGAGTTTGATTAACACACACACACACACACACACACACACACACACACACACACATACACACACACATACACACACACTTCCAGGTGACTAGAGTGATCAAGGAAAACTTTACAGAAGAAATGAATTGGGCCTTGAAGGTGATAGGTATAATTTGAAAGAAGGTGGAGAGGGGAATCCCATCATCTGAGGAATGGATAAATAAGTTGTGGGTATATGATTGTGATCGAATACAACTGCTTCTTAAGAAATGATGAGTAGGTTAATTTTAGAAAAAAACATGAAAAGACTTGTATAAAATAATGAAAAGCGAAGTAAGCAAAACCAAGAGAACATTGCATACAGTAATAGCAATTTTGTTTGAAGAGTAATTGTTAAACAAGTTATTCTGATTACTATAAATAGGTCAACTATAAAGGACCGATGAAGGAAGATGCTATCCACCTCCAGAGAAAAAAATTGATAAATATAAGTATATATAGTACATATATACATATTTATTTTTACATATTTTTATATTTTTAAATTATTTTTTACATATATTTATTTATTTTACATATATTTATAAACCTGCATCAAATGGTGACCTTCTCCACTGTGGGGTGAGAAAGGAAAGAAGGAGACTATCTGGAACTTAAAATATCATAAAAAAGAAAGAAAAAAGAAGGTAGAAAGGAAAGCACATCCCAAGTGGGTAAAGTGTCATGGATAGAAGATGGAGAAGCATGTAAGACACGTTCAGGGGACAAATGAAGCCAACTAATCTGACTTCATTGTGCAAGGCAAGTCTCACCTCCAGCTAAAGTCCTTTTCCAGAGATTCCAGTCCACACTGACCTGTCCTTATTTGGATGACACTTATTATCTGTATCCATCATGAGAGCATTAAGTCACACATTGCCTTCTCTGGAAGCCTTACCTGACCACCCCTGGGGCCCTCTGAGCATCCCCTTTGGCATAATGCATTTATTTGGCATTTTAGTGCTTACTTACAAAAATACAGTTATTGGAGCCTGTGGCTTGTCTCTCCAGTTGTGCTATAAATGGTAGGGGTCAGGATCATCTATCCTACCACTCTGCCCTTAACATCTGGCTCGGTGTAAATGCGTCAATGTTTGTTGAATGAATGTATGATTAAATCTCAATATGAAGAAAATTTTACCAATGGTCAGAGCTGTCAAATAGGCTGCCTCATGAGGTAAGATCCTTTCCATCAGCTTTCCCCCATGCCTGGAAGGCTCTTGTAGCTTTTGGATTTCTTGGCCACCTTCAAGACTCGAGTCAAATCTCCTCTTCTATAAAAAGGTACTCCCAGACCTAGTGCCTTTCCTCTGAGATGATCTCCCTTTTACCTGACACCTATCTTGTTTGTACATAGTTGTTTGTGTGTTGTCTCCCCTTCTCATCCCCCCCTCCCCCACAATGGATAGTGCTTGAGGAAAGAGACTCTTTTTTTGGCATTTCTTTTTATACCCAGTGCTTAACAGTGCTTGATACATAGTAAGCACTTAATAAATGTTTGTGGATCGAGTGACTGACTGGAGGTCTTCAAGAAGTGGTTGGATAGCTCCTCATTGGGAATATTGTATTGGTGATTCCTGTTCTTGTGTGGATCAACTAGATTCTCCTGAGACTCTGCTCAATCTAAGGTCCTGTGGTTCTGATTATACTGGAGATAATATATACACAGCTGAATATTCTACCTATAGGAGCCATCCGACTCCCTTCCCCCTCCTCTGACCAGACTTGCCTCCTTTGCCCAACCTGTGGGCTGGATGGGGTTCAGACTCTGGGAACTTCCCTGAATTGTCTGGCTTTTCATACTCAAGTTGAGCTCTCATTGTATCTCCCCACAGAATCTGGATTTTCATACTTAAATTGAATTATCCTTGAATCTCCCCACATAACCTGGCTTTTCATACTCAAATCTGTGGCCATTATCTGCTACCTCTTGATTGCCCCACCTGCTTCTCCCAGATGCTCCATTGTCTGATATCTCCTGATTGCCTCCAGCTGTCTCCTACTCTCCAGAATTCCCTCCTGGGCCTTCTCCTCAAGACCCTCCCTAAACCCCTCCTCCCATCACCCTGCACTACCAGACCACCCCCCACTCCCCACCCCCAGATCCCTCCTATGCTCTTTTCTGTATTTAAGTTCCATCTTGCCTCTATGAAGGCGCTCAGATGCAATCCAGCTCAGACTTGTTCTAGTTGGGATTCTATCTGGCCCACTTGTGAACACAAGCATCACAAATGCTTAGGCTCCTTAAGAGCCAACCTAAGATGCTGAATTAAAATAAACTGTTTTCTTTGACTTTAAGAAGGCTTGAGTTGAATTCATTCGAGCACGACCCGGATTGTTGGTATTTTGGGGTGACCATCACCCCTAAACCTCATCAGACTTAGTCCTGTTAAGGGTTAACCAAGTCTGGCCTTTAAGGTCTGAGCCTCAGTCACAAGGCGAGTATTGCTCCTGTCCTCCTTCTGTTTGTTCACCTTTTGATGGCTGGGTTTTTCATACTGTTACTCAGTCCCTTAAAGTCTGAGTCCCTGCCCCTCTACCCTTATGTTCTTTCTCTGGGGACCCTTCAGGTCTGAGATTCCTAAACCCTCCTGACTGTTTCATTCCATATTTCTCCAACTCAGGAGAGAATGCCAACCCCAGCCCATCTACTCTGAGTCTACAATTTTCCTGCTCCTTGTGACCTGATAATCTAGAAATTCTTAACTTTGCCATCTGGTTACAGTGCATGGACATAGCTTTATCTCTCCGTTTACCTTACTGTAACCCCTTACCTTGCTTCCCTTACTGTCTGACAGACCCTACTCCCACCAGTCCTTTTGTCCTTTCCTGTGTTATTTTTAAAATTTAATTTTTTTTAATTTAACAAAAATCAATTTTTCTTCCCACTACCACTCCACTTCCATTGGAAAGAAAAAATCCCTTTCCCCTTTTAAAAAAATATGGATAGTCAAACAAAGTAAATTCCCACATTGGTCATGACCAGGAAATATAGTTCTCACTGTACTCTGTCACTCTCCTCCGCCATTTTCCCAAGATCACAAAGGAATCAAATTGGACTTTAAATCCTAGTTCTTTAATTGTCAGTCTATAGGTTCTTTCTACTAGGAAGAATTAGTTAGAGAAGTTACGTGACTGGCCTTAGTTCACACACCACACATCACTGACTTATATTTCCCATCTGTTACTTAGCCTTTGAGATGCCATGCTATCTCCTAAAATTAGAATGTGATTATAAATAACTGGCTACTTCAACAGCACATGCATCTATAATGCCTATATTATTTGATGTTAAGAATTGAAGTATAAATGGTATAGTGGTATATTAGGGAAGATATATTAAGAAATTAGGTATATTAGGAAGTCAACAGTGGTGAATGTATACACTGGGTGTATGTATATCAGAACTGGAATTGAAGTTGGACAATATAAACTATTATCTACGGAACAACACTCAGAAGTGAACAAGGAATGCTTTAATTTGACCTGAGATAGCCTGACTCTATGATGTACTTATTGTTGTGATGAGGTGCAAGCCCCAAGCCAAGACTTCTTTCCCTTGAATTGGGAGGAATTTTGTCCCATTTGTCTGAAGAGCCCCCCTGGAAAGTCTGACCTGGGGGGACTCCTTGGATTCCCCTTCCATTTCTCCCAACCCAGATACTCCCTTTCTTCAATTTAGCATTCTTGGATATTCCTCCCTTTGATCCTATTACCAGACACTCCCATCAGTATCCTTGCTGGGTTTGATCTATCAAGACCATCCTTGGAACCCCAGACTACTTGGTGACACCTGGATTCTTCCCTCACTCTTTTTCTGTATTTAAGTTCCACCTTGCCTCCATGAAGGCGCTCAGATTCAATCCAGCTCAGATTCTGTCTAGCTGAGAGTCTATCTGGCCAGCTTGTGAACACAAGCATTACAAATGCTTAGACTCCTTAAGAGTCAACCCAGTATGATGAATCTTTAATAAACTTTGTTTTTCTTTGGTTTTAAGAAGGCTTGTGTTGAATTCATTTGAGCAGGACTGGGCATGTCGGTATTTTGGGGTCCCCCAGTACGCCAAACCTCAACAGCTAAGCCCTCCCTATATTGACCCTACTTCAGACTCAATCAGTTTGGCCAACCAATGATCATCCTGACCGTTTTCTAGCCCTCCATCACACATATATTTCCTTCCCCTTTTCCATCTTTCTCTTTGGAAATTGTATCAACTCAATACTACCATTGCTTCATCATCCCTGTGGCTTACCAGACCAAAACACACTTCCTTGGTCACTGCTCCCATGTATACGTTGTCTTCCTTTATTGGAATACAAGCCCATTGAGGGAGATTGTCTTATTTTTATGTCCTCTGTTCTTAACAAAGGGCCTGGCACTTAAAAAATGCTTAAGTAGTGATTTTTTCATTGCGTTGCATGAGTTTTTCTAAATATACAAATTTTAATGTCAGAAATTTCTGCTCTCCACACCATGTAGGTACTTATTTTTGGGACAGGTCAACTGTACATGTTACAGTTTTAAGTCAAAACCTCCAGTATACACTATCACTCAAAGGGCAGCACATTTTTAAAATGCAGGGGCAGGAGTGGAGAAAGAAAAGCAATTTTTAAACCTTGTTTAGGGCATACAAATGTCTTTTTCCAGAAATTTGTAGGGTTTACAGCATTGTCATTGTTCAGTTGATCAGTCATGTCTGACTCTCTCTGAGCCTGAGGACCAACTGTCCTTGGTGTTTTCTTGGCAAAGATATTGGAGTGGTTTGCCATTTTCTTCTCCAGTGGGTCCAGAGGATCCTTTTGTCAGTCAATCAGAGCTTAATCAACTTGCCCAGGGTCACAGCTAGGAAATGCCTGAGGTTGGATTTGAACTTGGGTCTTTCTGACTTCTGCCTTAGTGCTCTATCCACTGAGTGACCAACTACCTCATCCAGCATTAGAAAGGTTAACTTTTCTGCTTGGTTCTTTGGAGTGGAGGGATGTAAGAGAGACGGAAATGAACTAACCTACAAACATTTCTTGAATGTCTGCTATGTGGCCGAACTGTGGGAGGTGATGTGGGAGGCACAGAAGAAGATGCAGGTATGATCCCTTTCATCTGGGAGATTGTGAGCTAGGTCACAACATAAAACAACAGTAAAAAGTAGATGATTAATAACCAAATAAATGAGACAGACAATTAATGCTTTGAGTTCCAAGGAGGGAATCATTCCAGTGAGTTAGAATGGACTGGGAATGCCTCTCTGTCTCACATGCTTACTAGGTGTGTGGACCTAGGCAAGTTAGTTAATGTCATTCAGTCTCAGTTTCCCTATCAGTAAAACAGGGATCAAAATAGAAACCTATCTCCCAGGGGTCTTAGGAGATTCAAATGAGATGATGCAGGTGGCTCAGTGGATGGAGTGCTGGACCTAGAGTCAGGAAAATTGGAGTTCAAATTTAGTCTCTGACACTTAACTAGCTGTGTGATGCTGGGCGAGTCACTTAACCTCAGTGTGTCTGTTTCCTCCTGTAAAATAGGGATAAAAATAGCACTTACCCCACAGGGTTGTTGATTAATGATCAAACGAGATAATACAGGTAAGCCACTTAGCACATTGTCTGGCATGTAGTAAGCAATATATAAATGCTAGTTATTGTTACTATCTAAAGTACTTGGCCAACCTTACAGTGCTTTTAAAACATCATTATTCTTATCCTACTTTGTAATAAACCTTAAAATGCCATGTAAATGGGAGCTATTGGTAGTAATCAATCAAAACTATGTATTGAGCTGCTACTGAACTTCATCCTTTACAAAGCAGTACTATTGGAAATATTGAAGAAGTATAAGGCATGGCTTCTGCTCCCCTACCATCTATGTGGGTAGACTAACACACTTGAAAAAATTAAGAAACAGGATTAGATAAAATGTAATCAAACTCTAGATCATCACATCCAGACTGTAGGTGCTGTGGGAGTTCAGAGCCTGGAAATATCATTGATGACTGATATAATCAGGCAAGTTTATGAAAAAGAGAGCTAGGTCCTGAAAGAGAAGGAGGAAGAGGAAAAGGAGGAGAAGAAAGAGAAGGAAAGAAAGGGAAGAAAGGGGAGGAGGGGGAGAAAGAGAAAGGAAAGAAAGGGAAGAAAGGGGAGGAGGAGGAGAAAGAGAAAGGAAAATTAGAGGAAGGAAGAGGAAGAGAGGGAGAAGGAAGGTATTTCAATAAGTTAAGTACTCAGAAGAGTCCCATTGTGGTGGTGTTTAACTTTAATCCTTGCTACTGGAGAAGCTAAGGTCAGTGGCAATTAGGTATCGGCACTAAGTCCAGCACCAACAATGGCAAGCTCCTGGGCATAGGCAGCCATCAGGCTGAATAAGGATTTTTGGAAAAACAAGAGCAGATTGGAACTCCGATGCACCAAAGTAGTGATATGGCCTGTGAGTGACTGCTGCACTTCCAGCCTAAGTTAGATAGAGAGAAGGAAGGAAGAAAGAGAAGAAGGAAGGAAAGAAAGAAAGAAAAAGGAAGGAAGGAAGGAAGATAAGACAGGAAGGAAGTAAAAAAGAAAGGAAGAAAAATACAGAAAGGAAGAAAAGAAGGAAAAAGGAAGAAAAAGGAACAAAGGAATGGGAGAAAAGAAAAAAGAGAAAAAGAAATAAGTGAAGAAAGATAGAGAGGGAAAAAGAAAGGAAAAGAGAAGAAAACAAAAAAGTTCAGAAGGGACATAAACAGGACAATTTCATGACTACTTTGTTAAATTTAATATCTGTTTTTTGATGGCTCAGGAGAAAACAGTGAGGTTGGTGACCTTGACCCTCCCTCACTCAAAGTCAGCTGTAAGTCATGTCATCATCTTGATGTAATGGTCCTCTTTGAGAACGAAGAACAAACATTTTTTTTTAAAGTTGCATATGACAAGTTCATAATAATATTAGATCACTTTTATACAGCTCTTAAAAATTTATAAATCACTTTACAAATATTATTTCATTTGCTTTGATTCTCACAACAATCCTCTGACATGGGTGCTGCTATTATGCCCATTTCACAGATTAGGAAGCAGGATAAGAGAGAGTAAATTGACTATAATCCTACAACTACTCAAATGTATAGGGGTAGAATTCAAACACCAGTCTATACCTTTCTCCAAGTCCAACACTAGTATATAGTAATTTATCCACTATACCAGTAATGTCAAACTCAAATAGAAACAGTGGCCGCTAAACTAAATATTAAGGATTGACTTAGAAAACCATGTATTAACATTATCCATGTTCTATTGTATTTTATTTTGTTAAATTGTACACAGTAACAACTATATTGTAAAGATGATTAACTGTGAAAGACTTAGCTACTCTGATCAATACAATGATTGAAGACAATTTCAAAGGACCCACCATGAAATATGCTATCCACCTCCAGAGAGAGAACTGAGGAACTTTCGTACAGTTTGAAATATACTTTTAAAACTTTCTTTATTTTTTCTAGCTTTTTTCTCATTGTTGTTATTTTATAGTTTGCTTCTCAGTAGGTAGGGGAGGAGCAGGAGGGAGGGAGAAAATTTGGAACTCAAAATTTTTAAAAAATGAATGCTAAAAATAAAGAAAAAAGGTTAAATATTTAAAATTTTAAAAAATATTTTAAGGCATTTTGATGTTTATAAGCCAGTATTCTCTCCCTACCACACAGAATATTTTATTAAAAATAAACGACAAAAGAGTTAAAGAATGAATAACAAATGAGTTAAAGACAAACTGACCCACACTGATTACCGTTGGTAGAGAATATAACATTTCACATTCTTCTCTCCTGAGAGGAAGGTTGGGGGATGGGAGATGGGGGAGGGGTGGGGTCCATGGTTAGTCAACTGGAACTAATATTAATCACTGCATTGATTTGAGTTCATTTGCTGTTTAGTGTTAATTTCATTTACATTATTGCAATCATTTATTTATATTGTTCTTCTGGTACTGTTTTTTCTTTTTTCAGTTTATGCAAGTTTTTCTTTTAAAAATTATCTTATTTTTCCCATTAACAAGCATTCATTTTCTCTCCTTTCCTTCTTCCCCCAAAGTGAAAAAAAACCCCAAAACCCTTGTCACAAATATATGTCACTTTTCCTATGTTTCTCCGAATCCTTCATATCTGTCATTCCTTATGGTGAGATAATATTCTATGTTATTATTGTTTGTTCATTTGTTTTAATTGTATTTGACACTTCATGACCCCATTTGGGGTTTTCTTGGCAAGGATACTGAAGCAGTTTGCCATTTCCTACTCTGGCTCATTTTACAGATGAAGAAACTGAGGCAAATAGGTGAAGTAAGTTGCCCAGGATCACATAGCTAGTAAGTGTCCAAGACCAGATTTGAACACAGAAAGATGAGTCTTCCTAACTCCAGGCCCAGTGGTCTATCTACTGTGCTACCTAGCTGTCCCCAAAATCCTGGAGATGAAAGAAGCATGATGAGGGACCCACAGATGAAGAGCACAATGGTTTAGGAGTCCATCACCTTAACCACTAGGCCACCCTGTGTACAAGACCAGATCTGAACTCAGGAAGATGAGCCTTCCTGACTTCAGGACTGGCCCTCTCTCCATTGCTCCACCTACCTGCCACATATATTCCATAGCATATATCAACCATACTCTGTTCAGTTATTGACCAATTGATGGGCACATGTGTTGTTTGCAGTTTTTTGATGTTACAAAAATATTATTATGAATATTTTGATATTTGAGTGACCTTTCTGTCATTGGTCTCCTCAGAGTATGTACTTAGTAGTAAATTTATTGAGCTAAAGGGTGTGATTAGTTTAGTTACTTTTCTCACATAATTTCAAATTGATTTCCAGAATGGTGATACCATTTTCTACTCTACCAAAAGTGTGTTAACTATGCCCAGTGTATCTTCCATATTTCCCTGCCATTAATGTACTGGGTCAAACAAAACATGATGATACTATAAGGCTGGATCCATGATGTCACCAAGTATGAGCTTGCTGATGTCATCACATCTTATGTATGAGTTGTCAAAGGAGGAAAGTATTCCTTGACTCTCAGTACTACTTTCCCAGTTGGAACTCTGAGGTCCCCTAGGTATCCAAAGCCCTGGGCTCTTATGGACAAGACAGAATGACATGAAAAGGATAACTGGGAGGAGTTTTGAATCTTCCCAGGAAGGAATGGCCAGCGTCTACATCTTCTTTGTCAGAAATAGTGCTAAGTTAGCAGAGGAGCAGCCTTGGGTACTGACCACAGTGAGGAAGGAAATACAACTTCTAGGTCCCCTCCCAGTCACACACATCAAACCCTGAGCCAAACAGGTCATCACACTGAGTTGAAGCGAGCCTGAGTGTGAGAAAATTGAAGAGAACATGGTGGATCTTGCCAAGACCTTATCCTCCTGATCTAAGGAGAACTTTCTTGACTCTCCCAGGGTCAGAGGGTAGAGGTGAATGTTCCAAAAAGAAGAGAGCAAATCCCAGAGACTCGAGCACCTAGTTATAAGACCAGCTAGAGAATTAACAGTCATCCCTAGCCCTTGAGCTGATTTAACTCTGCATCCGTACAGGCTGAGGATTTCTTTAATGGGTTGGGTAATGGGAAGATCCAAGTGAATCATTAGACAGAGACGTGGTTCTGTGCCCATGGATGGGAGCCCTTAGCCTTGGTGCCTTCTGGGAAGCTTTGGCAAAGTTGTGAAAGGAGCAAAGCTAGTCTTCTCATCACCTCTTTCAACACTCTTCCTCTCTTTAGGTACTATGTCATCTTCATGTTGTCCTCGGCTACCATGCTCAGTACCCTCCTGGTAGTTCCTACATAACCAGGGACTCCCATTCAAGTGGGGCTCCAACCCCTTGCCAGTGTTTTCATTTCCCTCCCCTGGTGGTTAGGCTCAGGGGTTCTTAACCTTTCTTTGTATGTGTCATTGACCCCTTTGGCAGTCTGGTGAAGCCTATAGATCTCTTCACAGAATAATAGATAGAATATAAAATGCATCCACGTGTATAATACATATAAAACACATAGGACTGCAAAGGAAAACAATTATAATGAAATTAAGATGTAAACTTTCTTCCATCCAAGTTCATGAATAAAGAGATCTGTGGACCCAAGATTAATAACTATTTGGGGTAGATGATCTCCAAAATGCTTTTCAATTCTAATGTATTATGAGTTTATCAGTTTCCACAGTATATCTTTTGTTCCTTCCCACATTTCTTGTAGTCTCTTGTGACGGTCCGAGGAACTAGAGATCATACTGAGCATTGACTCAATGAGGGAGATATTGCCCAAGTCAGGTTAGTTAGTATCTGACCATTCAAAGATAATCTTCAAATAGTCATAGTGGGTGACAGGATTTTCGAAAACGAGTCAGACAGGACTTGCTCCAAAACCTCCACTCTCTGCTTGTGATTCAGCTATCGTCATCTAATTCCTTTGGCATTCATTATAAGCTTTTTGCTTCCAGAGACCCCTGTAAAAATGTAAATGTCCCTGGAAGAGGATGGGCCATATTAGCTACCAGTTAGTCAATCAATAAATATTTAAGTTCCTACTGTATGCCAGGAACTGTGCTTAGTACTGGGATTGCAAAGAAAGGTAAAAAACAGTCCATGCTCTCAAGGAGCTTGTAGTCTAATGGGGGAGATAGCCTGAAAACAATTCTGTGTAAACAAGATAGAGTTAGGATAAACTGGAGATAATTTCAGAGAGAAGGCTGTAAATTAAGTAAGACCAAGAAAGACTTCCTCATAGAAAGTGAGATTTTAACTGGGACCTGAACAAACCCAGGAAGATCTGAGATAGAGGAGGGAGAGAGTTCTAGGTATGGGGGACAGCCAGTGAACATTCCAGAAGGCAGTGGATGGAGTGTCTGGTATGGATAATAAGAGATGGTGCCACTGGATCTCAGAGAATGTGCAAAGGAATAAGGTACAAGAAAACTGGAAAATAGAAAAGTGCCAAATTATAAAGGGCTTTAAAAGTCAAATAGAGGATTTTATATTTAATCCTAGGGGCAAACAGGAGGGACTGAAGTTTATCAAGTAGTTTGTAGTCAGACTTTCACTTAAGGAAGATTGGTTTGACATCTGGATGTAGGATGGAAGTACACTTAAAATAGGGAGACGAATCAATTAACCAGTAGAGTATTGGGGTTTTTATTTGTTTGTTTCAATTTTTTTATTTTTAATTTATAAAAAACAAACATTTCTATAACAGTATAATAAAAAAGATGATTGTATATGAAACTGCAAATCTATGTACAAGTTGCTATTCCTTTTAAATATTATCATGTAAATTTCTTTCTTTCCTTTTTTATTCCTTCTCTGCCCTAGAGATATGTACCACTAGGTACAAATATGTATACATGTTTAAAATCATTCTACACATATTTCTATTTATCAGTTCTTTCTCTGGATGTAGATAGTATCTTCCTTCATATGTCCTTTGTACTTAATTGGGGGATTTATAATAGTTAAAATGACTTATTTGCTCAAAGTTTTTCTTAAAACTGTATTGTAATAAGTCATTCCCCAATTGATAAATGGTCAAAGGATATGAACAGGGAGTTTTCAGAGGAAGAAATTAAATAAATCTATAATCATATGAAAAAATGCTCTGAATTATGATTGATGAGAGAGATGCAAATCAAAACAACTCTGATGTACCACATCACACCTATCAGAGTGGCTAACGTGACAAAACAGGAAGATGGTAAATGTTGGAGAAGATGTGGGAGAGTTGGAACACTAATTCATTGTTGGTGGAGATGTGAGCTGATCCAACCATTCTGGAGAGCAATTTGGAACTATACCCAAAGGGCTACAAAAATGTGCATACCTGCTGACCCAGCAATAGTGCTGCTAGGACTGTATCCCCAAGAGATCATAAAAACAGGAAAAAGCCCTACATGTATAAAAATATTTATAGCAGTTCTCTTGGTGGTGTCCAAGAACTGGAAATTGAGGAAATACCCATCAATTGAGGAATGGCTGAACAAGTTGTAGTATATGAATGTAATGGAATATTACTGTGCTGTAAGAAGTGATGAGCAGGCCGACTTCAGAAAAACCTGGGAAGACTTATAGGAACTGATTCTGAGTGAAATGAGCAGAGCCAGGAGAACATTATATACAGTAACAGTCATGGTGTGTGAGGACTCTCTCTGATAGACTTAGCCCTTCACAGCAATACAAGGACCTAAAATATTCCCAAAAGACTTGATGCAAAATGCCATCCGCATCCAGAGAAAGAACTATGGAATCAGAACACAGAATGAAGCAGACTATTTTCTCTTGTGTTATGTTTTGTTTTTTCTCATGGTTTCTCCCATTCATTTTAATTTTCTATGCAAGATGACTAATGTGAAAATGTGTTTAATAAGAATGTATGTATAGAACCCATATAAGACTGCATGCCATCATGGGGAGGGAAGGGAGAGAGGGACAATTAACAATTTAAAACTTATGGAAGTGGTTGTTGAAAACTGAAGAGAAATAAATTAAAAAATACTATATTGTAATAGTCCAGGTGTGACTCGATGAAAACCTACACAAGGCTGGAGTCAATGTCAACGGAGAGAAATGGGTTTCTATGAGAGATGTTATGAGGTTGAGCTGACAAGACTTAGCAACAGTTACCAACTAACTCCTCGATGGAATAGCCAATTGAGAACACGTTGGAGAAGTCGGATGGCTATCAGAGGAAGGACTCAGATACCAGTGGGGTAGTAAGAAACACAAAAACAAACTTTACTTTTATTTCACAATTTGACTGAGACTTGGCCCTGTAAACCAACGGCCCTATGATTAGAACTACGCTGTGTTAAAGCTGGAAGTATCTCTTGGTAGCAAGTTCTTCTTAGAAGTGCTTGCCCAAATTTATTAAAAGAACTTTCTTGTTCCTCTTTCCCATCTCAAATACTGTCTCAGAACATCCTCCCTTGCCCTCCTTCCCCTATGAATGAAGACAATAAACCCAATGTGCTAGATGAGTAAGTAAGAGGCAAAGAGAGATGTTAAGAATTTCTGGCAAAGATGGAAAACTAAACAGAACAAAAAATGCAAAAAATAATTTCATATAAAAATATATATGACCCTTATTTCAGAAACTGGCATGACATAAAGGGTCCAGGTACACTTTGTTTCTCTTGGCTTTTAGCCACCCACTCCCAACCCAGGAAACCTAGGAAAATGTATTATGAACCATACCCCTGGTGTTCTGAGACCAAATGCCCACTTGCAAGCACACTGTTCATATTACTGAGGAATGTTTGATTGAAAGGGAGGAAACCAAACATAAATTTTAGAATGAGAAAGCATTCCTCCAAAAATCTATGTAAATCCTTGAAGGCTTGTACAGTCCCTAGTATAAAAGTTCCCTTGATGGAGGTCCCTTCACAAATCCTCTAAGGCTGAGGCTCCCTGTGCTCAAAGGGGTGGTTTGATTGTTCAATGTCATCTCCCAGGTATGAGATGAAGGCAAAATCAACTTCTGGAATTTGTCTCTGGCAATTATTCTTTTCTTACAGGCCCTTGTTTTTCATACTATCTTTGCTTGCCGGTTCGTTCTGGTCAGTAGACCTACTCCCAAATCATCATGCATATTTTTTTCAGGAAGACGCTTTCTTTCTCCCAGTTATTCATATGAGAAAGAGCCAAATATCCCAGAATTAACTCTTTCTCCATGCTTCATGGTTCATCAGGGCCCCAAAATTCATCACCTAGTGACCAACTTTCTAGTGATGAACTTTTCTAATCAGACTGAGGTTGGTTTTCAGACTTCAGGTTCTACTGAAATAAGACTCAAAACCTTTTTATTTTGGTAGATCCCAAGAGAGGGTTAGGCAGTTCTGATGTGAGATTGTAGTTATTCCGACAATGCTGAAGTTTTTTCATTTTCAATAACACAGTAGCACAATAACATAACTTCTTGATTTGCCTGAATGATCATTTCATTTTTTAAAAGGTGAAGTTACCGAAAAGAGGAAATTCTATTCTCTATCTGCTGTTGAACACCAAGGGGAATTGATTACTGTGGTGGAAGTGATGGTAAGCTTAAGGGGAAGTGACCTCTCTACCTTAGAATTTGTGAAAAAGAAGAAGAGGAAATCTAGGTCTGGATTCACATGCACCTTAGCTTTTGGGAGAGCAGATTTAGAAGGGTTCAGAAGAAGAATAGATAGGACAGTTAAGCACTTTACAAATATCTCATTTGATCAATCAAATAGCAGAAGAGTGAGACAGAGGAATCTTGGAGTAGGATTCCAGGCTGGCTTTTGCAGCCAGCATAGCATCAATGCCCTGAGAATCAAGGAGTGATGTTCAGGACCCCAGTCCAGCAGAACAACTCCTACAAAAATCACACTAGAGCAGAATATGAAACTTCCTCTTTCCCACCTTAAACACTGTCTCAGAACATCCTCCCTTGCCTCTCCTTCCCCTAAGAATGGAGGCAAACAGTTGGAATAAACCCAATGTGCTAGATGAGTAAGTAAGAGACAAAGAGAGATGGTATGACTACCCAGAATTTCTGGCAAAGCTGGAAAACTAAACTGAACAAAGAATACAACAAATAACTTCATATAAAACCGTATCTGACCCTTATTTCAGAAATTGACATGACACAAAGGGTCCAGGTATGCTATGGGACAAAAGTTATGTTGAAACTGAGCTAAGTTTTGAGCCTATTTTCTCAGAAACTGAAGTGGGGTAGGTGGAGCTCTTGGAGAGATGGGGGAAAATATGTTTGCTATGTCTTTGAAGTAAACATCCCTGTGTAAAAGCTAGCTGATATTAAATGGCTACGTGGAAGCGTAGTGCTAGTCACAGGCCCCTAGCAAAAGGGCTAGAGGGGAACATAGTCAGTGGGGGCTTGAGCTGATGGCAGTAGAGAAGAGATGCCTTGACCCTTCAGGGTTGCCCTCTGGAACCCTGAGGGGAGATGTAGCTGGCTTGGCCCATCTTAGAATGACTATTTGGTCACCTGTGCTCAGTGCAAGAAACTCAAAGAAGGGACAGTCAGAGAGATCTGAAGTCCAGTCTCAGACCTGTCTCTGCTAACACAGGTGCTCCATGCTAAGTTCAGGAGGTTGTCATTCCTTCAGGGGGCAAGGGGTAGAGGAGCAGATTCCTTTCTACCCCCTTGATGCAAATCTGAGAGCAAGAACTATACTCTGGGCAAATGGGGAAAAAAGAATATAAGAGGATAGTTTTAAAGTCTATTAAATGGGCTGCTTTTCCTGGTTTACTGGTTAATCCTTTTAGATAGCATCCATTTCAGAGAAGGTGGCAGAAATAGCACATATGGAGACCAATGAGAAACTTCTCATTTTACATATGATTTAGCAAAGGCTACAAGAAGGAATAGGTCAGGGGCCTGCTTAGCTTCAGGAGATACAGTCCTGTCTAGAAGATGGGGCAGAACCATTTTACATAGAATATTATATAGGAAATATTTGCGATGTAATTTCTGAGGGGCAAGAGCTAGGAACTGGAGAACTCAGAAGAGGCCTCCTGGAAGAGGCAGCCCTTGAATGAAGCTTTGAAGGAAGTTAAGGTGTCTATGAGGCAATACAGAAGAGGACTGGCAATGGCTTTTTAAAATCCTGCTGCTTTGTACATGTGTTCTGTGGCCCCTAAATGGTACAGTGAAAAGAGTGTTGGGCTTGGAATCAGGAAGACCTGAGTTCAAATCTGCCTCAGGCACTTGCTAGATTTGAGACCTTGGGCAAGTCATTTAATCCCTGTCTATCTCAGTTTCCTGAGCTGTAAAATAGAAAAATAATAGTCGCCTACCTCACAGAGTTGTTTTGAAATGCCTGGCAGACAGAAAGTACTTAATAAATGATTATTCTCTTTCCTTCCCTACCTGATCCCCTTAAACCTGAATTTTTTCATCTGTAAAATAATGGGGTTGAACTAACTGGCATTCAAGTTCTTTCTGGCTCTGTTTCTATGATGTCATGAATATATCGGTTGTGCAAAGGAATAGACACAGGAGATAGAATCCTGTAATACCTCATTACTACCGTAAGCTCAGTTAAGGCAAAACCCTGTCATCTCCAGTCTTTGTATATCTTCCAAAGATTAATAGAAGAAATAAAAATAATTGTTGGAGATTGTTGAATTTACCATATACTGCCTAGAATTGTTCATTATCTTTTCACCATCCTAACTACACTGGAAATTCCTTGATTGTATTTTCCTGAATATTTTTCTTTTTTTTGTTATGTACCTGGAACATCATTCCACACATAGCAGAAACTCAATATATACTTCTGGACTGATTGATTGACTGATTGTCAACAGGAGATGTGATCTGGTTTTCTAAGCTTCATCACCTAGTGTATGAACTCCAGGCTCCCTAAATCAGCCTGAAAAAAATGGTGAAAGTTCTTGGTACACTCATGCATTGCTGGGATCATTGAGAAATAGTGTCACCTATTCTGAAAGAAGAATGGTCAGAGGCAATTAGGGTTCATGAAGCTGGAAATTCCCTTTGACCTAGCAATCCCACCAATGCCAATCTACCACCTCAATGGCAGTAACTAAAGATGACTTCAAATAAGAAGAGAGCTATTTGCTCAAAACTATTTATAGCTGTCTTATATGAAATAGTAAAAACCTGGAAACAATCTAAATGCCTAACAGTCAGGGAATGGATAAACAGACTGTGAGGCATCAACGTAATGGAACCCTCAACTGCTATAAAGAATGATAAACACGAGGAAAATGCAGAAATGTGGAAAGTTTTATGAAATGGGATGAGAAGTAGGCATATACACATTGACTACAGCTATGTTGGTTTTTTTTTTAATGTACGTAAATAGCAGCACAAAGCGGTGAACTTGAGAGTCAGCTGGCTTAGATTTTAGTTGCATTTGACAGGTGGCTCATTGACTAGAGTACTGAACTTAGAGTCAGGAAGATCTTAATTCAAACCCAGCCTCAGACACATAGTAGCTGTGTGACTCTGAGCAAACCACTATTTGTTTTAATCTGACAGAGAAGAAAATAAACCACTACAGTATCTTGGCCAAGAAAAGTCATGGACAACACTGGTGTGCTATGATCCACAAAGAGTCAGACAGGACTGAGCAACAACGCTATCCAAAGTTTCTCATGGGACTAAAACTGCCATTTGGGATTCGGTCAGACTGTTTAAAAACCCTGGCAGCTAGTCCATGATATAAGCCCACTTTATATATTAATTAATAATAATAAAATCTACATGAATTCCATGAGAAGTAAGGAATTCAAGTCTCCGAATTATATCTCACTTAGAAAATCAGCTTTACTGTACTAAAGGTGTACACAAAGATATTTTTTCAATGTCCTAGGCATGGTGTTAATCCTTGATAAATGGTATCACTACAGTGGTTATTACAAGGCCTCCAGCCCTTGACTAAGTGACAGAGTTAGATTAGATGATCCCTAAGTTTTGTTCCAGCTCTAACATCAAGAACAACAACTCAGGAAGTATGGAGGGTTTATTTCTGGAGCTCCAGCACCTTGTGTCTTCTGTATGCCTATATCCCCTTTGGCTTTCCCACGTACTCCATGTCCTTACGCCTCTTCTCTGACTCCCTCTATCAAAACTCTCTCATAAAGTAGGATAAATCATAGATGCCGAGGTGTCAGTAACCCATAGGGCTTAATGTATTACTTCTTAGGGTATATTTTCAGAATACAAAATTCATGTTTGGCTTGAATCCAAAGAATAAAGCTCTAATGGTGCCATTTCAAACAGTCGCTGAGCTGGTTGGGTAGGTATTTGGGGAGGAGACTTTCTTTCCTTAACCTCTTGAAATCATACAAGTAAGTGACTTTCTACTCTACTATGCACAAAGGCTGATCCTGATTAACATGAGTAATTATAACTCACACTTAAGTAACTTTGTTTGCAATGTCTGTACAATATTGTAGCCTGAGGAGAATGGGAGTTGTATTCAACTATGAACACTATGGTATAGTGGAATGAGTGATGTTTCCTGAGTTAGGGGACCTTGTTTCAAGTCATGCCTCTTATGTTTATTACCTGTGTGACCTTGGGTAGATCATTTAACTTTCTGCAACTTCAGTTTTCTCATTTGTGAAAAGAGGAGGGAACAGGAGCAGGAGCGATAGAGAGCATAGTAAAGGAAGGAGAAAGGAAACAAGCATTTATATAGTGCCTACTATGTGCTAGGTGTTGTGTTACGTGATTTTTACAAAATGATCTCACTTGAGATGGAGTGGATAGAGTGCTGGCTTTGAACTTGGAAAGCTTTGGGTTGAATTCCTATTTCTGATACTTATTCGTCGACAGTCTACAAACAGGTCACTTCAACTCTGTAAGATTATAAATGTGATCTAGAAATACAGGGTGTCCCCAAAGTCTACCAAAGCATATCACTATGATTAATAATTACTGTTAATAGTATGTATTACAATTCATAATATAGTAATAATATATCAGTTTATAATATAGTATCCCCTTTGGGGCCATTCCCTCAAGTGGGCACTAGGACTTGCAGGTTGGATCCCAAAGAAAAGCTACTACTTCTTCTTTCTTAGAATTCTAGCGGTAATTCTGAGGGACTGGGCTTCTAACATGTTTACTCATGAACTCCCACCCGTGTATTACTCCCCATTCACAATTAGTCAGTAAACTTCAATTAGCATTTAGGATTTACTAAGGAAGTTTCACAACAATTCATACAAAACGTTTTTCCCAAAGCCAAGGGAGCACTTTCTCACAAATCTACTGGCTTCCTTTAATTCAAAGCTAAACTACCATTTTCTATAGGAAGTCTTTCCAAACTCCTCTTAATTCTAATGCTTTCCCTTTTTAAATTATTTCCTATTCATCCTGCATGTGGCTTGTTTGTCCATATTTGTTTGCTTGTCATCGCCTCCATTAGGTTGTGAGCTCTTTGAGGGAAGGAACTACCTTTTGCCTCTTTTGGAATCATGGCACAGTGGCACACATTGTTGTTTAGTTGTTTAGTTACATCTCACTCTTCATGACCCCATATGAAGTTTTCTTGGCAAAGATATTGGAGTTGTTTGCCATTTCCTTCTCCAGTGGATTAGGGCGAACAGAGATTAAGTGACTTGCCCAGGATCACCCAGCTAATGAGTGTCTAAGGCCATATTTGAACTCAGGTCTTCCTGATTCCATGCCCAGTGCTCTCTTCACTGAGCCACCTAGCTGCCTCCACATTGACACATAGTAGGTATTTAATAAATATTTATCAACTGATTGAAATGCACACAAAGTCCATGGGGAGAGTGGACACTAATTAAGAGAATAATGGAAGTGTGGCACATATGAAAAGAACGTACATGGCAAAAGGATGTCTCCCAACACCAAGCTCTGGAAATTCTATTTTTTCCTTTGTGGAGACCTCCAGAAGTTCATGATGGGAGTGGCACTGATAACAGCCCACTCCTCCTGTGTGTTGTCTTCCCCCATTAGACTGTAAGCATCTTTAGGGCAAGATCTTCCTTTTTCTTATCTGTATCCCCATCACACATAGCACTAATGCCTGGCACATAGTAGGTGCTCAATAATTGTTTATTGTATTGTACTATGTTCTTCTGCCAGGCCCTCCTGCTCTGTTGCTGCTGGTACTCTCTTGCTACTTTACGATTGGGTGTCAGGGGAGGGGTGCTGCCACCCTGAAAACTCTGGAGACCTTGAAATGCTCATGAAGTCATGGCTGGGGCACTTTTAACTCCAAGATGCTCATCTCAAGGCCTGGTCACTGAATTAAGGACGAAAATACAAAAAAGACAAAGTTGGTCATGTACCCAAAACCAACACTGTCGAGATGGGAGAAAGGTCAGCCCTTTTCTGATCTGGTTCTGGTGAGGTAACTCAAAGTAATCTTGCTTCAAACAAAAAAGAGTAACATAGAGGCATGCTGCCCCTTTCAAATATATACTAGGTTCCAGATCAGCAACCCAGGAGTCATCAGTTCTTCTGATTTTGTATACAATTAGAGAGCACTCCATCATCACATAGCACAGGCTTCCATTTATGAATGGCTCACCTCCAAGTTTCTACATGGTTGCTTGGACTAGAACGAGGCAGGGAATATCTGTGCCTGCTTTACCCTCATATGCCTGTCCATCCTTACCCCCCATTGCAATAATAATTAACATTCACGTAGGTCTTTGTAATTTCCAAAGGGCTTTCCTTAGATCAATCTTCTGAGGAAGGTAGCACAAATATTATTATATCTCATAGATAAGGAAACTGAGTCACAAAGGGATGAAGTGGATTGCTCAGGATTACCATCAGGATAGAAATATGGGTCTTTTGTTTCTAAGATCAGCCTTCATTCCACTATACCAACTACCACAAGTCAAATTCAGGCCATACTCTATGCCAACATTGTGAAATATTTGTTCATCTGGCCCATGCTAGTGCTCTTTCCACTAGACCCTGGAAACGCAGATCATTCCCTGGCAGCTGAGTGCAAGTGGGAAGATTGCTATAACGTTGCTTCGGCCCCTTTGCCAGTTGGGTGACTTTGGGCAGTCTCTTGATCTCTCTGAGAATCATTTTCCTCATCTGTAATGGAGATATTACTTCTTTTCTACTTTCATTATTGTTGTGAGGAGAAAGGGAAATAATATGCAAGTACTTTGTAAAGCATTCTTTCATCCTTTCTCTTCCTCCTCTTTCTTCTTCTCCTTCCCCTCCTCCTCCTTTTTCTTCATCTTTTTTTCTCCTCATTCTCCTCTCTCTTCTTCTTCTCCTTCATCTCCTCCTCTTGTTCTTCTTCTCCTCCTCCTCCTCCTTCTCCCCTTTCTTTGACTTTGAGGTGGATAAGGGAGGAACATAGGCATCCACCCTCTAATTCTCATCAGGAAAAAGGCTTTCTGGAGAAAGAGAGGTACAGAAGGCATATTCCAAATATTGTGCCTGAATTTCATTTCACAAAGCTTCACAGTCTTAATTTTCCAGTATAGATTTCCTATTCAACAAACTCCAGGGGCTCCTCATTGCCTATATAACAGAGTATAAACTCTTCTATTTAAAACTTCTTTTCAAGTCCTTCACAATTGAGTCCCAATCTCTAGTTCTAGATTTTCTACATTACTTCCCACTCCCCACTCTAAGATCCTACCAAACTAGGTTCAAGTTAACAAGCATGAAATACCTACTATGTGTCAGGCATTGTGCTAAGTACTAGGGATACAAAGAAAGGCAAACAACAATTATATCTCTTTGCTCAAGGAGCTCATGATCTAATGAAGGAGATAATTTACAAATGACTATGTACAAACAAGATATATACAGGATAAAACAGAGATAATCTCAGGGACAAGATTATGGACCAGCGAGTGATTCTTGCAAAAGTGGGACTTCGGGTGAGCTCTGAAGAAGGCCAGGGAATTCAGGAGGTGGAGAGGAGGAGGGAGAAAGTTCCAGGTGAGGGAGAGAGACAGCCAGTGAAGATCGGTGGGGCTGGAAAATAGAGGTGTTGTGTACCGAGGAACTGCAAGGAGGCCATCGTCTCTAGATCCCAGAGGATGAGTAGAACAGTAAGATGTAATTACATGGAAAAGGGAGGAAGGGGCCAGGTTCTGAAGAGTTCCATATTCCATATCTGTGCTTTTGCCTGACCATCCCTCCAACTCCCATCCCCTGTGCCTGCAATATGCGCTCTCACTTCTGCCTTTATATAGAAGAATCTCTCCCTTCCTTCAAGATACAAGAACCACTTTCTTCAGGCTTTCCTGATGTTCCCGCCCCCCCATCCGCTAGTGCCTCCTCCCTTTTTAACGACCTCGTACTTTTCCCACATTACCCCTTGCCAATTACTCCGTACTCACACTTTTTCTGTCTCCCTCAATAGAATGTAAGATTCTTGAGGTCAGGGATCAGCGCCATCCGTTTGGAGTTAGAAGGTAACAATCTAGTCTAACCCCCTCAATTCTACAGATAAGGAAACCGAGGCCCGGAGAGATTAAATGTCTTACTTAACGTCAGACTGAGAGGAAATGGCAGGTCAAGATTAGAACCCAGGTCCGGACTCCAAATCTACCGTCCTCCTGAACCACATTGTCTCTCTCCTTGAACTGTTCCTTTATTTTTTCTTCTAACTTTGTAATCCCCATGGTTACAGAGGGGCCTGGCACCAGGCAGTCCTTAATAATAAACCTTTATTTATTCGATGGCTGGATCCGCAATACCGGCCAGGATCAGGGGATCGCTAGTCCGGCCCGCCCCCCTCCGCCCCCCGCAAGCCTGCAGGCGGCCAGCAGGGGACGCCCCAATCCCCAGCCCCGTCCCGGCCCCAAGGGCTCGCCTCTAAAGGGTGGCTGACTGCCCGCTCCTCCCCTCCTGCCTCCTGCTCCTTGTCCGCGTCGCTCTTGGGCCGCCGCACTCCGAGGGCTGGAGCGCAGCGCTGCGCAGTGCCCGCGGTGCCCGCAGTGCCCACAGCGCGCGCAGTGCCCGCGGTGCCCGTGCCCGGCGCAGCAGCGGCAGGAGCAGCCCCAGCCTCCCGCGGTGAGTAGCGCCCCGAGACCCGACGGCTGCCGCCCCGCCTCCAGGGGTCCGGCACCCAGCGAGAGGGCGCGGGCGCTGACGGCCAGAGCCTCCCCGGTCGGGCCAGTGGAGCGGAGTTCGGACCTGCACAGCTCTTTGCGGTCCTCCCTCTGCTCCGTCGGGGTCGCCGCCTGGCCAGAGCTGTGACTTTTACTTTCCTTCACTCTTGGCGAGTTGGATTTAGCGCCTGATGCCAGCTCCCCTCCTGACCCGTTCTTCCCTGAGCGTCCCGGTGGGTCTCGTCTTTCCCCTCCTGTCCTCTATCCAGACTTCTCCCGTTGGACAGCAGGCTTCTTCAAGGCTGGGGGCAGGTGGGTAGAGGCCAAGGAGACAGTCCTCCCTGCAGCTGGCTGCTCTCCTGGCCTTCGGAGAGAGATCGCTCCATCCCAGCCGGAGTTCTGGTTAGCCTGTGACTGATTCCCCAAGTTCCTCCCTTATCCTCTTGGCTCTTAGAGATCTCACTGTCCCATTCCCACCTGTCTCAGGGAGTAGGGGCTGTTCCCTGGACAACCTTGTTGGCTGCGGTGAGACCCACTCGCCCCAAGCCTCCAAGGTGCTTGTTTCTTTGACCTTGTTTTTTCCTGGGGATCTGAGAGACCTGGTTTGACCGTCGCTCCTTCCCCCGTCCTCATACGGCCATTCAGGGCTAGTTCTTTGCATGGAGGCTGCGTCTCTTCATTTAAAACTTAGGGTCATTCTTGCTACCTGGGGCAGATAGTCAAGGAAACACAGTAAAAATAACAGAAATGACTTCTTACAGCATTTTAAAGTTTACATAGCACTTTTCCACAGGAGAATTCTGGGTAGTAGTCAATAACAAATATTATTCCCCTCCTATAGATCAGGAGACTGAGACTCAGGGAAGTTTAATAACTTGCTTTAGATTACATAGCCACAAAGTGTTGGAACAGGATTCATACCCAAATCTCCATACTCCTACACTTTTCCCACTATATTATGCAGTTCTGTCCAAAGTGCTTTGAATTTCAAAAGGTTAAAGTTCTTTTAAAAACTAGCCCTAGAACCCAGGTGTGATGATGCAGAGAATCTCTGTTTCTTTAGGAGAGCATGTTTGTTATCCACTGTGTTTGTCCTCTGTCCATGAGCCCATTATATACAAAATATCATGCAATGGAGATGAAATTAGAAATCTCTCAATACCCACAGCCAGACCAGCTTTATCTTCAAAATGCTGAATTGTAGGCTTTGGGTCTGGAAGGGACCTTAGCGATCATCTTCTTTATTTTACAAATTATTACTAGAGTTAGGGATGGGAAGTTCCTTGCCAAAGATGATATAGCAGAATGAGGATTTGAATGAACCCAGATTATCTCACCATAGAGCTAATATATTTTTTTTCTATTATACCATGCAGTTTCTTAGGACTCAATATGTGTAGTCTTAGTAAATGTTGAATTGTAACTCCTGGACTACATCCCAAAGTGTGTGAGGGTCTCATCGATCCCTTGGCTTTGCCCCATCTTGTTATATTCTTGGAAGATGGGCTGACCTGGGCAAGGATTGGGGATGGGGAGGGAATGGAAGGAGAGAAAGTCAAAAGCTATGGAATCTCAAGAGGTAGAAATTAGAATTGGAGTTTTGCTTGTTTTAAAAGGTCGCTTTCTTTACCATTGAGATACACAGTCCTAAGGTGCTTCCTAGTGGAGAGTTGGGACTCGAACGTGGCATACCCTGCCAATAGGAAGGCAATGGGCTTTGGTGCACAATGAGCAGGTTCTGTTATCCTTCCTCCTGATTCTCTTTCCCCTTTTTTGTTATGGTCTCAGGGGACCAAAAAGGGTCCCATCTCTCCCAAATTTTCCTCTTGTTTCCTGATGAGTATCTGGAAATTTAGTGAAAAAAGCACAGTCATAGGCTATTATATTTAGAACTGAAAGGGACCTTAGAGGCCACCCATTCTAACATCTTCATTTTACAGAGGCCCAGAAGAAAATCAGGGCTCAAACCCAGGTCCTCTGATTTCAAAGATATCCCTCTTTCCATTGTACCATGTTGCCTAAGCTCTGCTATTTACGACCTTTGTGACCTTGGGCAAGTCATTTCAACTCTGAGGAAGGGTCTTAGTTTCTTATTTGTAAAAAAGAGGGAGTTGGACAAAATGACTCCCAAGTTTCTTTAGCAGTAGTTTCCTTATAACAATAGCTAATCTGTACATAATACTTCGAGATTTTCAAAATGTTTTACGAATAACTCATTTTATCCTTGCAACAACCCTATTATGTTCTCCATTTTACATTTGGGAAACTGAGGTAAACAGAGGATAAGTGACTTACTTGAAAAAAAACTTACAGTTTTTCAGTGTCTGAAGCCAGATTTCAACTCTGGTCTTCCTGACTTTAGATTTCTTCCTGACTCTATTAGCTGACTAACTTGTTTGTTGTTTTCTTTTTTAAAATTTATTTGTTTACTTGTTGTTTACAGCATTCCATTCCACAAGCTTTTGAGTTCCACATTTTCTCCCCCTCCTTCCCTCTCTCCCAGACGGCATGCAATCTGATATAGGTTCTACATATACATTCACATTAAACATACTTTCACATTTAGCTGTCTTGTAAAAAGGGGAGGTTGAACCAGAGAGCCCCTGAGATGTCTTCCAGATTTTCAATGTGATAATTTTAAGGCATCCCAAGATACAATCCTAGGAAATCTTATTTCATTCCATCACTCCTTTGACTCAGTGTTTTGAACCTGGTTAAAATTCAAGTCTTCCTTGATAATGGTATATTTAAGGTCTTAAAAGATTTTGATATTGATCTTAGAAGGACCTAACAGTTTTCATAGGAAGGTATAGTGAGAGGGTGCACTGATCCATAAGAAGGCAAGGAAGAAGATGAGTTTGTAGCTGGATCACTCTGTTGAATTCCAGATTTTCTATGCTGTCAGCTTTGGGACTCACAGCCCCACTTTCCCCCAATCCCTTGGATAAGTTCAGGAGGGTTTGAACGCCTCATCCAGGAGCTTCTCCTTTAGAGGAAGAGGAAGTCTGGAAGTGGGGCCACAGCAGATGAATGTTCTGAGGGTGAGTGGAATGTCACACTCCACTGAACTGGCTTCCAGTCAAGCTGATGGTCTGTTTGGCCATTCCCGGGACCACTGCCAGTTGATTGTTTGGGGGCTTCCACCATAATTCCAGCTGTGCATGAACCAGTAAAGTGGGACCCTTAAGAGGTTTGGGTTCTTGGAAGGAGTTTTGCATCAAAATTGAGACACCAGAGGCCATAGCCATCCTAGGCTGACCCTTGGAGGGGCCTAAATTTGTGGTGGGGGGTGAAGACTCCTTATATGTCTGGCTAAACCTGGACTGTCAGAGGATCCTTGAAACTCTCCCAGAGTCAGCAAAATATCATAGAAATAATACCTGATTTAGCACAAAAGAACTGGGTTCAAATCCTGGTTCTTTTCCTTTATTGTAGGCTTAACCCTGAGCAAGTTTTAATTTTTCTGGGCCTCAGTTTTCTTATCTGTAAAATGGATGCATTGTTTATCTCTAAAGTCTCTTCCAGTTCTCAATTGAGATACTCTTGTTATCTGCTTTCCACTCAAGGGAGCCAGTCTACCTACAAACCTTATTAAGTATCTGCCTACAAAGCCTTGGGGTAGATCTGAGGGAAACACAAGAGGTAAATGAGCTAGAGTCCTCATGAAATATATAAACTGGTAAGGGAGAGGTCACATATTTAAATAACTAGAATGTAAAATTGTATGTTATAAGAACATAAGAAAGGCACAAAGTGATTTGAGGGATCTGGGGAGGAAAATATCGTTTCTGTCCAGAGGGATCTGGGACAAGTGTGAGGGAGGAACAAGCAGACTTGGAGCTGGACTTTGGAGGAAGTCCAGCCCTGGAGGGAGGATGCAGCCAGGAGAGAGAGGGAGGTGGGGGTGGGGCAAGGGCATTTCAGCTGTGATCAAAGGTACAGACAGAGGTTCTGTTGGTGGAACAATGAAGAAACAGTTCAGTTTGACTGTAGCGCAGGATATATGAAGGGGAGTAGTGTAGAATAAGACTGGAAAGGTAGGTTAAGGCCGGATTCTAGAGGTCCTTGAATATTACACTTAATAACTGAGGTTTTGTTTGGTAGGCTCTGGGAAATCGCTGAAGATCTTCAGCAAGGGAAGGTTTTTTTGTACATTGAAAAGATTATTCTAATAGTGCCATGCAGGGCTCCTCAGAAGCTAGGAGACACTGCACAGGAAGGAATCTGTTAAGAGGTTATTGCAGTAATCTAGGTGAGAGGGCCTAGATCTGGGTGGGGCAGCATGGTGCCAGGGAAACAGCAATGAGTACCTGGGTTTAGATCCTGGTGAACAGTATTTTCTCTGTGGCATCTTGGACTGGTTACTTAATGAGCTACCATTTCCTCATCTACAAAGAGAGGTTGGTCTAGTTGGGGTCTTTTACAGCTCAAAATCTACCATCCTTTGAATAATGGATCTTCCACTGATTGGATGTGATTGGCAAGGGGAAGGAGGGGAGAAATAAACATTTTGTTGTTGAGGAAACTGAGGCAAGCAGAGGTTAAATGACTTACCCAGGATCACACAAGCTACTAAGCCTCTGAGGCCATATTTGAATTCAGGACTTCCTGACTCCAAGCCCAGCATGCTATCTACTTCAATATCTAGTTGCATGGTATAGGGATGAGTCAAAGATGACTGTGGTTTTGAGGCTGACTAACTGGGGAAAGATCATGCCATTAACAGAAATACAGTTCAGAAAGAACAGGTTTTTAACCTAAAAAGTCTGGTTTTAGTTGTATTGGATGTGCTAGGAAGAGCTTATCCTTGATAGCATATCCCAGACAATTGTGTCAGTTCAACAAATGTCTATGTCACCTGCTTCCCCTCCTAGAAGTGAAATTAGATTAGGTGATTCCTAAGTAGCTACCTCTAAGACATGATCGTGTGACTTACCATGTAGCTAGAATATTATTGTAGGCACGAGAGACACAAAGATACACTTCTTACTCTCACAGATGATTAGAATAGATAATGAAACATGATGTAAATAAGGTAAAAAGTGCCTTATCAACACACAAGTCCAGCCAAGAAAGGAAAGAGAATTTCTGACTAAAGACATCAACCAACAAAGGCTCCTTGAAAGAGGTGGTGAGCAAGGTCTTAAAGGAGGAGTAAATTTCAAAAGGTAGATATTGGGAGGACATTCAAGGATGTGGAATGATGTGACAAAGGCATGCAAGCAGGAAAGCTTAGAACAAGTATAGGTAGGTAAATGGAGAACAGTATAGTTTAGTTGAAGCACTGAGTGATTGTTTTTAAGTAGTGTGAAATAAGGCTGGAGAGGTAAGGTAACATCATATTATGGAAGATTTTGAATGCCAGGCTAATTAATGATATTGGTTTTTATTGGATCCAAATAAGGAGTCACCAGTTTTTTGTGGTCAGAACAATCATTTACTACAGGTAAATCATTTAAACTTCTTGGGCCTTGGTTTCCTTATCTGTAAAATGAGGGGATCAGATTCATCTTTGCTCTCCCTTTCATTCTAGTTTTGATCCAACAAGATCAGATTTGTTCATAAATGAAGCTAATTTGGTAGTGGTATAAAGCATCCATGGGAAAGAAGTCAGTCCAGCAGCTGGGAGACTTGTTAGGTGATTGTTACCGTTCTTGTAGGAGGTAATGTGGGAGGAGATTAAAGTGGTGACAGTGAAGATAGAATGGAGGAATAAGTGAAAGATGCATTGTGGTGTAGAAGTGGCAGCTGTGTGAGGAGGAGGGAGCGAGGATGTTATTGACAGAAACAGGGAAGTCAGGAATTGTTCTTGAGTGATTTTTCAGTTGTGCCCCATTTTTCATTACCCTTTTTGGGGTTTTCTTGGCAAAGGTACCGGAATGGTTTGCCATTTCCTTCCTCAGCTCATTTCACAGATAAGAAAACTGAGGCAAACAGGATGAAGTGACTTGCCCGGGATCATCAACTAGTAAGTGCTTATAGCCAGATTTGAACTCAGGAAGATGAATCTTCCTGACTGCATGCCTGGCACTCTATCCATCATATCATCCAGCTATGTCAGGACTAGGAATAAAGAGTAAGCTCAGTTTTGAACATAGTGAGTTTGAGCTGCTAGCACATGTCTAGTCTTCAAAAATTCTGGTGTGGGAATTGAGAGAGGTAAAAGCAGCCCAGGGAGATACAAATGAATTCATTATTGCTGCATAGAGCTGTAGTACACGTTTGGTTCTTGAATGTAAAAAAATGAAGGTGGACACACCAGTGGTCTTCCTGAAAAAATATGGGTGAATTCAATTTTTGTATATCAAACCCTACTTAAAATCCTTTAGGATTAGGGTAGGAAAGAGAATCTTTCCAATCTAAAGATAACGTATTGTAAATACTTGTGAAGAATCCTTTTGGAAAGTAAATTAACATCTCTTGTATCAAGCCAGAGTTTCAAACTATCTTTCCTTTCAATTCAATTCAACAAACACATGTTAAGTTCTCCTCCAAGTACTGTGGATATTAAGTAAAAAAAATGGAGTTTTGTCTTCCCTGAAGAAACTTACATTCCAATGGAGAGGTTGGCTTAACTTGATTTTATATTAGTAAATGCCTGATAGGTCAATTAATCTGGAGTAAGGGTTCTTAATGTTTTTTCCCCAGTACTTCTATTGAAATGCAGTTAGTCATAGTCAACTAGTATCGATTAAGTACCTAGTATGTGCCAGATACTGTGCTAACATCTGAGCATATAGTCCAAAGAGAGCATGTACTGGGGCCAGAGGGGCTTTAATGAAGATTTATACCACACACCTTTGTGATTTATGTCCCTGTTAACTGAAGTTTTGTCATACTTTTGACTGGCCCTGGGGAGGTGGGAAGCAGCTTTATAACTATGAAGAAGTAACACTGAGAGTGAAGATGGGGAGATGCCATAGTGGGAGAGTCAGTAAGAGAGGGGTGGTCACCAAACATGATTTCCTTCCTTCTGTAAGGGAGGACACTGTGTCCCTGGAATTAAGTTCCAGGTTGTCGAAATGGCTGATGTGTGTGAAAGAGAATGAAATTTACACACCTGCTGCCATATTTGACCTTTACAAGACTCACCATGGTGTAATACAAGCTCTCCTAGAGCTGTATTGTCTGGCAGAGGAAAACCTGCCCTCCAAGGTAATTTCTGATCTCTTCGAGCCTTGACTGATGATTGGTTTTACCTTTTTTTTGGTTGTATTTTGCTTTGCAAAATATGCCTTAATTGCTTAAGTGCTTGTAGGGTGGCATTTAGAGATGGAGTAGGGTGGGATAGCTGAGAATTGTGGGAGACTGGGGGAAGAGTGGGTGACAGAGGCAAAATAATACTTTTTTACACATCAGTGAAATTTTAAAAATTCATTCATCCTTATTTCATTTCAACTTCCCTAAGTGTAGTGATTATTGTCTCATATTTCTCTTTAGGAAACTTAACCTTTCATGGGCCTCAGTTTCCGTACTGTAAGATGGGCTTCTCTTTCAGTGCTAACTCTATAATTCTTTTAGATTTAGGAATAAGCCACAGAGACTTTCCTTATTTTCCTCAACACCTTTTGAAATTGCTCTATATTTACTCACTTGCTTATAAGCTAGCTGCATCTCTATAGTGGCATATAAATTCTTTGAAAGAGGAGATTGTTTTGTTTTGGTATCCTTAGAAAGTGACTTATATACTGGAGCATTTAAGTGTTTGTTAAATTAAATTAAATTAAATTGAAACCTCCCTCCTAAAATGCTATCCCAGCGTTCCTGGCACTTTTTAAAAAAATAAATTTAACTTGCCTGTGGACCAAATGAAGGAGATGCAGCGTCCTAGCATCAGAGAAAAGAAATAATTTGGAGCCAAAGGACCTGGGTTCAGATATTAGCTCTGCTACTTACTCTCTATGCGACCATAGTTAAGTCTCTTAACCTCTATAGGCCTCATCTCCTCATCTTCAGAATGAGTTCATTAGACTGGAATTGGCTCATTAAACTGGAATGGAGTTTATGATCTCTTGCCATTGAAAGATTTCATGTGGTCTGCGAACTTGGATGGAAGAAAAATTACCACTGTATTTTAACACACCTCTAATTGAAATTTAGCATCTTTCCATTATGAATTAAAAAAAATTATTCTGACCAAAGGTCCATAGGTTTCAGTAGACTATTCAAGAGGTTCATGACATACAGAAAGGTGAAGAGACATAGCACTAGATAATCTCTAAGACTCTATCCAAGGCAGCTAGGTAGGGTAGTGGATAAAGTGTTGGTCTGGAGTCTTCCTGAGTTGAAATCTTTCTGGGCAACTTACTAGTTATATGACTATGAAAAGTCACTTAATCCCATTTGCCTCAGTTTCCTCATTTGTAAAATGACAAACCACTCTAGTATCTTTGCCAAGAAAAGTCCATACGGGTTCGTGAAGAGATGGATGGGACTGAAAAATGATTGGAAAAAAAAACTGTCCAGTCTGCCATCCTATGAAAGACAGAGAAATGAAGTGATTGGCTTAAGTTAAGGTCTCTTAGCAAATTAGTAGCAAAACTGGACCAGAACCCTGAGCTATTGTCCCCTCCTTTAGGGAGAGGCGACCAAGTTCCTTCCTGGGATGGTGGTGAGAGAAGGGTGTTCCAATGCCCCTAAGAAAATTAGAATGAGGTTAGCCACTTGGTTTTGTATGCTATATCTTTCTCCAGTTTTCTCAATATATATTTTGTCCTTTAAATAAAAAAAGTAAAATCACATTTGGGAAGGCTGGCAATCTTTATCCAGTTTTGAATTTATTCTTCTCTAACAAGAATATTTGACTATTTCTATGGGGGGGTCCTCCACTGCTGTAGATTGCAACCCATTCTTGCTTTTCCATCTTGTTCTGGCCTTGCCTGTGTACTGTGTGCTTGGGAGTCTTCCTCTGTTGCCTTTCATTTCATAGCCATGAGAGCACCAAGTAGGCTGTCCATCAGTTTTCCTTTACTCTTTTTCATATTAAACATAGTAAGAGGTAATTACAAGAGCAGCTGAGACTTGAGAGATTACAAGAAAGGCCCCATCTCTCCAAAATGTGGTCTAGGTCACAGGGGTGGGGAACCTTTGACCTGAAGTCCATATGTGGTTCTTGAGGTCCTCAAGTGCAGCCCTTTGACTGAATCCAAACTTTACAGAACAAATCCCCTTAATAAAAGGATGTTCTGTAAAACTTGGATTCAGTCAAAAGACCAAACTCGAGGACCTAGAAGACCACGTGTTCCCCACCCTTTACTCTAGGAAGACTTGGATTTAAGCCCCATCTCTGACACATACTAGCTGAGTGACTCTAAGCAAATCACTTAATCTCTCAAGACTCTGGGTCAATGGTTTCCAAAGTAGAGGACCTTGCTCCCCTATGTGGGTCTTATCCCAGGGGCATCATGGTCTCTCCTCAAAGGGTGGGGGACCAACTAATGGCCATTGGGACATCTCTCTATGCCTTATTTCCTCCTTTACAAGTTCCCAACCCTGCCTCAAGTGGGGTTTATCTTCAACACACCTCTCTTCTCCCTGCCCATCCTTTACAGTTCCCAACCCTGCCTCAAGTGGGGTTTATCTTCAACACACCTCTCTTCTCCCTGCCCATCCCTCTTCTGTGTACCTTCCAAACTTTTCCCCTCATGTGTCAGGCATCACTCGTTAGAGTCATTACAGTGTAGGTATAACTTAACTGCTACCCAGGTACACACTATCAGCTGCATAGGTGCCCTTAGGAGAATTGGCAACCCATCCACAGACTACCCATTTGCCTTTTACATCAGATCATCTTGTGATGGTGGCAGGCAACACTTGGAGGGTGGACCCTGGCTCAGGGGCAGTGAGTGGTGAGTTAGAGTCCTACTCTTTCCTTTTCACTTAGTGTGGGACAGAGTAATACCTACAGGATGATTGGGCATGGGTGAGTTCCACTAGCCAATATTGGATCCAATATTACAGATCTTATTTCCTGTTACTGATTTCCTTCTCTCTTCTTACTCTCTTAAATCTACTCCTCTTCTCAAAATCCTTATTTTAGTTGAGGATGCTACTATTTTTCTAATCACCCAAGTGTTTAGGCTTGGTCCCATCTTTATTTCTTCTAATCAGTCTTGTGCTTTTACCTCTATAGTATCTCTCTTGAAAGTCTTTCTTCCTCTCTAGTAAAATGGCGACCAGGCTTGTTTAAGTCTTCATTACCTCTCACCCCGATTATTTCTTTAATCTCCTAACTGGTCTCCTGCTCCAAGTCTCTCCCCATTCCAGTACATCCTACACACTATTGCCAAAGTAATATTCTTTAAACTCAGATCTGGACATGTGACTTCCCCTCCTTAATCAACTCCAGTGGCTTCCTCTTGCCTCTAGGATAAAATATAAACTCTGTTTAGCCTTTAAAGCCCTTCACAACCTGGCCCCAACCCATCTTTCCATCCTCATTGTACACAACTTTATTTTTCAAACTCTGGGATCCAGTCAAACTGACCTTTTCTTTGTCTCTCACACACAACACCCCATCTCCAATCTCTGTGCTTTGTCCAGGCTACATGCCTAGAATGCACCCTCTCTTTACTTCTGTGTAGCCCATCTGCCTCAATATAAGGTGATTTGGGAAATGGTGGCTAGCAGTTAGAGGAAATCAGGAAATACTTCATGGTGTAGAAGATGGGAACTCTTTTCCCTTACAACACAGACCAAACACCATCTTCTACATCATGAAGTCTTTTCTGATTTTCCTCAAGTGCTAGTTGTCTCTTTCCCAAATAACCTTTTATTGAGGTAGTTAGATGGATAGTGTGCTGGGCTTACAGTCAGGAGTTCAAATCCAGCTTCAGACATTTAGCTGTGTGACCTTGGGCAAGTTACTTAATCTGTTTGCCTCAGTTTCCTAAACTATACAATAGAGATCATGATAGTACCTACCTTGCAGGGTAATTAAGGTTCAAATAAGATAGTATTTGTTAAGTGTTTAACACATTGCTTGGCATATAGGTGTTATATAAATGCTATTGTTATTAACTACATATTTCTATCTATTCACTTTAAATTTGTGCTCTTTATAGTTTAGTATGTTCTTATCTCCCTTTTTGGAATATAAGCTTCCTGTAAATAGGAAGCTTACATCCCAATATAAATAAGAATTGGGATTACTTCATTTTTTTGATTTGTATTTGACACATTTTGGACAAGTGCTTAATAAAGACTTTTTGATGTGCAAGTATTTGCACCTAGAGCCTTCTTATCCTGGAATATGCTTCTGTCATGTCAAAACCCCCCAACCCCTTCCCATTGGCTGGTTCCTTTCTGGGCTTCCATTTTGGGGATGTACCCAGTCTGACTATTCCTGTTCCAGCTTCTTTCTCTACAGACTTCAAACGCCATATTCCTACATCGGTACCGTCATCCCCACCCTGTTCCTCTTTTTCAGCTTCCTTTAATGTTTTATCTTCTTCCATTAGAATTGTAAACTCCTTGAGGTCAGGTCTATTATTATTTTAGTTTGTACTTCTATCATCAGGGCCCAGCACAGTGCCTGGTACAAAGCGATTACTTAATAAATGCTTATTGCCTTAGTGTCTTCATTTTGTGTGTATGTTTGTGTGTGTGTGTGTGTGTGTGTGTGTGTGTGTGTGTGTGTGTGTGTGTCCTGGAACAGAAACCTCTTTAGGATAATACTCTTTCAATGTATTAGTCAAAGGACGTGATTATTTTATGACTCTGTATGCTGCCAGATTGCCTTCCAAAAAGATACTACCAGTATCCAAACCCACTAATTATAAATGAGCATGCCTGTTTCTACACAACCCTGCCAGCATTGCATTTTGATACTTTGGGTTATTTTTGACACTTGAATGGGTTTGAAGTGACACCTCAAGGGTATTGTAATATTTTTCCCTGATTCTTAGTGAAGTTTCTTTCTAGTGATGTATAGAATATTATTATTAATTATTCAATTATTAATAATATTATTAATATTAAAATGAACCTAGAAGGCCAGACTTTTATAATTCTTATGTCTACTTTTTATCCTTTTTTGGCTTGTTTCTTCCTTTACTTTCAGACTATTCCTATCATAGGCTTGTAGACTTAGAGCTACAAGGGGGGACCTTCAAGGTCATTTAGTCCAATCCACTGCTTTCAGTCAGTCTGTTTCTAGTTGCCTTCCCACCTTTTAGAATTACGTGTCAAGGCACCTCGTCTATGGAGGAAGGTACATGAACTTTGGACAACTCTTTCAGGACTCGTCTGTTTTTCTCGCCTGTTTCTACATGTGGGGCTACATGCGTTCTGGGTCTTTGAGGTGGCTGGAAATCTGAACCCCAGATAAGTGGGATGTTGGCGTTGTACTGCCAAGAGCAATTTCAGATGTTGGCCTCACATATGGGTTTGAAGGCACTGTGCCAGAAAGTCAGTGGATCTTTTTTCACACTCAACCAGGCTCAAGCGGTGATATAGTTGATGATGGCAAGCACCAATATCCAAAGAAATGTTGCTCAGACAAGGGAATTTAAAGGGCTTATAGAAATCAGAAATGTGGCCCAACTTTATGGTAATGGTGACAGCACCAATAAACTCTGGGTTATATATGTTATTTTGTCTGACCCCTTCTGGGCCTTCCTCCTGCCTTTAAAATCATAGCATAAAGAGGGAGACTAAACAGAGAGCTTTGTGGTAGTGGCAGTCGTATCCAGAATACCTCCTATGGGGGAAATGTTCTTTCCCCTCTCCCCAACACAGTTGGTGAGGCAAGATATATTGGGTGGGGGAGGACAGACAGGGTTACAGTATTTAAAAAGGTTGAGAATGAATTTCTCAAGGCCGTACTAACAGCTCTTCCCACACCATTGGCAGGTACATTAGCTCCAAGCCTCAATGAGGAGTCCAAACATGGCAGCCTTCAAACAGCAGAAGGTGGAGGATGTATATGAAATCGGAGAAGAGCTGGGAAGGTAAGAGCCTGTGGACGGTGTGGGGACCAGAGAGGATAACAGATGCAGCCAAGTCTGTTTACCCTTGTCTTATTACAACCGTAAACCAGTTTCCCAGGGCCCTGCCTGGTAACTACACCCAGACACTGGTGTGTGGTTTTAAAAATGAATGTTCCCAGCCTGAGGTTTATTTTCAGCTTTCAGGTGAACCTTGAACCATATTTGTCCCTTTGGAAATTTGCTGCTCAAGCCAAAGGGATCCGAAGGGTAGACCTCTCTCTTCTCAGCATGGTGTAGTTGGCTGTTTTGGTACGGTCCAATCAGTCATACATTATGATTCATTTTTAAACAGTAGGCTCAGCGCAGAGACCTGACCTGCTGATCCCTTCCTCCTGTTCTCATTTGTGACTCTCCATGGCTCCCAGGAATTTCCCTTTTTAAGCTCACAGCTTGATGGAAAGGTGATGTAATCTTTCCAAAAACTAGTTTGTATAAAAAATAAATTGGACCACGATGAAATCTCTGATCTGAGTTATTTGGTGTATCAGGTTTGTTAAATCCAGGACTCCCAGGGCAGAATTCTTTTCAAGATCTTGAAAGCAAATAATATTTGGAAGGGAATGGAAATTTTTTTTCAACATTTCTTCTGACCTCCTGGTTATAAAAGACATATTTAAGAAATATGTATCAACATATTGACATGCTCTCTTACTGGTTCATGTGTAGCAACACACTCATAGACACGCACCCTCGTAATTACCTCATAGGATCTTGGGATTTAGAGCTAGGCCTTAGGGGTCATTTAACCTGACTGCCCCTCCCCATTTTAAAGGTAAATGAGGTATTTGGGGGGGTCCTCTCTAAAGGTCTTTAATCAGAGATGAGATGAACACTTCTCAAGGAGTCAAATTTAATTCAATGAATTAAGCGCCTGCAGTGGGTAAGGCGCACTGTGCTCGGGGCTGAGACAAGAGAAAATAAAGGCTGCTGCCTTTAAGGACTTTCATTCAATTAAATGAGATATTGTAAGGAGGTAGGGTGGGGTTGGACTAGATGGACTCTGCTGTCCCTTTTAACCTGGAGGTACTGACACAACTGAGGAAACTGAGGATTAGTTAAATGGCATCTGTTGTCTAAGGTGGTATAGGTTTTAAACGACAGACCCTGGATTCAAGTCCAAGTCTTTTACTTCTATATTTGGTACTTTTCTTTATTTATATACTCAGGGATATATGCATGTGTACACATACACACTCACACACAGTCACACATTCATACACACACTCATGCACATGCACTCACACATATACACATACACTCACACACATGCACTCACACATATACACACACACATACTCATACACACACACTCACACACACTCACACTCACACACACACACACACCCACACACACACACACACACACACTCTTTAGGCTAACCCCAGCCCATGAACACGATATAACTCCATTTGAACACGATATAACTCCATTACCTTTGGATTACTCCATTTCTCTGGGAAAGTTAATGCAGAATGCATTATGGGAGAGAGCACAGAAGTTATTTCAGCCTCCTGGGAAGCTCTTAAGAGTGAGGTCAAATTTTTGTCTCCCTTTTATTTTTTTTCTTTAAAAGGTGAAAAAACAAAGAGAAACAGCTTCAAAGGGTCAGAGCAGCCCTTTTTGCAGGAAGAATAGGATCTCTGACTGTTTAAAGTTCAATTGGAGTTATCTAGGCAGGGGAGCTGACTCACTCTTAGGAATGAGGGAGCTAGAGCATCTGTTGGGGGGAGGACAAAAATCTTGACAGTTATTGACACTGGGGACCAGCTGCCCTTGCTGATGTGGATCCTGTTTGAAGAAGGTGGGGGAGGAGCAGAGAAAGTCATGGGTAAGAGTCTGCCTGGGATCCTGAGTTAGATTCTGCTTTTGTAACATGAAGCCCAGCTTCTTGCTAGGGTAGCAGGTTCTCAGTGCCCAGGGAAGCTGAAGGTGAGATGCTTCCCATGGGAGTGGGGGCCCTCGAACACAGTGTTATCATTCTTCAGTTGTCCACTACTACTTCAGCCCCTAGAGAAAGATCAGGGGGTGGGAGTGGGCTCAGTAACCTTCTAATCACCCCCCACAGAAGGTGTTTATTTTGTAGGATTTTAGAGGAAGAGTTTCCTTAGTTAGCACTGTTTCCCATGGGATCGTTCTAGTCTTCTGTGAGAGGCAACATGATGGAAAGGATAGAAAACTGACCTCAAAATTAGGGTTCAAATCTTGCTTTTGATGCATAGCAGCCATGTGACCCCAAGCAAGTCACTTAACCTCTGTGTTCTAGGCAGTTCTCTAGGGCTGTACCTCACAAAGAATGTGACAACCTGCTTTGATAAAGGGAGTTCTCTATATCTGTTAATCTTGGGTGTTTCTTCTCCCACATCCCCTCTTCCCTTTTCGCTTTGAATTTGGAGCAGGGGTGGGGAACCTTCAGCCTTGAGGCCCATGAGGGTGAGACAGAATCAAAGAGTTGCACTTGAGGACCTAGAGGGCCAGATTCTATCTAAGGGCTGTGCTTGAGGACTCCAGGTTCTCCAACCCTGATTTGGAGAAATAGGTGGAAGGGAGGATAGGTAGGTGTCACAAAGGTTCCACCACTCACTATCTTCCCCTCCTACCTAGTTAAACTACCTTGGCTTTATACAGATGTTCCTCATTTTATTGCTCTTTCAAGATGATAGATTTTTCATAAATTAAAAGTTTGTGACAACCCGGCGTCAAGCAAGTCTATTGGCGCCATTTTTCCAACACCATGTGCTCACATTGTGTCTGTGTCACATTTTGGTCATTCTTAGGCTATTTCAAGCTGTTTCATTCTGTCGTGGTGGACTGTGATCAAGGATCTTTGATATTACTAATTGTTAATTATTTGGAGGTGCCATGAATCTCATCCATACAAGACAGTATTTAATCAGTAAATACGTGTATTCTGATGCTCCACTCATCAGCGGTTCCCTTTCTTTCTTCCTATTCCCTGAGACACAACAATCCTGAAAACAGGTCATTTAATAACCCTGTAGTGACCTCTTAAGTGATGAACTGAAATGATGAGTCAATTAATGCCACAGACTTCATTGTGGTCTTATTTTAAGAAATTGCCACAGCCACTGGAGCCTTCAGCAACCAGTCCACAGCCATTAACATGGAGATAGGATTTTCCACAAGCAAAAAAAGATTACAACTCACTGAAGGCTCAGAAGATGGTTAGCATTTTTTAGCAATTAAGTATTTTAGAATTAAGATATATACATTGTTGTTTTAGATATAATATTATTGCACGCTTAATAGACTACAGTGTAGTGTAAATGTAACTTTTATATGCACTGGGAAACAAAAAAATTCGTGTGACTTTATCCACAGTATCTCCAATTTATCTCCATTAAATTTCTCCACCTTTCCCTCCTCCATTGTGTGTTCATTCTTCATTGCCAAAGAAGACCATGCCATCAGAGAAATAATGACATGACTTGTACTTGACTTTATTTTGAGTGAGGGAGGGCTCCTCCATTATCCTCAGCCTGAAGACCAAGACTGTGATCAGAGAGCTGTAGCACAGGCCTAAGACCAGTAACCCAGAGTTTTTAACAGCACCCACATTTCTGATCTTTCATTGGGAACCTTTCCAAAAGAATGATGTAGAATTAGAACTTAAGGGAACTAAAGAGCCCATTTAGTCTAGCACCCCCATTTTTCAGATGAGAAAACAGAAGCCCAAGGAAGTTAATTGAATTGCCCAAGGTGACACAAATTAGAAGTAGCAGAGTTAACAAATCCAAATCCAGGACACTTTCACTGTACTATGCTGGCAGCTCAGATAGGAGAGATGCCTTGGGGTTATTAAGCCCCAGGACCACTGAGTGGTTCTTACCCAAACAAAGCAAAAAAGAACCCTTCTCCTAATCTGCCAAGTGCCAGGTTTGGGAATGAGAATCTCTTTCTGTGGGAAAAGCTGGCTGAGTCAGTTTTCATATTTAGAGTGATTGACCAGGGTTGAAGGACCTGATCTCTGCTGCTGAGTCTTTGACCCCAGAGCTGGGAACAATGCCTGCTTATCTCAGCTTTAGCCTGAGTTTCTGCCTCTCAGGCCCAAGTGCAGAAACTTGGCCAGTGTAATGCTCACACTCTCAGGGCAAGGGAGGTTATCGCCTCATGACGCCAGCTGCCCTGCAAATGTCAATTTTCTTCCTTGTCTGGGAGAAGGAGGTTCAGAGCAGTTGCTCTGGTTACATCAGAATTGGTGGGGTCTAGGGCAGGAAAGGTGAGTCTTTGAGGGGTAATAGAAGTGAGTGGGATATTTCCATACACAGCTGTGTGCTATTTACACACACATTCCTTATATTATACATATATTTGCTCTGAGACTCATGCATATATATGTAGGCATTTCTTGAAGGGCATTAAAGGGGCAGGCTAAGGTCCAGCCCTAGGCTTTGTTCTCTACTTAACTCTCCAGATTTATCTTTGGTTAATCCTTTATACGAACCCTTTGCTCCCACCTTCCTGTTCCTTCCCCAGTTTCCCCCCTCCTCATGTTAGTGCTCCATCCTCCTCCTCAAATTAGCAAGCTGTCTGTTTATTTGTGTACACAGAATTCCAGATTTTGAGCTGGAAGGACCTCAAGAGGTCACGTAGCCTCAGCCAGCCCCCTTCTTTTATAGATGAAAATACTAAAAGTCTAACAAGTAGCAAGTGACAGGACTGAGATTCAGCCTGGGACAGGGAGTCTTGAACCCAGCATTCTCTCCATTTCCCTTGTGGGTCCATACGGCATGATTCTACTTCAGGGGTTCTTAACTTGCCTCAAACATTTAATGAGCTGTGTAAGAGACCCTGGATAAGTCACCAACATTCACTGTACCTCATGTTTCTCACCTATAAAACAAGGATAATGACATCACCTACCTCGCAGGGTCTTTGGGGGACTTAAATGAGATTACACACAGGGTATCCTAAAAGCCTTAGTGCATTTTTAAGCTTTAATAACTTCAAACTGCACTAAGACTTATGATATGCCCTGTACGTAAAACGTTTTGCAAGTTGAGAAGCCCTAAAGAGTGGGAACTGTTGTTAGTCAGGCTTTTACTTCCACTAGGACATGCACGGATTTTTTTTTTCTCCATCAAATGTACAGGCTTAGGACCTGAGCTGAGACATGACAGAAGGCTTTTGTGTAAGGTGTTGTCCAACCAATGACAAGTCCTTGTTAAGTTGGCATCATCATAGTGTACTAAGGCTCATGGAGGTCTACAGATGGAACAACTGTAAGAAAGGAAACAGAGAGAGCACCTTCTATGTGCCAGGAGCAGTGCTATCTCATTTGAGCCAGGAACAGTGCTATGTCATTTGAGGCAGCTAAGTGGGGTATGGTGGTTCAAGTAACTAGACTTGGAATTAGGAAGACTTGCATTCAAATCTGGCCTCAGATATTTACTAGCATTGTGAGCTTGGGGAAGTTACTTAACCACTGTGTGCCTTGGTTTCCTCATCTATAAAATGAGGGACATTCTACCCACTGCTTCCTTCCCAAATTGATATTGTTGTGATAGTAAATTAGACCAAGGTCATCCGCTGCATCCCAGGCCATTGCCAATCATGTTGACTTTTGTCTCGCCATTGGACTGTTCAATGACTCCGAAAGAGGGAATGAAGCTGATGATTTTGTCAAGATATCCCCCCATCATGTCATTAAACAAAGCACAAATAACATTGACAATGACAAAATGAGGGAGTGGGACTCAGTAGCTTCCAGGGTCTCTTATGATCTTTCCCTTTTGAGATGCAACTCCATCATCTGTAACATGGTAGGTTTGATTAGTTCGTATTTAAGGTTCTTTTTAGTTCTAATATGCTGCGGATTTATGAAAATTCTGTAAGATCATCCTCTCTATACAACAGAAGGAAATGTACATTTGCTCAGACTTGGAAAGACTTGCTTGGTGGAGGTGGGGGAGGAGAGGGAAGTGGGCAGGGGAGGTGGAAATTCCTAAGTTCTGTTTCTGACTTTTTTGGGGGATTTGCCAAGATTCCTGGAAGAGGTCTCTGAGCTTTGGATGCTCCATTGGTGAAGAGGGAGAAATCTTTCTCACTTTTTTTTTAAACATAGATATTTACTGATACATTTTCTTTTTATGTCACCTAGATTTTTCTCCATATCCCTTTATCCCTCCCAGAGAGCTGTTCCTCCCACTGACTGTTTGGGAGAAACCTGGGAGTTCTTGGATCCTAGACTCTCAAAGTTCAGGGTAACCATGACTCTGGCTTAGTGGTTTTGCTTCTGTCTGGGTCTAGTGTGAAGTAGGGAACACAGCCCCGAATTGGAAGCCAAAGGGACAACAAATCTAGAGTTGGGAAGGTTCTCAGGTTCTAGCTCTGGCTTTGCTGTTAACTTGCTGTCTTCTCTTTGAGAAATCACTTAAACTTCCCATATTCCATTTTCCTTCCTTTTCCTTTTTTTTTTTTGTAAATTCAACTTTATTTTATTTTCAGTTCTAAATTCTGTTCTTTTTTCTCTCCCACTCATGGAGAAGACAAATGAATCACTTTACACTATCTCTTTTGAATCTCACAAAAGCCTTATATTATAGGTATCATTTATAGCCCATGGCATCACAGAATTTTAATGCTGGAAAGGGTCTCCAGGAGCTGTCTAGTCTGATCTGTTTCTGAAAGGATAGGGAGAAAGACTGGATCTGTGAATTAATTGACATAGAAAACTCTCCAGCGAGGAGTTTTCTTCTATTAAGGCACTTTCTCTGCAATTTAGTCTTAGAAGTGCCCAGTTCTCTGAAAGGTTAAGTGACTTGCCCAGGATTGTGTGGCCAGGATGGTTCGAGTGAGGACTTGGACCCAAGTCTCTTGGATTCCAAGTCCAGTATTCTATCCCTGTGCTACTGTGCCTTGTTAATAGAGTTGAAGAAAATATTACCTCACAAAGTTGTTGAAACTGTGAAGATGTCTTAAATAATACAAGATGGAAAGGGATTGAAGCTCTGGTTTTGAGAGAAAGCAGAGATTCCTCATTCCTTCTAGTTCTTCCATGACCACCTACCAAGGTCCTTCCATGTCCCCCACCCTGCCCTGGAATACTTATTTGCCTGCAAACTCCCAGGTCATTTCTGTCAGCTCCCTCTTCAATCATTTCTGATTCCTTCATCATCTGCCCCTCTAGGAAAAAGGATGCTCACCATGGCCCCCCAGATTCAATTCTTCTCAAAGAGCGCCTAGCGGGTCTCCCTGCAGGAGACACAGCTGCCTGCCAGGACTGTGTCTCAACTGTGGGATGTGTGTGCGGTTAGAAGCTTTTTCTGCTGGCTCAGCCCTGAGAGGCAATCTCTGGAGGGGGAAAGACAAAACCTACAGGAAATTCTTAAGAGCTCGAACGAGGCCTGACTGCTTCCCCCTTCCCCACATGCCCCCCTGTACCAGCAGTCTTGTTTACTGAGAATAGCCAAAGAGGATACCATATATTGGCTGCACCCCATTTTCCCCCCACTCTCCCCCTCCTGCTTTAAAGTATCTTCCAGCCATGATGCTTGGGAGACACCTACCAGTATTCCTTCTCAAAAAATAACTCCCCTGCCTCTTCAGTCAGTCAGTCAGCAAGGCTTTATGAAGTACAGGCTGCATGCCAGATGCTAGAAATACTAGTTGAAAGAAAGAAAGGGTCTCTACTCTCAGTAAGAGCGCACTTTAATGGAGACAACAAATGCTTATAAAATATTGATAGGGTAAATATAAAGTTAATAAATGCATCTACACACATATAAATACACAGCAGACAGGGATGTGATAGAAAATGTTTGATAACTTGCTTGGGCGGTAATGGGCATAACACATTTTTAAATTGAATCGGCATAATTAACATTTTCCGCAACAACTTGTTTTATTGTTTGAATTTAGCCTAGAGAACTTATATGATACAGCAAAGGTCACACAGTTTGTGACAAAGTTGAGAACTCAGATGTTTGGCTTCCTGGCTTAGATCTCTCCTCAGAAGAGGATGCTTTCTTCTCCCCCCTCTTCATATGGCTCAACTTCTCAATCAGAAGTGGGAAGAGGATGTGTGGATCCCAGGGGACAGAGAATTATCTCTATTTTCTCAGTCTAGTTGGGGGCAGTTAGGAGATAGCAATGACTCCTTGGTAAAGAGGGAGGGGGAAGGCATGTTCCATGGGTGTTCATGTTCTCTCTCTCTCTCTCTCTCTCTCTCTCTCTCTCTCTCTCTCTCCCCCCACTCCCTCTCTCTCTCTCTCTCCCCTTGTCTCTCTCATAATCTCTCATCTCTCTCTCCTCTCATCTTTTTCATCTATCATTTCTATTTCTGTCTTCTCTTATCTCTCTCTGTCATCACTCTCTCTGACTGTCTCTGTTTCCCTCTTTCCTCTCCCCTGCCTGTCTGTCTCTCTCATAGTTTCCTCTCATCTCTCTCCTCTCCTCTCTTTCTCATTTCTCTTTTTCTCTCTCTATGTGTCTTCTCTTCTCTTTCTGCCATCACTCTCTCTGATTCTGTCTCTGTCTCCCTCTTCCCCTCTTCCATCTCTGTCTTTTTCTGTCTCTTGTCTGTCTGTCTCTGTCTCATCTTCCTCTCAGTGCTTGGACCACCTGAATTGGTGAGGCTAGGCCATTATTAGATACTTAACTGGACTCTTCTTTTTCAACTTATTTTCCTCAGAAACTTTTAAACTGAAATAAAAACTGAAAGCTAAGGTGAGAGCTGGGGTGGGGGGTGGGGGGAAATGGCACAATCGTTTGAACTGGAATGACCACTCCGGGTTTCCTCACTGATCCCAGCCTGTTGGCTGGGGCCAGAAACTGTCAGGGGGAGGTGTAGGCAGCATTGCCTGCAGCTGGGGATGAGCCTGCCCCACTGATATATCTTTCCTCACAAGACAGGTGGTTAGACTCTCAGACTCCTACTAGAGATTACTTGCAAGGACTTTACCCCATACCCAGCAGCCGGATTTTTGGTTCCCTGTGGATTTTGGAGGGTGTGGCTAAATTCTATCAGTGGTTTCCATAAGCTCCTCCTTGATATTCTCCAAACTGGGTCAAGGGATCATTCTGATGCCTCTAACCAAGGGCACCTGCACGTATCACACACCTTCCACTATAGGCATTAGAACCCTAGGTTCTAGTGCTAAACTCAGTCACTAGCTGTAACCTTGTGCAAATCCCTTCCTTTCTCTGGACTTCTCTTGTATCATCTTTAAATTGAGAGGGTAGATTTTTGAGGTCTCTTCCAGTTCTAATGGTTGTGTCTTATAGTGCTGTGGAAAGATTCCTGGATTTGAAGTCAAAGCAACTGAGTTCTAATCCTGACTCTACTGTTTTCAACTTGTATTAATTTGGGCAAGTCACTTCAGTTCCCTGAGCCTCAGTTTCCCCATCTGTTCTAAGGGAGGAAATTGTTCAAGGGGACTTAAGATCATTCTAAATCTGTGTTCCCTTGAAAGGAGGTGATAATAGCTTAGAGGCCAGTACTAGACTGGATCTCAGAAGACCCAGCTGTTAGTCTTGGCTCTATAAGTCCTGGTTCACACTTTGCTCTCTGAATTTGGGCAAATCACTTTTCCTCTCTGGGCCTTAGCTGGAAATGAGAGCTTCAGACCTAAATGATCTCAAAAACCCTTTCAACTCTGATAGCCTGTGCTCTGTGATTTCCTGCTTGCCCTTTCACTGTTTTCTCCAAGACTTGTGAAGGAGAGTTTACTTGTCTCTAATTGTCTCCAAGCAAGCTCTAATTGTCCTTCCCCTCTCCATAGTTTTTCTCATTCAATACAAGACCCAGGGGTCTTAGAACGTCTGGGAAACATAGCAAAACCAAAGGTGGCAAGAGCTGGGGTCCTTATGAACTGATGACTGGCCTAGCCCACGACCTCAAAGATTATGTAATTTACTTCCTGGAGATGCTGTAATATTTGCCTCAGGCTCCGTGTGTAGGGGCCTCAGAGCCTGAGGGAAGGAACTGCTGTTGAAGTACAGAACTGTAAGGGGGCCCTGTCTGAGGAGGTAGAAATGGCTCTTTCTGATCTGGTTTGTGGTTTGTGGACACTTTGGAGATACCTGTACCACATGGAGAGCTTTTAGATGGGGGCTGGGAAGGATAGGGAGAAAGGGAAGTGGTAGAAGAGAGGGAGAACTGAGCTAAGCAATGAGAAGGCCCAGAAATGGGACTCTGAGGAAGACTTACCTTCAAGCTGCGGGTTAGCTAGATGGTGCAGTGGATAGAGGACCAGTGCAGGAGTCAGGAGGACCTGAGGTCAAATCTCACCTCAGACACTTGATACTCACTAGTTGTGTGACCTTGGGCAAGTCACTTAACCCCAACTGCTTCATCTTGGGTCATCTCCAGTCATCCTGATGAATATCTGGTCACTGG
>CM053769.1:578009064-578025504 GCA_028658325.1 Potorous gilbertii | reverse complement strand
GGTCATCTCCAGTCATCCTGATGAATATCTGGTCACTGGATTCAGATGGCTCTGGAGAAGAAGTGAGGCCGATGACCTGCACAGCCTTCCCTCACTCAAAACAAAGTCAAGTGCAAGTCATGTTATCATTTCTCATATGGCATGGTCTTCTTTGGTGACAAAAACACTCCTTCAAGATGCAGACAAATGTTGTACTGCTTTTAAAAAAAAAGTTTTTATTTTGAACTTAGCATACACCAAATAAAATGAGCATTTCCATGGACATAGTAGAACAGAAAAAGATTGTATTTGAAACAGTACTTTTATTTTTAAATATACATTTGATCTTAGGCCAGATAGATTGAGAAGCAATTCAACATAGCTTTCAGAATGCTTGTCTGTGATTCTTTCTAGTCTCCCGCTGTTCTCTTTGGTCAAATGCCATGCCTTTTATTAGTTTCTTTAAGATTTCTTTTTCTTTTTTTTCTCTTTTTAAATGGTATTTTTTTCCCCAGATACATATCGAGAAAATATTTAGCATTCATTTTTACAAGATTTTGAATTCCAAATTTTTTCTCCCTTTCTTCTGAGAATGGGAGGCATTTTGATATGGTTTATACATGTGCTTGTGATTTCTTTTCTTAATTCAATTTTTTTACTCAATTAGCAAAAATATGCCTTCTCTTCCTCCTGCCTAACCTCCTTGCCCTGTCTCATTGAAAAAGAAAGAAAAACAAAATCTTTATAACAAATATATACAGTCACAACCAATCACCACGTTGGCGTTGTCCATCATTCACGTCTGACTCTTCGTGACCTCATTTGGCATTTTCTTGGCAAAGCCCCTGGAGTGGTTTGCCATTTCCTTCTTCAGCTCATTTTACAGATGGGGAAACTGAGACAAATAGGATTAAGCGACTTGTGCAGTAAGTGTCTGAGGCTGGATTTGAACTTGGGTCTTGACTAGAAGACTAGGGCCAGTGTTCTATCTACTGCACCACCTAGCTGCTCACAGTTCCCACATTGGCCAAATCTACATCTCAGTGTGCCCTCTGAGTCCCTCATGTCTTGGTCAAGTAGCATGTTTCATCAGGAGTCCTCTGGATCCCAGCTGCTCATTGCGGTGAGTCAGAATTCTTACGTATTTTCGAAGTTGTTTGTCATTGCAATCTCATTGTTATCATAGCCACTGTTACTTGCGTCTTCTGCTCACTTCACTCGGTATCAGTTTATACACAAGTTCTTGCAGGTTTCTGTGAAATTGTTCCTTTTTCAATTTTTTATGGCATAATAGTATGCCATTGTATTCATATACCATAATTTTTAGCTGTTCTTTGACTGATGGTTACCCCTTAGGCCTATAGTTATTTACAAAGACAAAAATAGCTTTTCTAAATATTTTTGTACATCTGATTCTTTCCCTCCTTCCCCCGCCCTTTTTTCATCTCTTTGGAATATAGACCTAGTAATGATATTACTAGGTCAAATTAGGTCACAGTTGAATAACGTTTTGAGAATATTTCCAAATTACTTTCTAGAATGGCTGAACCAGTTCACAGCTCTAACAACAAGGCACTAATGTTCCTGTTTTCCCATGGCCTTTGTGTCCAAATGCTGTGTCTTTAAAAGCTCTTGTAGAGAATAGTTTTAGGCTAAATCCTAAAACTGAGCCAGTGCGTAAAACTGAATGGCACACAGTAGGCCCTTCATAAATGTTTGCTGACTTTGAGAAGTCACATCGGTATCCCCAGCTTCCTACATAGACAACATCAAAAAGTCTGGAGGAAGTAAGATAGTCAGCCAGCGGAGCTCAGTGCACTTGCACTGAGCTCCAGGCCACTGTGGAGAAATGGAAAAGGTAATAATGTTATCTTGTATGTGTTGGGTCTTGAGATGCTCAGGCATCTTATCATTTAATCCTTCTAATGCCCCAATGGGATCATTGAGAGAGAGATTCTTATCATCTTACAGATGAAGGCATACTGAGGTGCAGAGGGGCTAAAGAAGACTTTACAGTATAATATAAAAGATAAATGAAACAGAAATGTGCTGTGAATAGCAGAAAAATGGACACAGAGTTGTTGAGTTATCTTAAAAGAAGAATTTCCCAGAGAAAAAGATGTTCTCTTTGGTGATTAGGAAACACTCCACGACGCCTCCCTACCCTTATGTTGAATTCAGTTCAAGAAGCACTTAAATATTAACTGCCTACTACCAGATGCTGTTAAGAAATCCCACATCATGTCTAACCTGAATTTCGGATGGAGAAACCTCCTCAAAGAGGGTACTAGCCTGCTCTTGTCTGAAAACTGTGCTGGGCTTGTGCATATCAGAGCGCACTGTATTCCCTTCCTTATAATGTATAGGGACCTCGAGGAACCCAGGCTGGAAAGGGGGGCCATTTAACCTGTCACCAGCCCTAGTTTTTTATTTTAGCCCCAGGGCTGCTCTGAATTGAGATGTCTGGGGCCTGGGGAACCTCTTTTACCATCCCTCTGTCCCTCAGAAGATGTGTGGGTTTCAGATATCTGGTTCTGTTTCAGAGAGGAGAGGGGAGCAGAGTGACATCATTGGTGGAAAGGGCTGGCCCATTTCTTTCCCTTTTGTCCCCAGTAGGTCACAAAAGAAATCATTTGGAAATGACAGGCTGTGGCTCAACTATTTCCAGGCCCTGAACTTCTGGGGAAAATGAACTGAGTCCAATGCCTAGGAGGTTTCATATAGTGCCTCTTCCTCACTGACTGTATCTAGCATTTACCAAGCACTTCCACACTTTATGCACTTGTCCATGTTGTTTCTCTTCCCAGAATACCCTTTCTTCTTTTCTTATCTTTAAGTTCGTCTTCCAGGAAGCATTCAGGACTGCTGATCTCTTCTCTCTGCCTTTGGAGCACGGATGAGCAGTTTCCTGCCTTATTATTTTTAATTATTTCACACATGTCATTTCATGGCCCTCACTAGACTTTAAACTCATGAGCAAAGACCCCATCTTCAGCTTCTTTGCTGCTCCTCCATCCACTAAGCCTAAAAAAGACTTGGGAAGGTAATAGGTGCTCAATAGAGATTACTGCTTGCTTTGAACCATTTCGGAGCTCTTTGCTCCAGAACGGGTCTGTTCTTCCTGTCTGGGCTTTTCTGAAATCTTTGCAAGTTGCTCTGTGGCGAGCTACTGGGTGGAACCTGGGACCCAGAATCCTATTCCCTATTATCAAGACAGAGGACCCAGCTAGTTAATAGTCAGAGTATAAATCACTATTTAATGGTTCTGATGCGCATGGTTTCTATTGTAAATATATTAAAGTGTGAAGTTGTATATGGAACTGGTTTAGGGACTTGGGCACTTTTAAGTGAAAGATAAATTGAGGTTTACCAGTTTTTCAAGTTGATAATAATGAAAATAACGACCGTGAAAATAATGAAAAGATAGTAAGAGTTGGCATCTACATGACAGTTGAAGGCTTACAAAACATTTTACCATAAGTGATTGCATTTGACTTTCACAACAACCCTGAGTAGGTGCCATTATCCCATTTTACAGATGAAAGTGCTGAAGCTTTGAGAAATTCCACGAGAGGTTCAAGATCACAGAACTAGGGAAGAGGTGGAGATGGGATTAAAACTCAAGTTTGTGACTGCAAGTCCATCAGTTACTTTCTCCACATAAAGCTCTGGAAACTAGAGGTCTCCGATTTGGAAAAATTAAGGTTCAAGAAAGCCATGGATCTAGAGAGCTAGGATCTGAGACAAACAGATGAAGATGAGAATCCCAAAAGATCCTTCGCATAAATGGAGAGTCAGAAATTGTGACCACAATCAGGAAGTGGGACTGTGATTTTAATAGGGGCCTTTGGGAAAGATGGACTTCTGTTCTAACCTTGCTAGACCTAGTTCCATCTGGCCTCAGTGGGAGGGACTTACTTTATCTCTCCTACAGTCCCCACCTAGCACAGGACTGGTGGTCTAAGGTCTCAGTATAGACTTGTGGATGGATTGAATGATTTTACTTTTCCCCTTTCCACTCCCATCTTAAGTCCTAGCTAGGAATCAGCTGGGTCAGTACTGTTGTGCCCTCAGAGGGTAACATGATAAAGACTGGATGCTTTTCTCTGCATGGCCTTGGATGATTCTCATTGTTTCCTTGGTGAGGCCCTTGAGGGGAGGGGGAAATCCACATGTGGGGCAGTTTCTTTGTTATCTCCAACAGATGCACAGAATGCTCACTTGTTCTGCCTTCTTGGGTGCCAGGGCTGCCCCTAGTCACGTGCAGCGTTGGTCCCCAGCTGTAGAAGAGCCACGGACACCAACCACATGCTATGTTGTGTACCGTCTGGGGTTGGGAGGCCACTATAATCGCAACTGGAGACCCCTGGGGAAAAAGGGGGGGTAGAGTTAGCATTACATATCACAACTGGATAGATAGATTTAGACCTGCAAGGGACCTTACGGATCATTTCATAATAACTCACATTTACATAGTGCTTAAGAGCTATGGTTAAAACTCTCTATCCCAAAGACTATATTTGAGTCTTCTGGTGGCATAAGATGCTACTGCACTTATTTATTTGGCAGGGGACCAAATGAAGGAGAAAAACATGTGTAACAGAGAAGAAGAAAATGGCAAAGGAATGATGTGTCACATCTTGGAATCTTGAGGTTAGAATGGAGCTTCTCCAGCCTTCCCTTACTTCAGGAATTCTCTCTGTATTTGTAGTGGAAAGTGTGCAGGACTTGTTAGGAGATTAGGACTTGAATTCCTGCCTCACACATATATTAGCTATATGATCCCGGGCAAGTGACATCATTTCTCTGAGCCTCAGTTTCCTTTCTTGTCTGTGAAACTGTGGGATGCAACATATGGGGGTCACCAAAAATTTGATGACAGTAAAAGATTTCTGAAAGTACAGCTACCAAAAATTCATCCAAAGTTGTTTCTGGCAGTACTTGCCTGTGTTGTATTGGGCAACTTCACTGCAGCCTAGATTCTGAACACAAAACATGTTCACTTTGCATTGTACATGCCCTCAGGCCATACCATGGCCACTGAATACTGCTAAAATGCAAAAAGAGGTGAGTGGAAAAAGTTTAAGAAGGTCTGAACTAGGTGACCTCTAAGGTCCCTTTCAGCTTTACATCTATGACCTCATAATGTTGGTTTTTAAGGAAATGACTCATCTTGTGAGAGATGAGCACAGACACTGTCACATTCTCACCCCACTGATGGCCAGCCTTGGAGTCAGGGTGTGAGAATCACTGACTGCCCTAGAATAAAACCTATTGCCATTCAAAGGAAAGCCAAGACTCCCTTCCACTTAAGTTTCCTACCTCTCCTCATTTCCCAGAATAATTAGTGGAAGGCCACTTAGGACAATGGCAAAAATGAAGTAAATACAATTGAGTAAGAGTCAGAGACCCTAGATTCTAGTTAAGCTTTCCTACTAACTACCAATCTGAGTTCAGGCAAGCTACAGCCTCTCCAGGCTCATAACTTTCTCATTTAAAAAATGAGGAACCCTCTTCAGCACTGAAACGGTCACGAGTGGAAAAAGTTTAAGAAGTCCTGCCTATGTCAAGTGTTCTTAACCTTGCCTGTGCCATGAATTTCTTTGGGAGTTTGATGGAGCATATCAATGAACTCCTCAAAATAATTTTAAATAATTGAAGGAAATGTTAGATATAATTTTGAGGCTAATGAAAATAAAGACATAATTTTTCCCCATTAATTTATTCTCTGAAATTCATTGATTTTCTGAAATTTGTACATACCAGGTTTAAAAAAGAAAGAAAAACTCTGCTGTAGATGACATCTAGGGTTCCTTCCAACTCTTACATTAGTGAGAACTTATGATTCATTTCTGTTTCAGAGATGAATTGTCACAGAAGAACCTTCTGAGGACTCTGAAGCCTTAGTGTGGCACTGGAAATATTCTGGTCTGAGATTAGACTGGGAAGTTTGTCATAGAGTCAATGCCTCGTGCCTGTTTTAGCAACATAGGTAGTAAATATTGACTTTGCTGGAGTGAAAATGGAAAGCAGAGATGACTTGGTTAGCACTGCTAAGAGGGTAGAAGTTCACTGGCCGATAAGATGAGGGGTAGTTGTGCAATATGGAGGACGTGTCATTGTCCAATAAGTTATTTAGGTATGGGGTGGAGATGCAAAGAGTGGAAAGAACAGATGACGAAGTAACCTTCCAATGGCTACTCAAGTTCTGGCTACCTTGCCTGATGCCTTTCATTTCCCATTAACTAGGAAGAAAAATCCAAAATATAGGAACATGCAACACATACTTGAGATCCTGTATTTTCTCAGCTTTCATGAGCTGTGTGTATGCATGTGTTATACATGTACATATGCACATATATACATGTATTTAATATAAATCTGTAAACATACAGACAGCTCATGAGAGTTGAGAAAAAGATATATACATATGTATATAGTCTATAGTATATATACACCTATGCTTACATATATACACTTGTATATAGACATACATGCATACATACCAATTCTAAGGATTCACTTGGAGAGGTAGAAAGCTTAGAGATCCTGTAGTTTTTCAGATGAGAAAGCTAAGACTCAAAGAGATGACATGGTTCGTCTAAGATTACCTAACATTTGAGTCAGGGGCATAGCTAGGACTAGAATCTGAGACTCCTTACTCTGGGAAACCAGAAAACAGGCCCATCATTGGACAAGAATTGAGATGAACCCAGTATTAGTTTTTAAGAGCATACACCAAATTGTCTTCTTTCCTTTGATTTAATTCAACAAAGATATGTAAATAATTCTTATTTTTCCATAGTGGTTGAAGAAAAGACTATTTAGTCACTGCTCAAATGTTGAAAACTAAAATAAATAAATAAGTACATTTAAAAAAATGTACCTAGCCACTTAATGAGTCAATTCATCTCTCTGGCCCTCAGTTCCCTCATCTGTAAAATGAGATAGTTGCTCGTTGGTTGATTCTTGGTTGTAATCGAGTCTCCTTTACCTTCCAGAATATTATATTCCAAGTCCTCCGATCCTTTCATGTAGAAGCTGGTAAATCCAATATAATCCTGATTATTGCTCTTTGATATTTGAATTGTTTCTTTCTGGCTGCTTGCAGTATTTTCTTCTTGACCTGATTGATAGTTCTGGGATTTGACTATAATATTCCTTGGAGTTTTCATTTTGGGATCTCTTTTAGGAGGTGATCAGTGAATTCTTTCAATGACTATTTTACTCACTGGCTCTAGGATATCAGGGCAGTTTTCCTTGATAATTTCTTGAAAGATACTGTCCAGAGCTTGTATTTATTTGCATCCTCAGAACTTAGCACCATACTTCACTTAATAAATGTTGACTTAACTATGTGTTCTTTGTACCCCTAAATCTTTTTCCTTTCTTTTATACCCCAAAGATATTTGGGGTTTGACCCTTGTAGTGTTATAGCTGAGTCAAAAGGTCTGCACAGTATAGAGCATAGTTCTCAATTGCTTCCCAGAAAGGTTGGAAAAATTTACAACTTACAATTTACAACAAGAATTTATAGCTCTACCAACAATGCACCAATGTGTCTGTTTTCTGGAAGCCTCCTTTTCTGTCATGTTTGATAATCTGATAAAGTATGACATAAAATCTCAAAGTTGAATTTGCATCTTATTAGTGATTTGGAGCATTTTAAAAATAACATCAACATTATAAAGACAATTTTGAAAGATTTGAAAACTTCCAACAATTCAATGATCAACCATTCCAAAGAACTAGTGATGAAGCATGCTGTCCACCTCCTGACCAGTGTGGTCATTAACTCAAGATGCAGAATGAGACATCTGTCTTTGGACATTGCTAAGATAGGATGTGTTTGTCTCATGTGTGCATATGCGACACTACGTTTTTGTTTTTCTTCAACTTTTTGGAGGTGGGACAAGCAAAATTAGTAATAAAATTATCAAGATGGCAGGGAGGTGGGGAGAAAGTAAAGGGATCCCTGAAAGCCTCTAAAATATGCACAAAAAACAATATAAAGAAGGTCAGTATAGGAAACACAGACAAGCAGGACAGCTTTGAAAACAACATGCTGAATTCATTGTATCCTTGGAGGTAGAAGCAAGCTGCTCATGGTATAGCTTGCAGCTGCATGTGTCCTGCTCCCTTTCTGTTTTGCTTTGTATATGACAATACCTATCCTGATATTTGTTAAGTTACAAATTGAAAAAAATATTTTAAAACAACAACAAGTGAAGTGAAGAATTTTTATCCAAGGTTGCACAGCTAGTGGAAGAGCTAAAATTTGAACCCAGATCAAAAGCCTTTTTATACCTACACCTCATCCAGGCTTGGATTTTTGTCAGTTAAGAGTTACCATCAGTTAGGTGTTAAAAAAAGTTCTGCTGGGTTTGTGTGTGTTTGTGGGCTGGGGAATGTGTGATTTTATTTTATTTTTTTAGCCCAAGGGTCAGTGTTGATTAAAGCACAGTGGTAGCAGTGGTAATGGCTGGTTTTGTGGTTTCCCAGTGGCATAACTAGAATTTTTTGGTTTCCTGGCAAAGTTAAGTAGGCTTTTGTAATTTGATGAAAGAGTTTACAAAGTTTGTAAAGGATGATACAGTATTCCTGTGCCTGCAGTCTAGGGAGCTGTCCATCAGCTGCACATCATTTACCAAGAATGTTCTTTTTGTTGTCAAAATTTGATTGCCACGTGTCATGAGTGCTTTTAGTAGCTGTTCTAATTGGATCTGGAATGGGAACAGGGTTGGTGTAACGGCAGCCTTATCTAGTAATTCTATTAGCACAGTAGTTTAAGATGTTGACTCATCTCATTCCAGAATGCTCTCTCATTGGGAATAAGAGATAAATAGGAGTGCCCTGAATGCCACAGATCAAGTCCATGGGTCATCTAGGCCCAACAGTGCCAGACTGCACGGAATGAATTCCTGCTTCCACAGTGTAATGTGATGAACTCCATGAAGGTTTCTCCCTTCTTACCTCCCACCCCGTGAATATCTCTCTCCCTGCCTGTTTCTAGTACCTGATATGTTACTGTAAAAGCTTCATTTCCTTGAAATTTTTAGGAGTTTTCAAAAGATTCCTTTCATCAACTTTGAAATACTTAAGAATTTTGATCAATGCAATGACCATGATGACGAAGCATGCTACCCATTACCTGACAGAGAGAGAAATGATGGACCCATGGTATAGAAGGAGACATATTTTTGGACATAACCAGTATGTGAATTTGTTTTGCCTATCCATATTGATTATGAGGGTTTGTGTTTGTTTTTCTGTTGGGGAGGGTGATTTGGAAGAGAGAGGGTTCAAGTGATGTAAAAGAAAAGAAAAGAAAGAAAAGAGGGTCATCACAATATTTAAAAATGCACAAAGAATATAATAGAAGGAAGACAGGATGGAAACAGACAAACAAGACCACTGCTTATTGAGTTTATCATATACTTAAAAGGAAAAGTAAAACAGTCATAACAGCCTGAGACTTATCTATGAAGTGAAGAGGTGGGCTGTGACCTGCGTTGGTGGAAGGAGTTACCCACATCAAGGAAACCATAGAGTCTTTAAGTATTGATATATATCTTCATACTATGCTCATAAAAAAACCTGTGATATAGGTAAAGTAGGCATTAATATGTATACTCATTGAACTCATAAGAAAACTGAGACTCAGGGATGTAATTCAGCTAGTCAATGACTGAACCAGAACTGAAAGATCCAATATACAGCTCAATATCCTTTCCATAGTACTGGGTGGCAATCTAACACTATATTGTACCTTGGTTAATTTTGCCTTGGAGAGTTTTAGAACGAGTCTGGGTGGGATATTGCATTGTAAAGAACAGTGTATTGGAAGCCTGGGTTCTAGTGGACCGTGTGGCTGTGAACTTCACTTTGAAAAGCAGTATTGCACAGTAGAAGGAGGTAATGAATTTGGAGTCAAAGAACTTGGGTTCAAATCCCACCTTTGTGACTTACCACTTGTGTGACTTTGAACAAGGGACTTTCTTCTCTGGACCTTGGTTTCATCATCTATAAAAATGGAGGGGTTGGATTAGATGACCTATGATTCTCCAGGCCTCAGTTTTCTCATCTGTTAAATGTGGATAACATTAACATGGAAGGGCGTTTCTTTCTGTAAAATGCGGGTGTCGGATTTTGATATCTGATTTTTGATACTTCAGTATCCTCAAATCCAGCCTCAGAGACTTACTAGCTGTCTGACCCTGGACAAGTCACTGAATAACTCTCTGCCTCAGTTTCCTCATCTGTAAAATGGGGATAGCAATAACACCTGTCTTACAAGGTTGTGGGGAAGGAGTCGGGGGAGAAGTATTTCTACAGCACCTACAATGTGCACTTTCTACAAATATTACCTCCAAATATTGATCCTGGCAACTCTGCCAGCTAGGTGCTCATATTATCTATCCCCTTTTAACAGATGAGGAAACTGAGCTTTAGTGACTTGCCCAAAGTCACACAGTTGGTAAATGTCTGAGGCTGGATTTGAGCTCAGGGCTTCCTGACTCCAGAGCTCTGTTCATTGTAACCCACCTGTTGGGAAAATACAGTGAAAGAACATTGATACAGCTTTGTAAACCTTAAAGCCCTATATAAACGCTTCGTGGTTATTTGGTCAGGTCTAATTCTTTGTGACCCCATTTGGGGTTTTCTTGGCAGAAATGTTGGAGTGATTTGCCATTTCCTTCTCTGGCTCATTTTACAGATGAGGAAATTGAGGTAAACAGGATCATATAGCCAGTAATTGTCTGAGGCCAGATTTGAACTCAGGGAGATGAGTTTTCCAGACTCCAGTTCTACTACACCACCACTGCCCCTCTATAAATTATCATTGTTCTTTGGCTATACAGAGGAGGTGTACTGATATAGCAAGATCGAGCCCATTTGAAGAAACCCTCAGAATTTCTTCTTACCTTTCCCCAGGTGTGAGCGTGGGCTTTCAGCCTGTAGGCTGATGTAAGGGATTGATACTATCTGGCACATGTCCTTTCTGGCTCTGATTCATCAATTATGATGCACCTGGGTGCCACTGGCATTAGGCAAGTCATTCCTTGAAGACTCTCAGTTTTCTCATTGTTGATTGATTGCATGGTTCAGATGAGCAATATACCAAGTCCTCATTTGGACTTCTTGGAGTTTCTGATGTGTTTGCTTTCCTTCCATTTAACAGATGAGAAAATGGAGACATGGGGTAGTTATATATTAAGGACATTAGAGCCCCATTAGAGCCTTCCTGGTTAATGTGATTCTAAGAGGTGACTCCTCTTTTAGGTTGCCTTGCCAATTTTCCCAGGCCAGACACAAAGCCTGCTTTGATTAGTATTGAGTGAAGGCCTTTCTTATCCTTTACATGTATTCAGACACTATCCATTCTTCAAGGGCTGGATTGAGTCTCACCTCTGCCATGAATCCTGCCCAGACCATTCCAGTGGACAGGAATCTCTCCTTCCCTCTGATCTCAGTAGCACTTAACTGCTGACATCATGCATTGGATATCATGCATGCTGCCTCACATCTTATCTTTTGCCAATGTGTATTTTGTCTCCACTTAGATTGTGAAGTCCTGGAGGCAGAGGGCAAGTCTTATTCGTGTCTGTGCCTTACACACAGTAGGCACTCAATAAATATTTGTTGTTGATAGCAAGAACAATTGGGGGGGGCGCGGAAAGCAAGTGGGATGATATTGGCTTGGCTTCTGGGATCCAGGATGCCTCTTAATTCACTAGGTGAAGAGGAAAAGAGAGGAAGAAATAGAGAACAGCATGAGCTCAGAGGTGGCAAAGTACAAGGCATGTGTGGGTGGGACAGGGTACATTGATTTTGAGGAGGGGTCATAGGGGAGAAAGGCTGACAGATGTGGAGAAGATTTGGAGCAGGCAGAGACGAGGCTACTTTTCTGGAACAGAGAGAGCTGTGTAGCTTGTGGGCAGGGCCCATCTTTAGCCCCTGCTAACAAGACCTGCTGTAGCAGCTGATGAGAGGGAAGATTAGGGAATATTGTTCTCCCATCTTTCAATCACACTGGCACTGGCTCAGAGCCCAAGGGGCTGGGGCTTCCTCAGCAGCTGCCCCTTTCAGCACTGCCTTAGTTGCAGCTGCTGCTTAACTCCCTTTGCAAGATAATTAAGAATCCCTTGCTTTGCTTGGTGTTTTACTTGTTACAAAGTGCTTTCACTTACTTTATCTCCTCTATCTTGTCATTTATCCCTTGAGATAAATGGGACGGGTCTTCAGCAAGCATTTATTAGGCTCCCACTCTGTGCAAGGTTCTAAATAAGAGACAAAGTTTAGGTGAAACAACATCCTTACCCTCATGGAGTTTCCATTCAAGTTGGAGGATAGGAAACATGAGCAGATAGATGTAATATGGAATAATACATGTTCATTATTGAAAAGAAAGCCCCCCAAAAAAATTGCTATTGGAGGCAATTAGGTGGTACAGTAGATGAAGTACTTAGCCTGGAGTCAGGAAGACCAGAGTTCAAATCCAGCCTCAGACACTTAACTAGCTATGTGACTCTGAGCAGGTCATTTAACTTCTGTTTGCCTTGCTTTCCTCAACTGTAAAATGGGGATTACAATAGCATTTACTTCCCAGGGTTATTGTACAGATCATATGAAATAATATCTTTAAAGTATTTAGCATAGTGCCTGGTACATAAATACTTGTTATCACTGAATGATCAGGAGAGGCTTTTTTAGAAGAGGTTGAATTTGAGTTGGGGTTTGAAAGGATGGGTAAGAATTCATAAGATCATAAATTCAGACCTGGAAGGGACCTGAGAAGTCAACTAGTTAGTCCCAGGCCTTCATTTTACTCCTGAGAAAACTGATACTTAAAGAGGTTTGTGACTTGCTCAGTCCCCTAATTCCAAATGGAGCCCACTTTCCTCCTCTTTTGGCTCCCGAAGGTGGAGAGGGAGAGAGAAACAGGGAGAGAGACAGACAGACAAGGGGAGAGAGAAAGAGAGAGAGAGAGAGAGAGAGAGAGAGAGACAGAGAGAGACAGAGAGAGACACAGAGAGAGACAGAAAGAGAGAGAGGGAGAGGGAGAGAGAGAGGGAGAAGGAGAGATAGGGAGAAGGAAAAGGGAACAGGAAGGGAGAGAGAGGGAAAGAAGGTGGGAGAGAGGAAGAGAAGACAGACAGGGAGAGGGAGAGAGGGAGGGAAAAGGAGGAAGGATAGTATGAAAATCAAGAACAGCCTGAGCACAAAGGCAAGAACATGCAAGGAATATTATATGGGGACACAGAACTTCCCTTTGACGGGAGCATGGGATGTCATGCTACTATTCCTGTTTCACCAATAGGGAAACTGAGACCTAGCTAAGTGCCATGAGGGCTCAGACTTAAGTCCCATGTTGCCCCACCATGGTGCTAAGGGTTCCCTCAACCTTTGATGAGAGAGAACCTCTTTATATCTGGAATTAATCAGTCATAAGTTCTTCCCATGTTCTTTCCCCTTTATCTTTCCTTCTTGCATCTAGCCTAAGTTTTCCTTTACTCATCACAGATCTTTTTATTAAAAATCCAGCATTACAGTAGGCAATTCACCTTGCTGACAGTAGCTGGCACACATTCCTAAGTTTACCCATTCAGTAGTGGAGGCTCGAGTAGATTTCTGAGCCCTTGCTGATGGGTAGGTTGGATGACGTTGTATAAGTAGTGGAGCGTGCCCTGTGTTGAGCAATCTTTGACCTTCAGAGTAAAGATACACCAGTATAGAACATGTTGACCCAAACCTCTTCCCAACCCACACCCACCTTCAGCTCCTGAACAGTGCGTACAGACCAGCATTTTCTAAAATAGCTGGGCAAGAGGATGAAGCCAATCTGGATCCCTGCCAGTTGGTTTTTCACCATCCCCCCAACGCACTTCACACTTTTCTATTTTCTCTGATTCCCCTCTTCTGGAAAGCCCAGCCCTTCCTCCCTGTCTGCCTTTTTAAGTCCTACTCATGCTTCAGGACTTGCTTCAGTCCCTGTGATTTCTCTGGTCCACCATGATTCCCTTTGTACTCCTGTAACAATTGTTTGAACCACTCATTTGGAGATTTATTATACACCTCCATGGGACATCATTTGAGTGATTGGTTGTCTTATGTATCTATTCAATTTTTCCTGTGTCTGTGTCTTATCTGCCTAGCTACAAATTCCTCAAGGGCAACAGTGACCCTTATATATTAGTATCTTCCACAATGCTTTGTCTGTTAAGTGGACACTTCTAAATCCAATTGAACTTAGGAAGGAAGATCACTTGGTAGGCTGGAGGAATGAATGGGTTGACCAGCAGTTTTCAAGTTATTAAGGAAGCTGGGTTTGACAGAGGCAGGGTGTTAACTAAATGCCTAGCTTGGAAGCCAAAGACAAAGTATCAGGGGAAACAATGGTACAGAAATGTTGCATCATGACACTGTATTCATGAACAGGGTGAAAGTGTATGACTGTACTTGAAATCTTTGAAATGGACAGGAAACATATCCTTCTTTCCTTCCCCTGCAGAACAGCATGCCTCAGGAATGGTTCCTAATTCTTTCCCTCCTTGCTGGTTAGGGAGTCACCTTCTTTTGTTCATGTTTAAGAAGAGAAGTTCTGAATGCTGTGGATAAGTTCACTTACCTTGGTAGTGTACTTTCCAGGGATGTACACATTGACAATGAGGTTGAGTGTTTGGGAGGCTCCAAAGAAAGGTTTGGGAGAGAAGAGGTATTAGATTGACTACCAAACTGAAGGTCTACAGAGCTGTTGTGCTGACCTCATTGTTGTATGCCTGTGAAGCATGGACAGTCTACCAGCTCCATTCCAGGAAACTGAATTGCTCCCATTTGAACTGTCTTAAGAAGATTCTGAGGATCTCCTTGGCTGAACTGCCAAGCATTCAGACTGTGCTTCAGAGAGCGCAAATATGATGAACTGGCCACGTTGTTCAAATGAAAAATATATACTTGCCAAAAAGACTGTTTTATGGAGAACTTGCATGGGTCAGGTGATCACATGGTGGTCAGAAGAATCGATACAAGGACATTCTCAAGGTCTCTCTCAAGAACTTTGGATTTGACTATACAACATGGGAGATACTGGCACAGGACTGTTCAGCATGGCATGCCCACATCAGTAAACAAAGTAAACATAGGATGCGCAAATTTGGAGTATACATCCCAAAACTTCATATAGTCTATCTGCGCCCAACCTGTGATGGAGCAATCCAGCTCATATTCGTCTGATCAGCCACAACTGGACACATTGAAACTTCACTTTATCATAATGATGTCATTTGGCTCCTCTTTGAAAACAAAGGACAACAACCAAACAATCAAGAGGAGGAAAATGGCTTTGGAGATCTCATCCAGTTCTCTGAAACTTTGGTCAAGAACCATGGAGCTCAGGGGTGATGATCAAGAGGAGCCATGGTAAAGGCTCATTGATTCCAGGTTGCTGGTTTTTGCCTTTGTGATCTATCCCCACAGTTATGCCTGTTTTCCTTTTATCCCCAACACCGGTAAGAAAATTGTTCTTTTTCTGACTGAGCAATTAGTTCACCACACCCAGATTATGTTGGTGCCCTCTCCAATTTTGCTGTGTGAAATAACCAATGAGACCTTAAGAGGAATATTTATATCGACTCACAATGCCACTCATGATTTATTCATGTGAGGTGGAAACATTTATATGGATTGGGTCCTTGTTTCAGGCAGTTCCTATGTGATACTTGGCCAGCTGGGCAATATGCCATCAATATTTTTCCTGAAAAAGTTGATTTTTTTTTTGAATCTGATTTGCTTTAACAATGTCAAGAAAATCTCTGCTTCTCGTCATTTAATAGTACATCCTTTAATCCGTCCCTCCTCCACATTGCATTTCATGATTTTGGAAAATAGCATGTAAGAGTGCAAGATGAAGTCTGAATATATGTCTCTAAATTCTGGTTCTACCATTTACTTGGACAAATCATTTCTCCTTGATGGGCCTTGATTTCCCCTTCTGTACAATGAAGGGTTACTCTAGATAACTTAGGTGTGTGATCCTGGGAAAACCACTTAACTTCCATCTGCTTCAGTCTCCTCATCTGTAAAAGAATAATGACTACAAAACTATTATATAAGAGTAAAACACTTACAAAGCTATGTAGCCATTTTAAGATTTGCAAAGCATTTACAAATACCCTCTCATTTTATACTCACCATAACCCCGAGAAGTAGGTATTTTTATTATTATTCCAATTTTATAGATGAGACCACTGAGGGAGACAGAGATTAAGTGATTTGTCCAGGGACACACTACTGTGTCTGCTGGCTTCATTTGAATTCAAGTGCCTCACTCTTCCTTCCTTCCTTTCCCCCTTCCTTCCCTTCCTCTAATTTCTTTTTTATTTTATTTTATTTAATAAATTTATTTAACTTTTTACATTCATTTTCACAAGATTTTGGGTTCCAAAATTTTCTCCCCATTTG
>CM053769.1:577994523-578008564 GCA_028658325.1 Potorous gilbertii | reverse complement strand
AACGGAAATCTCCTTCACTGTGTTTCTGTGCGGCTTCCACTGTTCCAGAATTTGTCAGGAGTTCTTTTTACAGGAAATCTATGGGCTGTGGGTTCGGAGCTAGCAAATGTGAGTCTTTCTACTCCGCCATCTTGGCTCTGCCCCCCTTCCTCTAATTTCCTATGTACTGTGAACGCAGGTGGATGTTGATCTCTTTGAAACGTCATGAACCCTTTCAAATTGTCTCTAGACTGTATGGAAGCCTGACCTACTTAACGTCAGTATCAGAAAGACCTCCTTCCTTGGGCTGATTTTGTTTCAGGACGGTTAGTCAATGTCTTCAGCAAAATAGCATTAGTGAGTCTGTCCAGCACATACGTACATCAATTCTGATATTTTGAACGAGTTAATTAAAGGAAAAAATTGTAATCATCTTCTGGTTATTTGTAATTACCATTCTGTGGAACATCAGGGGAGATTTCCTATCTCTTCTTACCATTCTAGGTTGCCAAAAGTAGACCTGACCTTGCAGAGGATCTGAGGGAATTTATATTGATATATGTATATACTTATCTAGGCATTTCTCTGATTGTATCCCATAATCATCTCATGTCTTACCTGATTTATTTATATATCCTCCGCACAATAAATAGGTACATGGAGTCAAATTTGTTTATTTATTAGCAAAGAAACCCATTTCAAGTTGTTAGTAAAACAAAAATCAGAGAAAAAAGGTACATAGGAAAATATATACCAGACAATACAGAGTGAAGAAGGTCTCCCTTTAGCACTGAAGTAACTCAGTGCACCCAAGAGAGTCCTAGATCTCACTCAAAGGGAAATTCCCCAAAGTCTCTAGTATAGCAAGATGGTGATAGGGACATGATACAGACTGCGAGTTTTTCCTCATGTAGGCTTTTTCCCAGCGTCTTAAAAATAGGAAACACTTCAGGAATTTGGGTGTTATCCTTGCTCAGAGGTCATGTTAATTTTTATTTTGTTCTAATTTTAGTAAATGTGCCGCTGAAGCGAACAGGGTGTCAGAAATTTTTAGAGCTAAGCTGGATCTTTGAGCAGGCAGCTAGGTGGCACAGTGGATGCAGTGCCAAGCGTGGAGTCAGGAAGACCTAAGTTCAAATCTGGTCTTACTCTTACTAGCTGTGCAACCCTGGACAGGTCACTTAACCTTGTTTGCCTCAGTTTCCTCCTCTGTAAAACGAGTCGGAGAAGGAAATGCCAAACCACTCTAGAACTTTTGCCAAGAAAACCCCAAATGGGGTCACGGAGAGTCAGACATGACTAAAAAGGACTGAAGAACAACAGACCTTTGAGCTCATCCAATGCCCACCTCTTTATTTTCTAGCTAAGGTAACTGAGGTCTGGAAAGGTCATAGGTTCATAAATCTAAAGCAGGAAGGAACCTTAAAGGTTACAACTCCCACATTTCACAGTTGAGGAAGCCAAAGCTGAGAAAGATTAAGTGACTTGACTGATTGAATGTTAGATAAATGTTAGCTCTTTGATAAATACACCTCAGTCACACCTCTCCCTGCTATTATTACTGTGGATATTCAATAATTTTTAAACATGCATTCATAATTATTTTCCTCTACAATTATCATTAGGCAGTTTGCCTGGAAATACGCTTGTTTTACTATTGTGATAAGGCTTAAAAATAGTGAAGGACAACATGGATAGTGAAGAGATGCCTGGCCTGTCACTCTGCATCGGCAAAGGGAGTTCTACAGTGGGAGTTTCTTACAGGAATGAAATGGCAGGTCCAGACCAAAGTAATAGCCATCAAGATGCATTTATTAAGCACTTGCCATGATATGCCAGGCCTTGTGCTTGGTGCAGGTGTACAGAGACAAACATGCCTTCAAGGGGGCGTTATTTCTGTTGGGAGAATCAATATGTCCATATGGATGTAGTTATAGAAGGTACTTTTGGGACGAGATTATAACAACTGTAGAAATAACGATGCATCCTGTTTGTGTTTTACTTTTCTCCGTTCTTTTCCAGTTGTGTGGTCTTATTTTGGTCTGCTAGTAACACAGGGAGGTAGACTTTTCTTGTTTGTCCTTTGTTTTCAAGGAGGACGGTGACATCAGGGAGGTGATGCCATGACATACAGACAGGGTTGGCACAATAATTCCCATTTTATAGATGAGGAAACTGGGGCGGGGGCGAGGCATGGAGAGGTTGGAGATGAAATGATTTGGCCAGTCCCACAAAGGTTGTTATAGCCAGGAGTAAAACCCAGGGAGGGGAGACCCTGACTCCCAGTGTTTTCCTTTGGTGACAATACAACTTAGAATCACAGCGTCCAGAAGAAGAAAGAATCATAAAACTCTTAGATGGAGAGTTGGAAGGGATCTTAGAGCTCTTCTAGTCTATTTTCCTCCTTTTACAGATAAGTTACCTGAGACCCAGAAGCTAAAGTGATTTATATAGAATCACAAAGCTAGCTTGTGGAACGGATGGCCCTAGAACTACATGGTGTTTTTTGAGGGGAAGATGGGACAAGTTAGGAAAAGTTCAAAGGATATAAATTTTGGTACGGCCCATTGAATAATGTGCCTCATGCCACGGAGCATCTTTCCAAAGGGCTCTTTGCCTGGTGCCTCACATCTCAGTCATTGTTGTGCCCAGAAGGCTTAGCAGCTATTGGATAAGTTAGAAACAGTCACTGAAATGGGAAGGCTTTGCCTTCTGGACTTTACACCCTCATGCCTGCAGACTTGTCTCATTGAACCCCGTCCTATTTCTGAGGAAAACAGAGGCATGGGCATAAGCAGGAGTTTATGGAAAGGATTATCAAAGGTGTGGCTGAGAAACAGCTCTGCCCAGCAATCTTTAGTTCTGAGACAGGTGCTGACGCTAGGAGCGCCTTGAATTTTGCCCTTGGCAGAGTGAAATCTGAGGAGCTAATATTACTTTAAGTCACTCTTGAAAGGGGCGTGGGGGTGGGTGGGGGTAAGAACTTGGATTGGAGACAGAATGGCCAGAGGACAGAACACCACATCGTGCCTACTCTGTTACATCATCAAGGTATGGAAGTGACTTTTAGGTCCTCCAAGTCTCTCGGTGAAAGATAAGCTGTGGCATCACCTCTGGGAAGGCTTTTAGTAGGGACCCAACGATGAACTGACTTCCAGGAGGGTGTGGAAAGTTCCACCAAGAGGCACTGGATGGAGAGCAACCTGTGAGATTCTCCATAAAAGCAGAGGCAGGAGCTCTTCACCTGGGGCCTATGAAATTGTCCTTGGGATATTTTGATGACTGTAGAATTGTTTCCCTTTGCAATTTCCTATATTTTATTCTATACACTTGAAAACATTATTCTGAAAAGTGGTCTAAGGCTTCCCCAGACTGTCAAAGGGGAGATCATCGCACAGAAAAGACTCAGAATCAATGCCACGGTAGGGTCCTTGGTGTTGGGCTAAAAAGCAATCTTAGATCTTTAAATCCAAGTGCTTTAATTTGCAGGTGAGGAAATGAAGACCCAGAGAGGTTACCCTAGGTCACATTGATAGTAAGGAATAGCACTAGCATTTGAACTTGAGTCTTTTTTTAGAGTTCAGCCTTGCTCAAAAAAAAAACAACAAACCAAAACAACACTACAAAACAACCTTTCAGAAAAGACCTCCTCATAGCTTTCCTTGGGGACAGCTAGTGGTGCAATGTTTAAATCTGTCCTTGGACACTTACCAGCTCTGTGACTCTGGGTAAGTCACTTAACCTTGTTGGCCTCAGTTTCCCCACCTGCAAAAGAAGCTGGAGAAGGACATGGCAAACCATTCCTGCCTCTTTACCAAGAAAACCCCAATGGCAGTCATGAAGTGTTGAACATGAATGAAAAATGACTGACCAACAGCATAGTTTCTTCAGTATGGTTTATGGTTCCTTTTGTTTGTGGCTTTTTAAACACTATCTTTGACCAATGCCTGATGTCATACACAAGAATAAAATCCAAATGGGTACATGATCTAGGTATAAAGATTGATGCTATAAACAAATTAGTGGAACAAGGAATAGTGTATTTATCAGATTTATGGAGAAGGGAAGAATTTTTGACTAAACAAGAGATAGAAAGTATTATGATGTGCAAAATGGATAATTTTGATTACATTAAATTGAAAAGTTTTTGCATAAACAAAACCCAATGCAACCAAAATTAGGAGGGAAGTAGAAAACTGAGAAAGAATTTTTGCAACTAGTATCTGTGATAAAGGCCTCATTTATAAAATATATAGAGAACTGAGTCAAATATACAAGAATACAAGTCATTGCCCAGTTGATAAATGATCAAAGGATATGAACAGGCAATTTTCAGAGGAAGAAATTAAAGCTATCTATAGTCATATGAAAAAATGCTCTAAATCACTATTAATTAGAGAGATGCAAATCAAAACAACTCTGAGATACCATATCACACCTATCAGATTGGTTAACATGACAAAACAAGAAAATGATAAATGTTGAAGAAGATATCGAAGAGTTGGAACACTAATTCATTGTTGGTGGAGCTGTGAACTAATCTGCCCATTCTGGAGAGCAATTTGGAACTATGTCCAAAGGGTTACAAAAATGTGCATACCCTTTGACCCAGCAATAGCACTTCTAGGACTGTATCCCCAAGAGATCATAAAAATGGGAAAGGGTCCCACATATACAGAAATATTTATAGCAGCTCTCTTTGTGATGGCCAAAAACTGGAAATCAAGGGGATGGTCCATCAATTGGGGAATGATGGAATCAATTGTGGTATATGAATGTAATGGAATACTTTTGAACTATAAGAAATGATGAACAGAAAGACTTCAGAGAGTCCTGGAAAGACTTATATGAGCTGATACTGAGTGAAAGGAGCAGAACCAGGAGATCTTTGTACACAGCAACAATCAGAATATGTGAGGATTTTTTCTGGTAGACTTAGAACTTAGACTTAGCAATGCAAGGACTTAAAAAATTCCCAATGGTCTCTTAAGGCAAAATGCCTTCCACATCCAGAGAAAGAATTATGGAATTCGATCACAGATTGTAGCAGATCATTTTCTTTTGTATTACGTTTTGGTTTGTTTTATGATTTCTCTCATTTTAATTCTCTATGCAACATGACTAAGGTGAAAATGTATTTAATAGGAATGTATATGTAGTTGTGTGCCATCTCAGGGTGGGAAGAGGTAAGGAGGGGGAGGGAGGGGAAAAAAATCCAAATTATATTAAAGTGATTGTAGAATACTGAAAACAAATAAAATTAAAAAAACACTATCTCTGTAATTTTTTTTAGATTTTATTGAAGATTGTTTAGCCCAATTTGTCAATCATGTCATTCAACAAATATTTATTGAATGTCTGTTGTATGTCTGTCCCCCATATAGGCACTGTGTGTGTGTGTGTGTGTGTGTGTGTGTGTGTGTGAGAGAGAGAGAGAGAGAGAGAGAGAGAGACAGAGACAGAGACAGAGACAGAATACAGATATAATATATGAAGTAGCAGCATTATGTGTTAGAAATCAAAGAAGTGTTTATTAAGCATCTATTACATCCCAGCCACTGCTAGGTGCTGAGGATACAACTACAAAGAATGAAACAATCCCTAATTGCAAGCAGACTATATTCTAATAGAGGAGACAATAACTACATATAAAAATATATTCAGCATAAATATAAAGTAAATAATACAAATATATACAAAGCAACTCAATATAAGTAAGGTATTCAAGTTCAAGGGGGAAAATAACACATAAAAGGAAGCTGAAAAGTTTGGAGGAGTGATGGGATAAAGAGAGAAGTCTGGAGAGTCAGGAGGTAAACCCAGTGAGGAATAAATGTGTTTGTGCTGGGCACTTCCTTAAAATGGAGAAATCTGAGACAAGTTGACCCCTCAGAAAAAGGAGTAGGTGGGGTCGTGGAATCTTCCTTGGTGAGAGAGTTGCTGTGACATAGTGATAGAGGCATCTCCCAGAGGCATGAAGGTAGTTTTGGAGGGGTTGTTTCAGTTTCATCTCTGCCCACCAAGGGACGTCAAAAACTGTTGTGGTTTCAAGATGTGATGTGGTGGAACCATTTCAAAGAATTCAGTCAGACCCCCTCTAATCCAAGGTGAGATTGACACCTCTCATGAAGCGGTCTAAGTTCCAAGAGAAACCAGCAACTTCAGAGAAAGCAAGATGGATTTTTATAGGGTAAAGATGCCACTATATAATAGAAATTATGAATATTAAAAAGGCAGGAGGGTTTTTTAAGAGATTAGGTAATGTGACAGGGGTCTCAGCCTCCACAAAACTGTGCATATGCTTACTCACAATACATATAGAAAAACTCATTTGGGGGGATATGTATGTATGATAATGATATTATAATAAGCCTCTACATCATAAAGTTTACTCTAGGTCAGTTCTTTACTATTACTGTGCAGGTGCCTACTCAGGGTAGGTCCCTTCTATTGTTTTGGGGTTCACATCCTACTTGGGCATCCTGGTGGTACTGCTTTCTGATTGGCTGAGTGTTGTTGTCCTGTCTGAGACTAGATGGATGTGGTTGTGGTGGTTGAATGCATGGATACACCTGCTATTTCCATGGAAAATATGAGGAATGGATCTAGGGGCAGTGGCTAGCTAGAGACAGTGCCTGGGATCCCATCACATGGAAATGCCTGCTATTCTGTGAGAAATAGGAGTTCATGGACACACCTGTTGTTCTAGTGAGCAGTGAAGCATATATGAAGACATTAGGATAAATGTGTGTGTGGGAGGGGAAGGGTGGGTGGCTAGTAGGGGCAGTGGGTCTGCTGTTTGGTGGGGCCTATAAGGAAATTAGAATATTGGGACAGGGGGCAGCTTTATTAGGATTTCATGCAAAGGCATGGAGATGGGAGATGGTGTGTCATGTGTGATGAACAGGAAAAAAAGTCAATTTGACTAGATTACAGAATGCAGGATAGGGAGTGATATCCATTGAAAGTGGAAGGGTAGCATGGGGGGCAAGATTGGCTTACAAAGCTAAACTGGAGAATTACTATATTGTCCTAGAGGCAATAGGGAGCCTCTGGAGTTTATTGAGTAGGGAAAGTAGGACTGCTAGGCTTGGAGTTAGTTCAAGTTTCTAGTTTCAGCTCTTTCATCAACTAGCTGTATGACCTTGAGGCAAGTCACTTAAACTTGGCCAATTTCTAGTTTATAAAGTGAGGGAGCTCAATCAAGGTCTATTTTAGTTCTGAGGATGTGTGGATGGCATATTATCAATATGGGTTATTAAATAATTGGGGCACCATATTGTCTGTGATACAAACAAAAAGTATTGTAGGATCAGAAGAGTGGGAAATTGTTGAATAATTAGGGAAGTCAAAGGGATGGTAGGATTTGAAGTAGACTTTCCAAACTGAGTAGGATTTGCATAGAAGGTCACTCCAAATGGGAGAAGTAACACAAGTGAAGATAAGAAGGTAAGGGTGAAGATGGCATGTTCGTGGCACAACAAGCCCAGCCTGACTACCGCAGAAAGTATGATTTGGGGAGTAGTGGTAAAAAAGTTTGAATTCGTGAGATGGGGACCAGAATAGGGAGGATCTTGAAAATCCAGTGGAATAATTTAAAATTGACTCTGAGGGCTTCTGGTGACATGGAAGTAGGCAGGGGTTCTTAAATGCTATGTCAGTGGAACTCAAGCTCTGGCAGGTGCTATCAAGCTAGAAATACTTTGGGCATGGGAATAAGACCATACTTACATTCTCTGAATTTCATTAACTAGACTAGCTGAGTAGTTTGGAGTAATAGACCACTGGACTTGGTATCCACATTGATAAGGACCCTGTTCATACTTTATGACTGGAAAAATCACATCATCTACTCATTCTGTCAGCCTTGTTACTCACACTTCACCAGTACCCTCTGTCCTTGAGTCTTCTCTGATTAGAGGGTGGAGTTTGCTTCCATTTAAGGGGAGTCCTCAGGCCAGCCATCTCTTAATTTCCCACCTGGCTACTACTCTCCTTTGGATTTCTCTGTCATGTACCAACACCTTGCTTTCTCCTGCATTTGATTGTAAGCTCCTTGAGGGTATGGTCTATTGACACCAAGTCCAGTAGTCTTTTTATTCTTCCAAACTCCTCAACTAGCCTAATTAGTGAAATTCAGAGAGGCTAGTCATCAGAAAGTTGGCCCTAGGGTGATGGATTTTTCAGCCAGGGCAACTTATGAAGGTATTTACTATAAGTGTTTACAGGATAATGGAGCTGGAAGACACCTTTGAGGTTGTTTAGTACCCCTCACCACATTTCTATAGATGAGAAGACAAAGAAACAGAGAAGTTAAGTAACTTGCCCAAGGTCACATAAGTAGTGGCAGAGCTAAGATATGAACGTAGCTCCTCTGATTCCAAATATGGTACTATTTTCACTGCATCATGATGTGATCTGTATGACTAAAAGTGCCTGTAATGATACATCATGACTTCTTTAAGTATTGATGCTAATGATAATAAATTCAAAGTCACTAAATAGCAGGGAAATGATATGATGAAAAGAGTGTTTTAGGAAGATTAATGTGGTTATTGGGACATGCGTGGGCATGAGCAGGCCACAGTGTATGACTAGTAAAGAACTACACAGGAAAAACAGCTTGAAAAGATGTCATTGGTAGAGGGAAAAATCTGTAGGGAACAGCATGCCCTGAACAACTCATATTCCTCAAGCTGTATCCCAGCTGGAACACTTCCCTAAAGCTGAAGCTCTAGTTTGTTGCTTATCTGCAGAGTTGATGATTATCATCTGCTATGCTACTTTTTTCACTTTGCTAAATTGCTACTTCCATCTACTAGTTTTTTCCTGAATTTTAGCTTATATTTAGTCCCTTTTCTAGAGGAAAGCATTTATAGCTTTTTTTTTTTTTTTTTGAGAGGCAGGGTCAACATAGCCCATTACTTCAGGGCTATTTCACCTCTTTTGTGAGTCAGTCCCACAGCTGCACTCAGCCAGTACAACAAAAGTCTTTTAGTTCACATCTGTCTTAGTAGTCTTCTCTTTCAATACCAACTTTCTCAGGCCAACCTGATATTTGGATTGGGGAAAGTAAGTTTTGTTGGCATTTTCCTTAGAAAATAATGCTAGAATCATTCAGCATTACTCTAGAGTTTCCTTACCAGGATCATAGATATGGTTATCTCTGTCCTGCATTCCTAAAGCTATACCCAAATTACCAGTTGCCCTATACAGATTTTTATCGAGTAGTCCAATGTATCCTTGTCTTCTCTTTGATAAAAGGAAAGTCAGAGACCATTTAACCTTTTTTGTGTCATGGACAACACCTTTGGTAGTCTAATGAAGTCTAGAGACTCTTCACAATAATGCTTTTTAAATGCTCCAAATAAAATATATAGGATTACAAAAGACACTAAAAATTAGTGAAAATAAAGATGTCAGTTACTGGATTAGACTTTAATGTGTTGGATTTTCCTCCACTACCAGAGACTGACTTATTTTTTTAAATTTACTTTTGAGATGGTGAATTGTTTTGTATGACTATACTGTATCAACAAATATTTAACTGCCACTTATAGGGAGCATAGTGTTTTAGAGAACACTAAGAATAATTCATGGTTTTTGCCTTCAAGGAATTTGTGATCTCATTGGAAAGATACGATATTCATCAAAAAGTTAAATAATACAAGAGAAAATATGAGAGATGTGCCAAGGAAGCATTAGATGCTAAGTACCAAATGTTCATACAATTAAGTGCTATAGGAGGAGCTGAAAGTAGGAAGAGAGAGAGAGCACTGTGGATATTAGTGGTTAGAAAGGAAGCCATGAAAGAGGAGATAGGCTTTGTGTTGGTTCTTGAGGGTGAATAGAATTTAGATAGACTATAAGGAGGAGAGAGCAGAGTCCAGAAAGGTGTAAGCAAAGGCACATAGACAAAAACTGACCTATTCAGGGGATGGGTAGTAGATCCATCTGGCTAAAATGGAATCAGTCTATTTGTGAAGTCTAGATTGTGGAGGGCCTTGAATGCCAAGTTAAGCAGAGATTATGCATTTGCCTCTGTGGATACTCTTTACCTTGCTTGTTTGTTGGACCTCATCCCAGGAGTGAAGGGAATGCTTCTCTAGGTCCGTCTGGATTGTGTAAATGAAAAGACAGAATTGCAATTATGAAACATGAGTGCTTGTGTTTTATACTTTTCCCCTCTGCTATAACCATCCATCTGTTATCTGTCTTAGCTGTGACACTTTTTTTGTAAAGAGTGTTTGACAAATTTTAGCTGGTTGTTTTTTCAGGAGCTTTGTAAAACCTGAGTTGCTTGTGAGAGGGAAAGAGAATAGTTTCTACTTATTTCTTGGCTACCTATGAAGTTAGTATGATTTGTGCTCCCCCTTGCCACCCCTTGCAACAACTCAGATTTCCCTGGATTGGCTCTCTATCAGTGAGGTTTGAAATCATTAGGAGATATGATAGAGTGGAAAGAACACTGGGCAGTGTGAAAAAATGACCTCTCTCTCACTGAAGTTGAGATTTTTGCTATCATATGTATAAAATAGTGGGATAGTACAAAATCGTTCATTGAAATCTGTGAATATCAATCTTTCTAATTGTAAAAATGTTTAAAAGCAACTTGGTAGACAGCACAATAGGGGACAAGCTAGAAAAGGAAAATCATTCCTAATCAGTGAGCAGTGAATCACTCAAGTAGTACAGCCATTGAGAGCCCAGTGGATAGGCTTGGGTTGAGGCTGAGATATCAGCTGAAGATGAAGATGCTAAATTTTATTTAAGGAAAGAACCAGTCTTAAGAAGTATTCTACACTGCTGAACTGGGAATAAAGATGGGTGGGGGCATGAGTGGTGCTGTGAAGAAAGGGTCTTTAACAAGGCTAAAGGGAATACTATGATGCTCCTTTATAAGTTAGACATTGCTTTATGATTTTGCTTCAAGTGACTTTTCCTCTTTTTTCTTATTTTTTAAACCCTAACTTTATTTTCACTCCTAAGGGAAGCTGATTTTCCTAAAACACAGACCAGAGAGATAAGGGAAACAGCCTTCATTGTGGTAAGGAAAAGACTGATAGCAAGGAGAGGCAGAATAAGAAAATCCTTTTGGGGAAGGGGCATTGAGGTTTAGCTGTTTCCAGGCTCCCAAGTATATTTCATTAGACAAGCAATCAGAAGATATGGCTTCTTGTCCCATCACTGCCTCCAGCTAGTGTGTGACCTTGGAACCTTTGACTTCCCTTATCTGAGTCTCAGGTTCCTCATGAGAAAAATGAAGTAATTGGACCAGATGAACCCCTAACTTCCCTTCTAACTCAAAAATTTTGAGTCTATGTGAAGTGTGCTTATTGGTGAATACTTGGGATAAATGTAGTGGCTTTTTTTTTAACATAATGTTTTGACATAGATAGATCTGAGTTTGCAGGGTTTGTCCCTTGACCTGGTAATCTACCTAGATGACTGCCTAGTCCATAACACTCTTGAGCTGACCCAAATCAGATTAAAATATAGTTGGAAAATAATTAGCAAAATTTCAAAATACAGTAAAAAAAGAGATAATATTAATATATTTTCTAAGTCAGTATGTAACTCATGAGAATTCTTATGTATAATCTTTGTTTCTGTTTAAGTTTGGCACCAGTGGTCTAGTCTGACACTAGACCAGGGCTCCCTTACCTTTCTACCTCTTCCCCATACGTGTCGTATTTCCATAATGCATGGTTTCTTTACCTAGGGTGGAAGGACCCACAAGAAGTCTATGGATAGATTGTGGGAATCTGTGAATGTGGATGAGGGAAAAAACTGACATTTATTTTCACTAACTTTTAGTGTCTTTTATAATCCTATGTATTTTATTTTGAACATTTAAAAAAACATTATTGTGAAGAGTCTCTAGGCTTCATTAGACTACTAAAGGTGTTGTCCATGACACAAAAAAAGGTTAAGAATCTGCCCTGGTAGAATATAAGCTCCTCAAGAGCAGGGGCTGTCTACCCTTTATATCTGTATCCCCTCTGTCTAGTACAGTGTCTGACCAAGAGTAACTGCTTAATGTAATGTTTATCCATTGCCACAGGCACAAAGGCTTCTTTCTTCAGCTGTTTGTGGGCACCATGACAATACCAACCACAAATGTGGGGTAGGCAATGCTTGGCTTAGGTGCAGCTTCCTCTTCTCCTTGCTCCTAGTGTTGACACCCCTGTACCAACTGCCCTTCCCTAGGTTCTGTCCAACTCTTTGAATGTTTTTCATTACAAAGTAGAATGTGACAGTGGAAAATCCACCAGAATGGTAGTCCGAGGGCTCAGCTAGAAAATTATGACTATTTTTGGATTTATGTCATTCAGGAAAATTCTCTGTAAGAATTTGATGTTATGTAAGCTGTAATTTATTTATATATATTTATTTACATTATATAAACTACATTGTATTTTACATATTCATTTTTCTATGTTGTTATTTATATCTTATTATTTGGTCACTGCATATGAGATGCAGGGACAAAAATTACATGCAATATTCCTGTTGTGGGTACAACATAGCTTAGGTAACATGTCTTTTGTTCCCAGTACCCTTCTTGATGCACCTGATGGTCCCCCTGTAGGATTACACTGAGTACAGGGAATTAAAGACCCCATAAGTGGAAGTTATGGTTTCATTTAGAAAAGTCAAGTTTAAATGGAGGAAGATACACCCTCCAAAATCAAGCCCCTACATACTTCATATCTAGGTTTGTGTGGTAGGAGCTAGAAGACAGCACAGATGATGGAACTCTCAATGATCTCTTTCCCCACATGTTGAATGGGAATTATAATAATGTGCCCCCTTCCTATTTTGTTTAAATGTTCTAAGGATTAAATAGAGTTTGTTTTCAAAGCTCTTGAAAATCCTCCAATAAAAGGAACTATGTAAGTACAAAGACTTAACACCGCCAAAGGAAAAAAAAGGGAGTCATTATCACCGACGCTGATACCAAGCCAAGAATGTGAGATTAAGAAATAACCTGTAACTTCTGGTACCAAAAAGCTCTCAGAGTGAAGCATTCTTGAGTTCAGTCCTTGACATGGTTAGGAGCCAGTTCTGCAACTTGTCCCTTCTGTGTTTAATGCGGGCAATCCTGGGAGAAGACTGAAGGGCTGGAAGCACATGAAGGAAGTCCAGGCCTATGTGCTAGACTGAAAGATGGTGAGCCCAGCCTAATGTATTTCCATGATACCAGGCAGGGATGCTTGAGATCACCGAATCATAGATGACAGGTTTAAAGATTGTATATGGAAGGAACTTTGGGGGCCATCTAGTCCAAGTCCATTTCTTCTTTACTATTTTACAGGTGAGGAAACAGGCTCACAGAGAAGCAAGTTGTCCAAGGTCACACAGGTGGATTACATTAATAGAAGTAGAATTTAGACCTGGGTATTTTGGACTCCAAATCTCAGGACTTTCCCCCACTATATCAACAATTCTTAATTTTTTTTGGTGTCATAGATCCCTTTGACAATCTGGAAATGCCTATGAATTCCTTCTTAGAATATACTTTTAAATGCATAAAATAAAATACATGGGATTGCAGAGAAAATCGTTTATATTTAGATAGAAGATTTTTCTGAAAAACAAGTTCACCGTCTGTAGGTTGGTCTCTTGAACTCTAGTAAGAAGTAGATTTTCTTTAACATTTGCAAATTGCTTTACAAACATCTCATTTTATCCTCTGAATACCCCCGGAGGTAGGTACTATTTTTTATCATCTCTATTTTACAAATAAGGAAATTGACTTGCTCACAGTCATTCAGCTAGAAAGTGTCAAGAGGTTACATTTGAAGTCATGTGTTCCTGACTCCAAGCCCAGACCTCTGCCCTATGTGAAGCCACCTAGCTTGCTTAGACCGTGTTGATTCTGACCTTAAAGGGACCCCTAATCATTAGTGCAGTGGATAGTGTGTGGGATGGCTGGGATCCCTACTTAATTAATTACTCAGAGGCCTCTCAAAGTAATGACAGAAAGTTTATTTATTCGATTCTCGAGAAGCGGGGCAGTTCCTGTACCAGTTCACCTGGAGCAGGAAAAGCCAAAGAC